>JAQFVV010006305.1:3379786-3979786 GCA_028023455.1 Epiperipatus broadwayi
TGTTTTGATTATCATCTAAAGCTTTTAGGGTTTGAATTCAGATCAAATAAAAATTATTGTTGATTCCAAACAAATTTGGAATTATTTATTTCATATAGCCAGCTTACAGTTAAAACAAACAAATTTTTAAAGTAAAATTGGACATAGGTGTGGAATTAATCTTAATTAGAGTTAAAAGGAATATAAACATTCATTAAAATTCTTGCCCCTTGGCTTTTGGTAAGTCTAGGAAATCTCCTTTGCTGTTCATTTTTTAAAAAGCTTTTAGAAAAGTCTATGAATTGCATTAGGCTAATTATAGATTGCTTTACATTTACTTATAGTAAGAGTATTGTTTTAAAACATTATTTGTATTAGAAATATAAGTGTAAACTTTATATTACTTGAACATTGTTTTATCTTTTGCTAAGCATATATATTTTTAAAAAACAAAGAAATAACTATGTTAAATACTTATGATAACTATTTATAAATTATATCAATTCATAAATTGTCCCTTGGTAGGGGACTCAAAAGTAGATATTACTGGATGGATTTTCAGCTGAGTCAATCAATTGCATGGTCAAACATGAAAAAAAAAAGTTTAGTCAAATGATAGAATCATTATGTTTATTCATAAATTTTGTGTTCAAAAGTCAAGTGACCAATTGAGCAACTAATCATACAATTATTTATTTATAAAATACTATAATTTTTAAAAAAAGTGAGTTTCTGTTACACAGTTTTATTAATAAAGCAAGCATTCAATTTTTTTTTATTGCTATCTTTCAATAATAATTTAAAACTTATCTAGGAGAACTTATATAGAATAACTACGGAAATTACAACCTATATATATATATATATATAAAATTGCATCATCATCATCATCAACCATTATCAATCCACTGCAGGATGAAGGTCTCTCCAAGTTTAATCCATCTTCTCCGATCTTTAGCTTCTCTTCTCCACAAGACCCCTGCACATTTTCTTATTTCATCCATCCATCTCACATGTGGTCTCTTTCTGGATCTTTTACAATCTCTTGGAATCCAGTTTAAAATTTCAATTGTCCATCTATTATCATCTCTTCTAGCAATATGTCCAGCCCAACTCCATTTCAATCTTTTAATTTTTTCAATAAGGTCAGTAACACCTGTTTGTTGTCTTACCCATACATTGCGTTTTCGATCTCTTCTTGTTACTCCCAACATACATCTCTCCATACTCCTTTGAGTGGTCTGAAGTCTCTGTATTGCTCTTCTATTAAGTGTCCAAGTCTCAGATCCATAAGTAAGAACTGGTAAAACACATTTGTTAAAAACCATCCTTTTCAAACACATAGGCATATTTCCTTTTAGTATCAAGTTATTTCTACCAAAAGCACTCCAACCAAGTTTAATTCTATGATTAATTTCCTCCATTATGTTTCCATCTGTATTAATAATCTGACCAAGGTATTTGTAACTGTTAACTTCTTCTAATTCTTCATAATCAATCTTTATTTTCATATTTTGAGCAAATCGATTAAACATTACTTTAGTCTTTTTAACATTTATCTTTAGTCCTACTTTTCTACTTTCATCTGCTAACTCCTGCAACATTTCCTGCAGCTCTGAAGCATTATTTGCAAAAACAACTACATCATCTGCGAAATCTAAATGACTTAAATACTCTCCATTTACTTTCACTCCTTTAGTTTCCCATTTTAATCCACAAAATACTTCTTGCAGAACTGCTGTAAAGAGTTTTGGAGATATGGAGTCACCTTGTCTTACACCTTTCTCAATGTTGATTTTTCCAGTATCATTATGTAATCTAATTGTTGCTGTTGCATTTTTATAAATATTCTTTAAAATATGACAATATCCTGGATCTATACCTTGATGATCCAATGCTTTAATCACTGAAGAAATGTGTATAGAATCGAATGCCTTTTCATAATCTACAAATCCAAAACATAATGACAACTCATATTCGTTTGTCCTTTCTATGACTTCTCTCAATACCTGGATATGATCTATTGTACTAAAACCACTTTTAAATCCAGCTTGTTCTCTTGGTTGGTGGAAATCCAAAGTTCTCTGTAGACGAGTTGTAATTATCTTGGTAAAAATTTTATATAAAACTGATAAAAGGCTGATAGGTCTGTAATTTCTAATATCTTCTTTATCACCTTTTTTAAATATTAATATTATTACTGCATTCTTCCAATCTTCCAGTACATCTTTATCATTTAGACATTTGGTATATAACTTTGCTAAAATTGTTTCTAATTCTTCACCTGCTTCTTTTAATATATCAATTATAATTCCATCATTTCCTGGAGCCTTTCCTTTCTTCATACACTTAATTGCATGTCTCACTTCTTCATTTAAAATTCTGGGCAATTCGGAAGATGTAATAGATATAGGAGGTACTTGTTCTTTATTACTATATAATTCTTGATAAAAATCTTCTACCAATTTCATGATGTCATCTCTCTTTTTAGTAATAATTCCATCTTTTTTTCTTATTGCAGATAGAAATTTCCTACCAATACCAAAATTTTGTTTAACATTTTTGAGACTTTTATTTTCTTCTACAGCTTTCCTTGCTATTTCACAGTTATACTTTCTTATATCATTTTCAACTCTTTTCCGTACCATTTTACAAAATTCGAGATATTCAATTCTTTTTAATACATCATTTTTGTATATCTTCATATTCCTTCTTTTCTTCATAAATTCTCTAGTCTCAGTAGAAATTTTATTAGTCAATTGCTGCTTTTTTCTACCAGCTATGTTTGTTGCAGTTTTTAAAAGTGTATCAGTTATTTTCATATTAATTTCATTCAAATCTGAATCATGTTCAAAATCTCCTAACACTTGAAACCTATTTGTAAGTTCTAATTTAAATTCATTAGAATGTTTCTGAAGATTAGGAATATCAACTGTAAATATTGTTTTTCTTAATAATTTTTGTCTCTCTAGTTTTACATTAACACGTAACTTACACCTTACTAATCGATGATCACTTCCTGTGTTAAATTTATTAAGAACATTACAATCTTGAAATATGTATTTTCTGTTATCTCAAAATATAATCCAATTCTGCTGTACCTTCATTTGGATGCTTCCATGTCCATTTCCTTTTAACATTTTTCTCAAAAAATGAATTCATAATATAAAGTTTTTCTTTTTCTGCAAACTCCACAAGTCTATGTCCTCTCTCATTTCTATTACCATAACCAAAATTACCTACAGCAATTTCATCTTTCATTTGTCTACCAATTCTAGCATTAAAGTCTCCCATAACAATTTTAAAATGTTGTTTACTCTGATCAAAAGCCTTTTGTACATCCATATAAAAATCTTCTACTACTTCATCACTATGAGAACTTGTTGGGGCATAAACCTGAATTATCTGCATTTGGTATCTGCTATTAAGTTGTATAACTAATCTTGCCACTCTGTCCGATACACCATCAATCTCCACAATATTGTTCTTCCACTTTTTATTTATAATGAATCCTACTCCACTTGTATTTCCAATATGTGTGCCTTTATAATAGAGTATATGTCCACTTTTTAAATCAATTGTTTCTTCTCCTTTTCTTCTAACTTCACAAAGTCCAATAATTAATGTCCCATTTAATATAAGACAGTTCTTCTTCTAATTCTTGCAATCTTCCTTCACTTGAAAGTGATCTGCAGTTGTAAGTACCTAAATAAAAAGTCGTCATCAAATGGCAGCCTGGGTCCGCAATCAGGGGATTCTTAGCACCCTCCGCCTTCGGCCACCAACCGCTGCCTTGGTTAGTGACTTTACAGCCTCCTGGGAATAAGGGCCATGCTTTATTTTTGTCTGTCATAATTGTATATATGTATTGGAAAAATATTTATCATTTACACAAACATTCATTCTGCCTTATCAGGCACTGAGAAGAAAGACCATGGTGTTTCTTGATCTTAAACTCAGAGGTAAAAAGCCAATAAACTCACCACGCTGGCTAATGCGTGTTGGTGAGCAGCCCATCCATGTTCGTATACTATATGAATAATCACATAGTAATAACAGCTGCAACAACAAGAACGTATGGAGTGGACATTAGGAATTTGCCCTGCTCGGTTCCTTTAAGGCCTCCAAGAGGAATCAAAGGGTCTCCTTTCAGTTAATAGCAAACTCCTTTCTGCAGCCAAAATTGCATACTACAGCAAATTTACTAAAACATTTACAATCCGTTATGTATAAACAAAACATAACATGCTTAATGTAAGTAGTTGCTTTTTTTTTATGTGTCATAGCATCAGCCGGGAAGCGAACCCGCTAATTCGGGACAACTGCTTGTAAAGCGGTTGTCACTGACCTCTCGACCACCAATGCTCGACAAAGCAGTTGCTTTACTTTTGTTTGTTTAACTTCATAACAAAACTATTTTAATGTTTAAACGGTCTGCAAATGAATTTGCACTCATTGTCAATTTGGTGTTTAGAAAATAGCAACGGTAAAATAATTCCTGAGGCAAATTTTAAGTCTGAGAAATGTTTTTTTAACATTTATAAGCTAGTTTTAAATGTTTCCCTTAGAGTTTAATATAAAAAGAATAACATAAAATATTTTTCATGCTAAAGCAAATATAAAAATATTTTTATCAAACAAGAGTATATAATATTTACTAAAATAAGAATTATTATTGCAAAAAGTAATCATATAATCAGTTGCATGGAAGAACAAGTGGGATTCAAATTTTTATATGGTGGGCTAGAAGATTCTGAAGTTCATGGATCACAGGCCATCTGAATTTCTTTTCAGTTTTCAATATTTTTATGAACTCCTAAGCATTAAATTATGTGATTTTTTTCAAGGGCAGATTGAACACAAGACTGTCCTTCAATTAACTAAAATGATTTTGTTTTTAAATATCATTAACAGAGATTTGATCCAGATACCTTTGGCTTACTATTTCCACTTATAAATAAATCTTTTTGGAGAAAATAAACTGCATAATTAATTTGCTTGGGGGATTATGCAACATCAAACACCACTTGATGAAATGAACATACAATCATTCTATTTAGTCAATAACCACAATAGATTGTTTTTATCTTAACTAAAATCAATCCAGGAAATTCTGACTCACAATTCAACAAAACAAAATTAAGCTGTTCATCATGAATACGTTTTCTTTAAAGTTTTGCTCAAATATAATCAAAATAGATGAATGTAAACAAAATAATCTACTATAAAAAACTGTTTTTGTATCTACATATTAGATAATAAAGAGTAATTTTTAATTTATAAACTGCTCTTTGTTTTCCATCTAGTAAAACAAAATAAGAAATATTGTTACTGATTTTGTATGTGCTCATGGCCGTTTTGAATTATAAGAAGTGCCCAAAACCCATGCTGACACATCCAAGTGATAAATGACATTGATCAATCTAGACATGGTCATGATCTGACCATTCTTTACAAAATCCAATTTTCATCAATAATAAAAAAATATGCAATTTTCGTACAGTTATACTTTATCTAGTCATCTGACTAAAAAATTAAAATGCAAATTTTGCAATTTTTAGCGATAATTAAAAAATGAAAACAATTTTTACATAGTTGTACTTTATAAATGTCATTGATCAATCTACATGTGATCATGACCCGATCATCATTATAAATTTGCAATTTTCATCAATAATAAAAAACCCTGCAATTTTCATACAGTAATACTTTATTTAATCATGTGACAAAAAAAATTAAAATGCAAATTTCACAATTTTCATTGAAAATTAAAAAATGGAAGTGCAATTTTCATAGTTATACTTTATCTAATCATGTGACTAAAAATGCAAAAAATCAAAAACTAATTTTTGCAAATATTTTAAATTAACATACATTTTCTATTCTAATTATTATTTCACATTTACTTTATTTTTAAGCAATCTACTTATGACCATTTGTTATTGCAATTTAAATCAATATTTGAAAAATCACAAGGTAATTTACATTTGCTAGTTTAATTATCATTTCACATTTACTTTGTCTTTAAGCAATCCATGTTTTTAACCAAATATAACAAGCACATGTATAAAAATAATAAATATATAAAATGTATAATTCTATGAAATAAAGCATACTATTTTTATAATTAGTAGGATTTTTATTTTTTTTATTATCAGAAAGAGAGTAGAAAAGTAGGTCCACATAGAAATACATCTGCTAGAAAGTAAGAAAAATAATAACATAAATAAATAAAAATTTGGATCAAAATTTGTTAATTATTTTAAATGCACTATCATCAACACCTACATCCTTTTGTTTGTAATGACTTGTGAGAAATGAAGCAAACAGTTGAGCAAATGCAACATTTTTATTATCTCCAAGCATTATTTTAAATTGGAAAGAAAATAAGAGGCAGTTTTTAAAATCTAAAGAATTTTAAGTAAATGTAAAAAATTTTAAGTAAGTTTTTGTGAATAGCTATACTTAAACTGGTTAAAGTAAATTAAGAAAAAAAAGTAGAAATAAAAATCAACAACTGCATCCATTTGTTGATAAGGATGTGAGAAAAGAAGCAAACAGTTTCAGCTGATCAAAGAAATAAGTATGAAAACAATAATAGAATATCCATTGGAGTGCACTAAGTAATTTGAACTGAAGGAATTAAATTAAGTGTAGCTGAAGGAAAAAATCTGATTTATTAATTTTTTTATTAATTGTAATATTAATATTTTTACTTTAGACAATTATTTTTTCACCTAATCTTAAGATAACATGCAATTTATTATTAATTATAGAATTAATAAGCTTTGGCAATTTGTTGATGGTAAACACCAATTGGATGTAAGTATGGGATCTCATGTTACCATGTTAGGAGATGAAATATGAACAATGCTATTTTTACTTATCTCAACATTTTTTTTAAAAAATTACATGGAACAAAGCAAGCATCTATGCATTCAACATTCACTCATAGATGATGGAAATAGACCAAAATCATTTATTACCTAAAAGATCAGCAAATGTCACACTAATTATTAATATATATATATATATTACTATTATTTATTATTATTTTTGTGTTAAAATTAAAATTATTAATATATAAATAAATATATATGTATATAATATTCAATGCTCATATTAATTTGTACCTTTAAAAATTATATTAGTGGTCCTCAGTATTTAAAGGGTTGCTGACTCGTTGGCTTAGTAGTTATAAATTTATATATGTAGGTGAAAGATAAAGTAAATTGCCAAGTGTAACACTTTCTTAAATATTTATAGGTTTGTAAAAGTCAGATTTTTTAAGTAATCACTATTCCATTGTTAATCAAGACTAATCCTAGGTAACTTTAAGGGTGAGATTTACCCTTTAGTGTAGAAAGATTGTAGGTGCATTGATAAAATAGTTGCTTTGACTAAATCAGCTAGTTCTTTTGATTACTGCTAATTACAGTTTTAATACTAACAAATATTTATTTTGATAATTTATAAAAAAAAATAATAATTTTAATGAATGCCACAAAAAACAAAAAAAAAACCTCAAATAAGATAAAAATATTGGGGGAAAAAAAAAAAATAAAAATAAATAAAGAACTGAAAATAAAAAATTAAAAATGGAATAATTTACAATAAATTTTGGAAAATGAAACAAATACATATTACAGCTTGTTTTATATATATTTTCCCGGGAATTATTTACTGTTGATGATCCATTGATGATGATGATGTATCTTTACTGATTATTTATATATCTTAACACACTGATAACGTTTCTGATGTACATATGCATTATTCTACAATGAAATGTATTCTACCATATTATGAAGTGATTTTACTCATTTCTTTATTTCTATTGTGCCACAAAATATATACAATAAATAAGCTTTAATATATAAAGTTAACAAAAGTATAAAAATAATTCACTTTTCTTATTTAAAAAGTGCTCTTACTATAAACATATATACTTAATTAGTAATTCAATTTATTATAATAATAAAACGAATAACTTAAATATTTTTAATTGTTTTGATTATTAATCTGATTTTCAAAAGTCTCATCAAATAAATATAATTTCTGTCGTATATCTTTTCAATGGCCTCTATTTCTTTATATTTTAAACACATTATTTCACATTAATAAGTGTTTACTTCTTGATAAAAACTATAACATTACTTTTATTACCCATTAAAAAAGCTAAAAAAGACTGTTTATCTAACTATCTGATTTAAGAATTTATTACTCACGATTTTATTTCTTTAAATGCTAAGAAAACACTCATAGATAGTATTTCTTTCATAATAAAATATTTAATATTTCTTACAATACGTGATCTACTCCCAAACCAATATTATCCCAAGCTAATAATATTAGACACATGATTATATTTTTTACTATATATACCATAATTCTTAATGGAAAATGGTGAGGTCAAGAATTATTATCTCGCATCTAGATTTTACATTTGCTCTGAATTACAATCGAGATTTGAACTTCTCTCTTACAATATGCAGTTTAATTCCTTTAAAAGAATACACGCACATATAACTATAAAAATACACGTACATATAAATAATTAAAAAAAACTGTTATATGTAAAAATTTTAATCCAATAAACATCAAATGATCACAATTTCTTTTATAACTGTTGTTAAAATAGGCAAAACTCACTATACATATTGCTACACATAGCAAGCTAGAGCAATCAATGGATGCAAGAAGGCTTGTACATAAAATTCCCATCTAGTGCCTACTCATCCAACATCCCCAGATTAGTTTCTGGCTTGTGGCCTTCGTCAGCGAGGAACCTTGGATCTGAGAGCACTGCACCTAGATCTTAGGATCTAGTCCAACCCTCTAGCAGCCACCTTTTATCTCTACTTAACTATAAAAGTATGAGTCTTAAACTTAAAACACCTTAATATTTTCAATCCAAGCTCATTATCTTATATAGTCATATAGGTCTGAACTCAGTTCAATACTTATACATTTTGGTGTCTTTGGTTCTTTAATAACCATAGCCATCACTATCATATTAGTCAGGATTGGTTTTAAGCCAAAAAACATCACATGATCACCATTTCTTATGCTTGCTTATAACTGTTGTTAAAACAGGCAAAACTCTATATGTATTGCCACACACAGCAAGCTAGAGTAATCAATGGATGCCAGAAGACTTGTGCATAAATCCCCATCTAGTATAGTGAGTTTTCATGTTTTAACAACAATTATAAGCAAGCATAAGAAATGATGGTCATGTGATGTTTATTGGCTTAAAACCAATCCTGCCTAATAGGATAGTGGAGGCTATGGTTATTAACGAACAAAAGACACCAAAATGTATAGGTACTGAACTGAGTTCAGACCTATATTGAAGCAATGGATCTGAAGCCCGATCCATGCTTCACATCTTCCTATAAACTTAATTAGTATTGTAGACCTGAATTAAGTTTATAGTTCAATATCAGCAGGGTTTTGCATTAGAGTTAAAAATAATTATGCTTATCAAATGTGTTTTACATTTAAATATTTTGTTTTAAATAAATTTCATTCTATTAATAAAAATTGCTTAACCTATTAGGGTACTTACGGATAATTTGCCTGATGACGTATTTGACCCACCGGTTTCCCTTCCGGTAGGCATTGACGATCTTTGTATGACAACGTTGTCATGGCAACGAAGTGACTGGCGTGATTAATCCATCAGAGAGTCAATTTTTTTTTTTTAACCGCGAGATTTAAAATTCGGAGAGAGATTTGGGAAATTTTTTGATTTTTCTGTCTATTGTGATTTTGCTATCCACTTGATCACAGTGATTTTTTTCAGCACGTCAGCACCTGGACTCATATTTGAGCGAGTTTATGTGGAGGCAGTCGTACAAAGCTGCAATTTTAGAACATATATCCCAATTCAGTCCTCCACAGTGAACGCTATTTGTAAGTAATTTTAATTTTTTTTATAATAATTATAATTTTAGAATTAATTATATTATTGAATATAGACAATAAGTAATCCAAATGCATGTAAAAGTAACGTCACCATTAATGCCATATTCGCATTAAATCTTTATTTTAAATGTACAAACAATTTTTGTTAATATTTCTTCAATTAATTTGTAAATAATATTCAATAATTTTTTTAATAAAATTACCAATATACAGTCCGTTTTTAAAATTACCAAATGCTTGTAGAAACTACGGCCTCTTACACCACATTTTATACAAGATGGCGATTAATGGTAGATTCGCGTTAACTTTTTTTTTTTAAAATTTACAAAAAAAATTTTTTTTTTTATTTCTTCAATTATCAAACTTCCACTTAATTACATTTAATTTGTAAATAATTTTTGGGTTAATATTTCTACAAATATCAAATTATTTTTCGTAAATTCATTGGCTATACAGTACGCTTTTAAAATTAGCCAATGTATGTAAAAGTAGGGCATGTGATCGCAATTAATGGCACATTTTTATGTGATCACCATTAACAGCACATTTTCAATAATTTTTTGTTTTTATATTTTGTATTGACCTTATTTTGTATTTCATGCATGTAAATGTTCACTAATTTGTTGGGTTTTTTTTTGTATTTTTGGGTTAATATTTCTACAAATATCAAATTATTTTTCGTAAATTCATTGGCTATACAGTACGGTTTTAAAATTAGCCAATGTGATCGCCATTAACGGCACATTTTCAATAATTTTTTGTTTTTATATTTTGTATTGACCTTATTTTGTATTTCATGCATGTAAATTTTCACTAATTTGTTGGGTTTTTTTCTACAAATATCAAATTATTTTTCGTAAATTCATTGGCTATATTTTGTATTTTATATCTTGTACTACAAGCTTCACTTGTCAAAAACACCAAGGCCCCCCCCCAACAACTACAGCGCTACGCGCTGTTATAATTGGCCACATTTTTAAGATTTTTGAATAGTTTTCATGCATGTACATTTTAAATAATTTTGTGTTACTATATTTTGTATTCACAGTATTAAATTTTCACTAATTTTTTTTTTTTGTATTTTTTTTCAGGACCAAGAAACATGCTGGTGTTCAGTCGGTGTGTATCACGTGACATTCCTTTTGTTTTTTATCACATGGTCAACCGATGACGTATTACCCTGAAGGCATACCGATTTAATGTTGCGCTTTTTAATGTGACATGTTCACGTGATATGCGGACACATCTTATCGAGTAGATGTGTCTGCAGATCACTTGGAGATGTTATCTTAAAAATCGCAACATTAGACCTGTATGCCTTCAGGGTAATACGTCATCAGGCAAATTATCCGTAAGTACCCCTATTAGTCAAACATATATATACATCTAGTGTATATATATGAGTTAATGCAAAATTCTGCTGAAATAAAATGCTTATTCTACTATACAAAAATAATAATATATTGTTGTTAAAATTTTGTTAAAATATTTAGTATGATTTGATTTTGAGATAAGCCCACCAACATTTCTAAAAGAATGTATATTTTAATTAGTTAAGCCCATTCAAGTCAAATTAAAGATGGCCTTCTCTTTCTTTCTTTTTAGTTAATAGAATTCAAACTTTAAAGAAAGAAATTTAGAGTAAAAAAGTAAAAGTTATTTTTAGAAAATGTTGCTTTGAAACAAAGGAGCATGGGGAGGCTTATCAAGATCTCAGATCATACAAACAATAGAAGATAGCTAAGAAAAAAAGTTATAAAAGGGAGAGAACAAAAGAGGAGATTCATTCAGATTTTGCTATTGGAAGAGTGATATCAGATTTTGCTATTGCAAGGTTGATTCAAGATTTTGCTATTGCAAGGCATTCAGATTTTGCTATTGCAAGTTTCATTCAGATCTGCTATTGCAAGGTGCATTCAGATTTCTCTTAGGAGAACTCTGTCAGATTTTGTTTGTGATTTTATTCCAAAAAGTCTACAATTATCGTCTACAAATCATGAAGAAGTTTGAACCTGCTCAAGCTAAAAATCGTATAAGTATGATGGATTCTAATATGCTCGTCTAGGCAAATAAATAGCTTTGCCTATCGCCGGGGTTTCTCAATACCAGAAAAATGCCGTAGTATTTACTCAATCATTATCTGAACTCTGTGCCGTGTCTGGAGGACTTTTTGTGAAACCATGCTACTGATTTCCACTTTCCTTGTCCGGTCGAACACGTCTCATCAGACGGATCAAGCTACGCCCGTCGATGGAACATGACCAAGGAATAAGGATGGTAATCATTATCTCTCCTCCATTGAACTATTTATTTTCTACCTTTTTATTTTTTTTATATATCTTTCTTAATTGAATTATATTATGAATTGTTTTATGTAACGATTATGTAATTTAACCATTGTTCTTATTAGATTAGTCTTAAATATATATGTGTGATCATCTATCTATATTTAACCTTTTTTCCTTCGCTATTCTTCATTACCAATGTATACATATTTGGTATTGCATTGCGGTTAAGTTTACTAGTTAATTGTTCATTTAAAAATCTCTTTCCAATTTTGTTTATGTTTTTAAATTCCATACGTGTAAAGTTTCCTTTGTTTGCTAACTTGAACTCCTCAATAGCGCCTCTTTTGTCCGCCATTAGCTTATAACGTATATCAGATTTATCTATATACATTTTAAATAATTTTTAAACTCTGTTTTTAGTGCAAAGCAATTAGAAATGCTTTGCGAAAGATTTTTACTATTGTATTTGATCGAGGAGATTCAAGTTGACTATTTTAATAATTTAGGGGAATAGCGGAGGCCATTATATCATTAGTCATATTATTAAAGTCATTAATTAAACATATGATTTAACTATAAAAAGCTTGAGTTTCTTAATTGTATATTAAATGCTTTATTTTTACTTTTCAATGATCCAGGCACGCAAAACACACATATTTCTTAGTATTTTTACACACATTTAACTAACTATTTAGCTCCATAGGTGTTACCGTCCATGTCTCCCGCTGATGCTAAGCTTTGTGGCCCAGTTGAGGAATATCTATGCGTGTCTCAGATAGTGTTGTTGGTTCGTGGGTTAGTCTCGAGAATAGACGAAGAGGGCAGGGGTCATAGTATTCTTGATTTAATATCTCACGTATGGGTGGCCTCGAGATACTTTCGCCTAGTATTCGAACTGGGTTAAACCAACATACATCATCTGACTGTCACAATATGATTATATAAGCTAATGAGCTTGGATTGAAAATATTAAGGTTGTTTTCAGTTTAAGACTCATAGTTTTGTAGTTAAGTGAAGATAAAAGATGGTTGCTAGAGAGTTGCATTAGATCTTTAGATCTAAGTGCAGTGCTCTCAGATCCAAGGCTCCTCACTGACAAAGACCACAAGCCAGAAACTAGTCTGGGGTTGTTAGATAAATATGCACTAGATGGGGATTTTATGCACAAGCCTTCTGGCATCCATTAATTACTCTTGCTTGCTGTGTGTGGCAATACATATAGTGAGTTTGCTTTTTAAATTTTTTTAATAAAATTGCAATATGTAAACAAGGCATATTTTAGTACAATAGTTAAGATTTTGTTTAATATATATTGTAACGATATAAAAAGTAGGGGGTTAATAAAAGAGAATCTTTGTAAAGATACATTACATTAGGGCTGAATTATGAGATGACAAACCATCATCACCTCCATCTAAACAAAAATATAAAATTAAATGTAAAAGGATTGAGGATGAAATATCAGCACAGAACTACCTATAAGTTCCCCAGCATTATACAAAAGTAATAATCAAAAACAACAAATTATATCAACAGTCAATCTTGTGACTAGATTTGAAAGTGATCTACTATAAACTAGGCTAATTATTTAGCCACTGCCAAACCTAAAGCAGGGGTACAAACAATAGTTACCTGAATGCACAGACTTAGATGCAACTCCAACAAAATACAACAATAAGTCAAATAATGCTGAGATATTAAAAACCATTCTGACCATCATCATTGCTCTGTCCATTTAGTTTCATTAATGTACTGGCCAACAATAAATTAAATTTTTAAAATAATAATAAAGAAAATGAAATGTAGTGTATGGATTTTAAAAGATATTCTTTTTACACCATCTAAGATCAACATCTGGTTAACCATAACATTTAACATAAATCCCTATTTCATATACATGTTATGCACAAATCTAGCTAAAAAACCAAAAAACTCTATTGTGAGAAAGAAATAATAAAGCTACTTATAAATCACTGCAAATAATTCCCAGGTTTACTCTATTATAAGTAAATAGTTTTATTGGGATCGTTTAAAAAATCCTAGAACATTAAACTGTCATGAAATAATGACACACACAAAAATTATAATCAATCATTTGATTTCTATTCATAAATTAACTTTTAATTATAAGTTATTTCTTTAAAATAACTAAGAATTGGATAAACATTTTAAATCAATTAGTAACATTTTTCACATTATTTAAAAATAGAAATAAATTACTATGTTAAAACAATATGGCCTAAAATATATTGAAACAGACAGATCGAAGAATCGATCTTAGTTTCATGGTTGTCATTTAAGAACGGTAATTCTAAACCACTATTTACCCGCAATGAGACTTTTTCTATTCCAAGCCACATAAATTTTAAGTTATTTATTTTGTGTTTGTTTAAAAAGAATTTAATGTAAAGAGTATGAGTATAAATGTCACAAATCATGATGAATAATATTCGTGTGTGTGTGGTTTGTGGATTTATATTAACTCAATTTAAAAGTTTCAATTGCGTGGATATTTTCTTTAAATTTTAATTTGGCAAATTATACAAAGTCATTTAAAAATGCTGATCAAAAGTCACATTCCTTTGATCAGTATTTGTAATCAAAATCTTACTTGTACAAAATGTATACAATAATTAATTTGTACTTTGATAGATTAAGATAATGAATTTATATTTTGTATTCACGAATTCCAATGTAATTGTTTTGTCAATTTAGAATCATGTATTAAATTTAAAAATAAATGAAAACCGAACAATGGAAATGAGAAACGTAGAACTCTTATCAAGAAAGGCAAATGCTATTGTATAGTCAAAAATTAGATATTGCTGGAGGCCGGAAAATCGAAGGAGGCGGAGTCATGAACTAAAACTAGGCAGAAAGGTCAACCGTGGCCATTTTTAGAGATAATATAGAGACTCTAACTTTTGACTTGGTTGTGCTTAGATCGTCTCAAGCTACAGCAAAGTAGTTGTTCCAGAGAAATCACTTCAACCGTTATCAAGAAGTTGCCCGGTAAACTGCAATAATGATGGGCTAAGTCCAAGAAGCTGCTCCCTGTTCTGCCAATTTAAATCTTTCATACTGCTGATCTGTAATGTTTTCCGTGCTTCCAGTCTTCCAAATTCCAACATTTAAATTAACCATGCCGTTCTAAGAAATTCAAAATGCGCGCCTACATTCTTCATACATATCACCGCAAGAAGAAAAGCCGGATGAAGAAAGAATGGTAACTTTTGTTACATGAACTTTTTAACTTTCCTCTCAGTAATAATTTTAAATTTAATCTGTTAACCTAATTAATTGCATGTAAATTTCTTGTTTTCCATTTGAAAATGTTACCAAAAAAAACCTGTCAGTAAATTTCTTCTCTAATATTTCCGTGCTCTAGTCTTTAGATGATAATTATTAATATTTGTGCCTACTAATAATCCATTTGTGAATACATTTATATTTTTACTATTACTTATTTTACAAACAAACGATGCCAATAATAATATTTCTCAACCCTAATTAAAGTCAGTAAAGGTTATCTCGTAATATTTATTATATTCATTTTAAAAGTAATTTTCTTTTATCGAACTAAAAATTGTTTCATTTATGTTGAGTTGAGAGATATTCAAGTATTTTTATTGTTTCTTTTACTTTGTCATGATATTTTAATCTACACTCCAAATCTCAAATACTTAAAATAGTCTAAAATTTTATTATATTTTTTATATATTAGTACGGAGTAATAATAATAAGTGAATATTTTATTGCTATTATTACCTTCCGAACAATCTGGGGAGTTATGGGTTTCAGAGTGAAATTAATTAATTGTTACTTTTGCGATCGTTTGATTTCGCCATGTTATTATTGAATAGTTATATCAGGCTGTTGCGTAGAACATGTTACGGATAGATAAAATGGTTTATATAATTTCGTTTTAAAAATCCACTTCCGATCACTCTTCCTCGATGTTACGGTGGCAATGCCTTTACCTTCGCCTAAGTTGGCGTCTCGTTTTACTACCAGTTGGAGAGAAAGAAATTCTTCTCCAGGTAATCTCTTGGATCACCGGGGTTCGAAAATGATCCCGGCTGGTTGTAGTGTCTCGGATCTACTTGGGGGCATTAAGACTTGTCAAAGTACAAGCCGCCCGGTATTCCATCCATGCACCACAAGTTATTATTGTAGTGTACCTTAATCCTTGCAACCATCAGTACATCAGTATTATATATTATATTTTTATATAAAACCGCCTCCCATTTATCCGTATACGCAATGGTTTGAATCTATTAAATAAAACAACTTAATATAAGCTAGTAGTTAAATATTTTAAGTGCTCCGATTATTCTGATTCTCATATCAACCGGTACAACCATTTAAACACATAAATATTGGCATGAGTTTGTTAATCAGTACAAACCGATTATTGATGACTAGCAGCAATTTATTATAAAATACATATGAGAGTTTACCGTACCTGTAAATAATATTATTCAATGCTTTAAATAATTTATTAAAAATTTATCTAACCTAATTTTGTCTCTCTTGCATTACTACTCTCGACATCTAGTCAATCACTTGCTGTCTGTATCGACAACTTAAATATATACATTAAATTATTAGCTGTACCAATATCCCGACTATAAGGTATCTATGAAATAGCTGATTGTAGGTAATTTAGTCTGTGTTTTTCGATGAGCTAGTAAAGGGAAAACCCCGTACCGTTGTAATATTGTCATTGGTGGGTCATGCCAGGGTTGGGTTTGAATTTAGTTTGCATTTTGGAATTTATTCCTAGACGTGGACTGGGTTTGAATTCGGGTACTGTGTGATTAAGCATGGTGATTTTTTTTTACCGGTACAATATACATACTTCTTAATATCTTAGTCAATAAAATTAAAATATCAGCCATAGGATTTCAAAGTCTAGCTATCGTAACTCTGGAAATAAAAATAGCAGCATTCAAAATTTTTATCAAGCTGGAAAGAATCTAACCACATGTAAGTCATATGCAATTATTTGTATTTCATGTGATTTTGATAAAGTAATGATGCAAATCCAGGAGTGTGTTGAATAAACATTCCTTTCTTAAAAAATTAACCACAGTCTCAATTCTCAATAAAATATAGTAGGGGTGAAAGCAACATCATATTACCATCATATTTTTTTTATTTTTACAGTCAATGAATTGACACTTACATGACTAATACTAATTTACTTGGGACCATTATCTTTTAGTTAGGATTGGCAGGATGTCTGATTCCCAATAACCATTAAATTACTAGCTGCTTTACTGTGTATATCTATTTGTATATTGTTCAATCATTCTTCTTTTATTGGTAACTTTTCTCTAGATAGTTAGTAGAGTAGAATTTGAAAATTTTTTGTGTTTGTAATTCAAGTTAAAAATAGTTTTGGGAACTATTTTTCATAACCATTTTATCAAACAATATCAATTTATTAAAATAAACAATATATTAAAAATCTTTTGAGTCTTAACTTTTCGTCTAGTAAGAATTCTAATATTTTCATTAACAAAATATATGTTTTAACCATCTTTTTGATAGTTATATGGTTAAAAATGTGACCACTTCCCATTGTTCAAAACCAGTCATTTTTAATGTTATGGTAAAGATTTTACCATCATTTGAAAGGTTATAAAAAGTTCTGTAAGATGCAGCCCTCTCTTGAATTATTTCACAAGTAAAAAATCAATAAAACTTATGTTTCAGGTCTAACAAAAAAATAAGGAGGTCTTTTCTTGAATCTGATTGGCTGTTAAATTTCAACAACAAAGAAAATGGTTGTCAATAATGTCCACGGTTACGATTTCTTTTGTTTCATTTGGAAAATGATAAACAAATGCTTTAGACCATTTTAAAAGTATTTTTTGACAAAATATAAATTATTTTGATAAAATATGCTAAAAATAAAATTATGTTAGAAAAATAGTTAAGACTTTAGCAAAAATTATTTATTTATCCACAACATAAAATTGTAAAAGAAATTACTGATGTCAGCAAAACTTTTTGGTTGGTGAGTAACGTTCGGTTTAGATTTGCCGCTATCGAATATTTTTATAATTATAAATAAAAATTTATTTTTGAATAAAACTTTCATCCACTTTCAAAACCTGACAAATTATTAATATACTTTTTACAAATGAAACTAAAGTAAATATAATATTAAAAGATGAATATATTTTGACACTTGAGTTTGTGAATTGGCCAATTAAAAGTTTATACTTTTATCTCACTCGGCCAATAAAATAATCAGCAAAAAAGAGGTTTTTAATACTTTTTTAAATATATTTGGCAATCTAAATCTTTTCAGCAAGTATTATCAAATAAATCTAATTTTATAGTTTTTTCAGGTGTTTTGGAAAACTTATAGAATAAATATTTATAAATTTGTCATTAGATTTATTGCTGATGTCTTTAAAAATAAATAATTATTTATATGGCATTAAAGTGATTTGTTTAATACAGTAAGCATTATATATATATATATATATATATATATATTGTGCACTTTTATTGGCCCAGTCTATTCTAAAATAAAATTTTGGTGTATAATTTTAAATTTTACAAATCCAATAATATTTACTTATTAAAAGAAGACAGTCATGACATATTAGATCATAGGATTTAAACTCGGTTTTAGCTAATGGAAATTTATAAATGATCTTAACTCAAGATACACATAGATAATAACCATAGAGTCGTATATATGCAAATGGATGGACAAGTAATATCATTTAGTATTTAAAATCAGTGAAGTTTAACTTGTAATTTTGTAAACAGAATGCGTCACAGATGCTAATAATTATTGTTTGTGCGCATTTGATTTTAAAAATAGAAATTATTTATCTTCAAATCTTGCTATATTCAAAAATAAATAAATAAGGTTTAATTTTACAAAATACTGATTTAAAATTAAAACAGTAAATTCTATCTTTATTTAATTTCTAAAAATATTGTATTTCAATATTTTTTAAAAACGAAAAATCGGTCATTTTAAAATGATAAACCAAAAACTTTCAAAATAAATGTTTGTTTCATAGAAAAAAGTGGAAAAATATTAGCCAATCAAAGAGTTTCAAACAATCTTGGAATATGAAATTCAAGAGAGGGGGAAAAAAGAGTTTTCTTGATTGTAAAGTATAAGTAACTAAGTTTTTTTTTCTTGGTGATATTTTTAAAAAAAAAACAAAGTTGGATTAAAATTCCTAAAACCTTATGATTTACAACTCTACATCAATATACATGGATAATTATAAGCTCTGTTGTTAAAATAATGGAATAAATTAATCGTTTTTCTACTGGGCAAGTCAATAATCGGTAATTCCCAATAATCTCTTGAAAATTAATAAATATTGAAGAAATAATAGGAGATGAATAATCAACGAATATATTCACTAAAAAGTAATAATAATTGTGCCATAAAGAAAATGAACTGCAGTAATACACAAAAGGAAATAAATAAACACCGTAAATATCCAGTAAGGATAGATAAAAAAATAGTAAATCTCTTGAAAACAGTTAAGTATATATATTTAAAATTCAAAGGAACTAAATTAGTAATAAATGAAAGTGTTCATTATTATTCTGGATATATATAAAATCTTAATTACAATGTGAAATATAATTATTTATTTTGAGCCATACCAGCAGGGATGTCAGTTTCTATAAAGTTTTAGCTGAAAAACGTTGCATGACACATTTTTAATTGAAATCATAAGTGTGCCTTTTACTATAGAGAGAAATATATATCATCTAAAATAAATAAGGCAAGCCACAAATAAATTTTTATTACTAAACAAAGAACAAAACAAGGATTATTGTTGCAGTAACTCAAATACCTCACGCGAATCTTAGGATAAGCAGAATCTTCAAAAAAAAAAAATAATAATAAGGAAAAATAAAAATGTTATGATAAGTTTATGGAGTGTGGAACAACTAGAACAGTGGTCTTCAACCTTTTCACACCTGTGGACCGGTAAACATAAGGATAAGGTTTCGCGGACCGGCAAAAATAAGGATAAGGTTTCATGGACCAGCAGAAGTCTATAGATAAATTTTCTTAAAGATGTAAACAGCTTAGCCTTAGATGAAGTTATATATATATATATATATGGAGTTTGTATAATAAAAAAACTTTTTTTTTTTAATTTTGAATTTTTTTAGAAAAGTAATAAAAAATTTAATTCTATCCCCCCCCCCCCATAAACATCTGTGATAACTAGAAAAACAAATTAATTTATGTATGATTGATTAGATTTTGTTCTGTTTCTTTTTTTTTAATCAGGTAAAAGTGTGATGAAAAAAATAATAAAAATTGTTTATATTAATTAAAAGTTTTAAATCTTATTATTTTGTTATTAAAACTTTCTTGCCAGTCTAGCACGGACCAGCAAAAAACTTCTATGGCCTGGTACCGGGCCACGGACGGATGGTTGAAGACCACTGAACTAGAAGATTTAAAATTGTTTTTATACTTTAGCTGAGAGTTAAAAGAGAACTTCTTTCTAATGTTGGTATTTATATTTTTAATCTATGATTTGTTAGTATAATGGGGGGAAGAGAACTAAATCATTTAATAAGGAATTAATTCAAGTGTTGTTATATTAATAGTTATTTAATAATTCAGTTAAGTTTAAAGATTATGAATCCTTGAAATAAATAAATATACTCGATATTTTAGTATGAAAGGGTATTTAAAAATGATATATACACAATCCAGAGAGAAGGTTGTATTTACATGGGCAAATTGATAAACTAAATACAATGATTTTCTATCTTATATGAAAGATAAAAGCATTAATTTTGTTTGCTTAATAACCTCCAGAATTATGATCCTATGTTCCCACTTATTGTTTTGTATTGTTACTTAATCATCAAGTACTATTATTATGTAGAGATTGAACTAACGGACCACAAATGGGAAAAAATGATTGTTTAATAAACTGAATGTGTGATATATAGTTCACATACATAGGGATAAATATCTCAACATATAATGGGAAATCATTAGTTTTGTTTAATAATCATACTCTGAAGATTAATTATAAGTTCTGTTGTTATTGTTATGATAATATATGTATATCATTTTGTTATTAATTATTTTAAATTTGATATTAATGGAAATGTTTATTATCATTTATAATGAATATTATTAAAATTATTGTTTTAAAAGTTTTATTAAATTCTAATTGCTGCATTTCTTTTCTGGGCTCATTTTCACCACATCACAGAACTCAAAATACACAGTCAAAATTAAAATGAAAAGTAAATTCAATTTAAAGCAAATCTAACAGTTTAATAAGCATAAATCTCTTAGCAAAGATTTTTTTTACTTGTTACATGCTGCCTTGATCCCATAGGTCATTGATGACATTGCCAATTATTAAAGTGTATTTATTAATATAAAATTAAATGATACATTAGTTATTAGTGAAAGTATTAGTGTTAATCACAGTTTAGTTAATAATCTTATTTTAATATTCAGTATTAAAGAACATACATATAAAGCTTGATTATGAATTTAAATTATAAGCCTTACGTAATTTGTACACTATCCATGGAAATCTGTAAAATCCCTCTTGATATTCCATAGGTAGTATGAAGAATTAATAAATCAATGATTATCCTGAGATCTCCTTATTGTAAAGTTATTTTGTGAGTATTGCCAATCTTAATTATCAAAAATAATAGGAATCACAGTTTATCTGTAATTATCTAACAGATTAATTTAATGAGTGATTGAATTAAAATTTAATAATTATAAATATAAGATATTGGATATTATTGTTAGCCATGAGAGTATGTAGATACTTAATAAGGAGGAGTATCTGGGTATTCTTATGCCATTGAACAAATATTTTGTATTTGTTTAATGTTAAGGGGATGTGATCTGTTTATGGGTAAACGAGTATCATGTTAATTATATTTAACATACATCTTATTTTAAAATATGTACTCATGTCAAAGTAACTTGGGATAAATAATAATCTTATATAGATTTAATTGTTATAGTAAAAGAAAATGGTCGGGATATAGTAAGTTTGTTAATAGAACCTAACCAGACTCCAAGTAGGGCCTAATATAAGGGACTTGGAAACTCTGCGTGGGGTCATACCACCTATAGACAGGCCACAATATATATATATATATATATATATATATATATATATATATATATATATATATATATATAAATTAATGAAAAATGAATGAAGCTTTTCATGTTAATTTAATTCTCTATCAATTTTTCCTGATATTCTATTTAAATTAATCATCATTATTACATCAGTGAATGTATTTTAGTCTTAAGTTGTATTCTATTTATTGGACAGAATTAATAAATGTGTGCAATATTCATGATGGCACAACAGTTTTCAAATAATCTCTACAAGACAAAAATCTTTTCAATATCTCCTCATGAAAAAGTATGAAGATGACCATAAATTAAAAAAGATTGTCATTTTTTATGTGTAATGAAAGAAGATGATTTTTAATTCTTATTTTATTTTATGACTAAAATATTTAATAAAATCAATATGTATGAATAAGCATTTCATCATTATCTTTCCAAATATGCTCCTTGTTTTCAATATGTAAAAAAAAAACCAACAACATATTAATTTAACACACTTTTCCTTTCCAACTCTTGTTTTATTTTATGAACCATTTTTCATTTTAATTTTTTTCTAATGCTTCAACTATATTATATGGTTAATGTCAAGAATTACACACAGACACACACACACATATATATATATATATTGTACCGGATCGATGTGCAGAACCACTTACTTACACATATATATATATGTTTTGGCTGGTTTCAAACTTCTTCATAATATATTTATAACCTTATTTAATTATAAATGTTACGTGAACCAACCGGCACATTCGAGCAAAATGGGAAATATTATTGATAGCTTTAACTATCAACAATGGCCCACCTCGGCTGCTAGATTCAACTCCTATTATCCAAACACTTTATTTGTTTCAGAGTAAACCCCAGGGTTCCAGCTAGTCTCAGACTAATGTATTTGGTCAGTAGGCCCATAATCCAGCACTCAAAATGATCCCAAAACTAGCCCAGTCTAATTTTAATCAATAATAAAATATAGGAAAAAGAATTGGTCAAAAGAGATGGATAAAAAGAAATTGATAAAAAGAATTGACCGACAAATAAAGTATAAGTTTAAAGACCATTTATTTTAATTAACATTAACTAAGTTTAAATATTTTCTATATCTAATATAACACATGCACATTTTAATTTAACACAATATAATATGTCTTATGAGAAAGCAAAATAATATTTGACATTGATAAATTATCTAACATTCACAAACATGCACATCAATAGTTCATTTTATGCATGCTTAAGCGTTCAAATTACTTGTCTCTGTAGGATTTACGAATTACAGTGGTGGCTACTATGTATAAATGAGAATAATAAAATGTTTTATGTAGGATTTTTGGAATGTGGATATTGCTTGCTTCTGACAGAGTATATCTAACCAGTTAAATTTGATGTTTCTTGAGGAGATTTGATGCTAATCCATTGGTTTTATTCTTGGAGACAGTTGAGCATTGACGGAGGATTTCTGAGCTGTTATGCAGACATTATTTCACAGGCAGGTTTTGATGATCTTGTTGGACTAAAGGGCTGAAGTAAGAGCATATATTCCTAAAAGCTGCTCAGCACTGCATTTCTGTTTCTGGATACATAATATAAACTGCACTATTATCTGAACTAAAACAAGACTGACATTCAAACTAGGCTGACACTGATGTCCAATAAAAATCTGACTATTTATATATGCAAAGTGTTTTTGTTTTAATATCCTCCGGCAATATGTGTTGTCGAAATTCCTCTAGTAACTAATCCTTTGACAACATGTTTTTGAAGATTGTTTAATTAGTAGTAGCCTTCATAAACATGTTGTTTTTATATCTTTAATTAGTATCCGACCGCTGTGTGTTTTTTAAACATAATTTCTTTTTAACTTTCATTTATATTTTTTAATATTATTCTAACACACATACATTTATTTACCCTCGCACACACATATATAATTTATTATAATAAGCTTGAATGAAAAGAGATATATATTTTTTAAACTTTAAATTATTTATTTTTACGAATACTAATTAAGAAAAACTTTACTTCCTTTTATAAAACTTTTAGTTTAACTTTCTAAAGAAAAACCCCTTCCCACTTTTAATCAATTATTTTCCAACTTTTATTTCAAACTCTTTTACGAAAGATTTTTATTTTAATAATATTTTTTAGACAAAATTATTTTATATACATGTGCCAATTTGGCCTTGGCACATTACACCCCCCTCCGTTTTAGAGTAAAATGCTCATTTTTGACCATTTTATCTCTTGCAACTTTAATTCTTGATTCTAAATATTCATTTAATTTCTAAGTTTGCTTTTCATAATGCTTTCACTTTACATACCAAAGGCAATCTGTTTTGACTATCCTTTCCTTCTACCTATGCCAAATACATTGTTCACAATGATCTAAATCCTGGATAATGACCACCGGGACAAACTAATTTTGTGGCACAGGGATCTTTTGGAAATGAGGCGGAGGCAGATTCGCTGACTTATACCGACTTACATGTATGAAAACGAAGCTTTATTTGCCAGGTTTCTACCAGACTGGCAAAAAAAGGTCACTGCGAATGGCAGGAATTTTCAACTGTCCATTTCGGTCTTATGCTTGGGAAAACGAGGAATGACACATTTATATGATAATATAGATTAATAATATTTCTTTCATGTATACAATTTATATCTTATCCCCAATTATTTAATAAACCATAAAAAGTATTTTTTCTAAAAATACTTGATTAAATATTTATTATTATTTAGTGTTTTTTAAATTCTAACATCCATATAATTAATGGTTGTTGATTATTTTTAATATTTAATGATAATAAAAGAATGATTTTATAAAATGTATAAATGGAATAAATAATAAAATTTAATTTACTAGAAAAGAAAATTATTTATATGATTTATTATACTGATGTTAGAATTAAAAAAACAATAAATAATAATAAAATAAATATTGAATCAAGTATTTTTAGAAAAAAACTTTTTATGGTTTATTAAATAATCAGTTTTACCTCATTATCAATTCTCATCAAGATAACAATTTAAGTTTAATCAAATTTATCTGATCATAACCTCTCTTTTTTAAAATCATTTAAAAAAAGTTTATTCTTTCTATCATCAATACTATATTTAATTTTTTACAATCATCTTGGATTCATTTTAATACTTCAGTTGTCTAATTTTTGCCATTTCTTAATTAAAACAACACACCCAGTTCAAATTCAGCCTTTGAATTCTTACAGTGATATCAGTGATACTTATATGCTTTCTCATCTACAATATTTAACATGTGGTGTCACCTTGTTAATCTTAATATTTTTTCCCCCATAGTTTGTTATATATTGAGGTCTTTATATTGCTCATCTAATAAGTATGTAAGTCTCTGAACAATGAGTAAACATTGGTAAAATACATTTATTATAAATCTTTTCAGACAGATAGTCATATTTTCTTTTAATATTAGATTATATACGTAGAAAGTACACCAATACAATTTAATTCTATGATTAATTTTATTATTTATTATTTTCCTATCCATATCAATCATTAGACTAAGGTAGTTGTGAATGTGATCTAAATCATTAAAGTTAATTGTATTTTCCCTTTTACTTTAACTCAATCTATCTTTTATTTATTTCCTTATTCATTTGTAATTTGGAAAGATTATAAAATTATAACTTCTTTACAGATTTACAGCTTAGCACTACTTTCCACTAGGCAGATCATATTTATAGCACTAATTATAACTACTTCACAGATTTACAGTTGCATTGATTTCAACCAGGCCAGTCATATTCATAACACTAAATACCTATTTTAGTGATTTGCATATGACCAGCCTAGTTGAAAGCAGTGCCAAACTGTAAAGGAGTTATAATTATATAATCTTTCATATACTTTCCCCTATCTATTGAAACATTACTTTAATCTTTTTTAGCATTTATCTTTAATCCCATTTTAATGCTTTCATTGCATGGCTATTATGCATTTACTGATATTATGAACTATTATTTTCAAAAAACAATCACATGACCTGCAAATTCTAAATAATTTTATATAAACATGGTGAACCCAAGATTTCATACCTATTTTCATTTCTCATTATTTATTTATTTATTTTAATTTTATATATAATATTATGAAGGATGTCAAGGAGTTTGAATAAAAGATATAAATTTTAAAGCAGTATTGAAGAATTAAAATACCAAGATAGTGCAGAAAGCATGGAAAGAGGAATTTAGAACTGTTCCATTAATACTCTGACAATATATATTTCAAAGATGAATTTGATACAATGATCACATATAGTTTCCAAGGTAGTCAAAACCTCCAGCAATGTTGCAATATTCTGAAAAACTGTTCATGATATTGTAAATAAAGTAACATTATTCCAGTTTTATCAATATGAACAAATGCTTGAAAAATAAATATCTTCATTTTTTTACAGTATATGATACTTCTTAAAAATTTTGTGCAATATATTTAGAAATATTTATTAACCACAGTTGTATTGAAAAAAGTGGTCCCACGACTCACAACTAGACATATCATTCCATTCAGTAATAACTGGATAATTCTGTTTAATTATCTCACATAAGGATTTTCATTTATCCAGCACACATGATTATGACCCATTGCATCAAATTATTACTCTGATACAATAAAATTTTAAACACATTGATAAAGACCTCTTTCCATGCTTTTTTAATTTTCTCAGAATTTTCAATCTTTTAATACTTTTTCAGAATCCTTTTTTTTTTGTTCTTTATTCAAATTTCTTGCTATCATTTTCAATATCTTTTAAGTCTACCATGCATATGTATACACAGTAGAACAAATATAGGTATAGAGTACTGGTTAGCTCCAATGCATTACTTAAATAATAAGTGTAATAATGCTCAAAATAAATGGGTTTAAAACAGGCAAAACTCTCCATAGAGCAGTGCCACCCTGTGCCAACCAGAGTAAACAATGGATGCCACTACTGTATGGAGAGTTTTTCCTGTTTAATAACAATTATGTGCTATCATAAGAGATGGTGATCATGTGAATAAATGGGTTTATAAGTAATCATTAAAATCAGTCAACCCTTAGACTGATTTTAACACTACTATTTATTTGTTTTATTTTTTATTAATAAGAAAACAAACAAATATATATGACAAAAAATATTGATGTTATTTATTTAAAAAAACTATAGTAAAATGCTTACATCTTAAAAAAAAAAAGCATTTTGAGACACATAAATATTTAATAATGAAAACATTTTTAAAGATAAAAATATATTGTCATAAATAATTGTAAAAAAAGTTTAAATAAAGAATTCAAATTATTTTATAGGCTTTGCTTATATGTCAAATTATATTTTTGCCTAAATAATATTATTAATAATAGTTTAGCTATATAAAAAAAACTCAATTCAGATTGTAAAATAATAACAGCAATTTTTACAGGTAATAGATTAACCATTATGCCTATATATACAACTGTTTTTATAATAGGTTTTTTGACTTTAGGCAAATAACATTAAATAATTGAGTTATAAAAAATATTTGAATTTCACTAGAAATAGTTTGTCAAGGTTTAATATGACATAGTCATAATGTAATAATCTCTTAATATTACCATTATCATAAACAAACTTCATAGTTGTAATCTATCAAAATGATATTACAAAGTTGTCTTGTTGCATATAGAAAATTAAAAAAAAACTTTTATAATCTTAAAACATTTTAAATAATTTTGTTATTAAAGTAGACCAAAAAAGAAAAGAGGATGTAAGTGTATAAGTAAAAAAAAAAAGTTAAATCATATAAAATTCTTCAAATATTAAGAATATAAATGAAAGATGATAAAAAACAAGAATAATTTAATGACAGCCAAACAAAAAAAAAGAGTTAATATTGGAAATTAATAAAAATAGATGTGAAAAAGAAACTAATAAAATCACCATAGCTACCAAACAATTATTAAGCTTTTCTGTTTCTTAATCTACTTTTCAAAAACGTATAGTTATTTATCTTTCAAAGATTATGAGACTATTTTCTTCTATTTCCTTACCTAAACACTTTCCAAAACATCTTTTATAATTACTCTGCCTCTGTATTTTTTTTTCTTCATAATTTCTTCAAAAATAATCTTTTCCATTTAAACTTGTCAGTATTTCTATATTTGTGATTTTATCTTTCTATTTTTTTCTATTTGCTTTTAAATCAACATCTCTAAAGCTTCCATTGTTTCTCCTTCTTGTTCATAACTGTCCATATTTTTTGGTCCGTAAAATTTATATTCCAAACAAAATATTTAACAAGATTCTTTTTTAGATCGAATTTCAATTATCTACAAAATAACTTCCTATTCTTAAACATTAGCAAAGCCATTGTAATTTTTACTCTATTTTTTTTACTATTCCTATCATTAGTTATGCAATTTTTTATCTATCTGAAAGCATTACCATGTTCTATGATTTTCCATTTAATGCCTGATCTTTTTACTATTTTAGTTTTATGCACAAGCTTTATCAATCTTACATTTTATTGACCTCATCTTCTATATCTACCACTGTTGCAATATTTAAAAATCTGATACAATTAACTCATTTAATTATATATTAAATAAACAACAGTTAGACAAAAAAAACATTTCTATCAGTTAATTCTCTATTTATCTCTTTCATAAAATGACCTTTAAACATGAGGCATATTTTCTAATTCATACACAAATTTCTCAATAAATATTTTTTTCGAATCTATATATATATATCCAGCGAAACGATACTTAGAATCAGTATAACAAACATTAATTTTTTTTCTGCTTCTTATATATATATATATATATATATATATATAAGATATCTGGTCATTGTTGATATATATATATATATATATATATATATATCAACAATGACCATCACCATTTTAATTGTATCTCTTAATTTTGTGCCATTTCTAAATCCAGACTTTCTTTAGATAAAAATATTATCAAATGTATTTATTTTATTCAGGATCCTGAAAGAACATACTATCAGTATGGAAGTCTAAGTTAATTGCTTTAAAATCCTCACACTTCACTAAATATGAAATAATTATAAGTTGTTTTTTTTAAAAAAAAAAAAAAAAAGGCAAAGAAACAAGATGCAAAAATAAAATTAGATTTATTGTAATATGAAAATAAAATATAAAAAAAAATCTATAATAAAAAACAATTGAACTGAATGGATTTATATCTAGAAATAAAAAAAAGATATCTAAATATAAAAATGGATTAGTTACACTGTTTTGAAAGTTAAGTTAAAAAAAGTAAGATGAAAAATGACTTAATATAGTACATGATACTTTCTGTTGAAAAAAAAAATGCAATTAAAGTTATATATAATTTATATATATAACTGATGTCAATAATCCTAAAATTAAAAATTACACACAACTGCAAAAACAACAACAACACATTTTTAATACTATGAGTTGATAGAACAATTTAGATAATATAAAGAATTTAAAAAGTATATATAGTTTGGGTATTTGATTTACTAGATAATTGAAATTGAAAATATATTTACGATTTTTTTTCTTCTATCAGTTTTCTTAAATCATTTAAAAATAAAATCAAAGTAATAAAACAAAAAAGTAAATATTCTCTTGATTACTTGCAATCATAATGCTAATTTTAAAAATAATAATAGACAACATAATTAAATTAAAAACCCATGTTTTCATTTTTCACCCATGTTATTAATAAAACAATTTCACTTTTTATCTCTAGCTGTTCCCATGTTTATATTTTAGTTTTCATATTCATTTAATCATGCAATCACCAATTGTCCATCATTTAGCTGTCAGAATATTAAAAAATAAATTCATCCATTCATTTATTTTATATATCTATTCATCCAATAAATGTTCCATTCATTCAGACATTAATCCATCAATCTATCCATCTATCTATCTACTTACCTGCCTGCCTGACAGCTGACTGACCCACCCACACACCCACCTACCTATCCACCTCCATCCCTGCTTGCCTGCCTGCCTACCTACCTACCTACATATAATCAAAATTACTCAAAATTCACATCACATGACTAGCCAAAGAAACTGGATCACAAAACAAATTTATACTAAATATTACCCACAATTCAACTTACATTCACCTAACTCTTAATATAAAAGAACTTTTAAATAACTTAATTGCTCTAGAATCATAAATTTTTAATAATAAAGATTCATTAATTCTTATTTCATTTCTTTCAAAGATGGCAACATTAGCCTCATCAAAACTAATAGTGTGGTCTGTACCTTTTTCATGGATATATAAAGCAGAAGTAAGATATTTAATTCAACCATACCTTTATGTACCTTTATCTTTTCATTTAAATTAAAACTACTCTGACCTATATATGCTTTATTACAAAGTAAGGGATAATATACACTACTCCAGGAATAATCTTTCTATCAAAAATTTCTTTTGTATTATTTAATAAATTATTCAAAGTAATACTTCTTTTCCAAGCAATTTTCTCACTATAAGAAGACAATTTAAATGGTAAAAAAATAAAATCATATTTTTCTTTATTCTTTACATTAAATAAAACACTTAAAAAATTTATCAGAGTAGCTAAAACTCAAATAATGTTTATAAAATTGACCTTTTGAAACAAAGATACCTCATTAGAATCATTTAATCTCTTATTTCTATAACAATAATTTCTTAAAACAGCTATTTTATGAGGTACAGATTGATAGCTATCAGATTTAATTATAGATCTTAACTCTTTAACCTTAACATAATGACTACACATCAAACAATTATTTTTTACATTTCTAATCACCAATAAATCTAAAAATTTTAATTTAACAAAATCTAAACCTTTCCTTATACTACATAATTAAACTCATTTTTCAATTCTTTCAATTTATCATTTTCAACTACAAACAAATAATCATCAACATATCTAATAAATAACTTTAAATTATAAACAATCCTTAATTATATTTTCTTCTTCCAAATAATTAATATAAATTGAACAAATTAAAGTAGAAATAATATAATCTCTTATCCATCCTTCCTTAATCTTATAAAAATTAACATTATAAATAAAATATATAGAATCTTCTAATAATAAAAGAACATTTTTTATAACTTTAAACTTATTCTTTAACAAGGATCTTACTAATTCCAAATTTTTTTCTAAGTTATTGCTGTTTGCTACCAATTTTTTTCTACTGAAGATTAAAAAAAATATATATATATTGGCATTTTAAAACGTGTAATGAACATTATAATTTTATTGTTCAATACTTAATAAATTTAGCATATATAGGAAAGGAGATCTTTTACTTCTTCTTAGAGGTCTTAAATGAATTGAAGAGAGCAAATTCCTAAGATCCACTTTGTATATTCTTGTCACAGCAGTTGCTTTTTCTATGTGATTATGCATATAGTATACAAACATGGACAGACTGCTCACCAACACACATTAGCCAGTGTGGTGAGTTTATTGCTTTTTACTCTAAGATCAAGAAACAACATGATCTTTCTTGAAAGCAGAAGGAATGTGTGTGTGAAAGAAAATTTTTTTTCTAACAAATATTTACAATCATGACAGACAAAAATAAATCATGGACTTTATTCTCAAAAAACTGTAAAGTCACCAGCCAAGGTAGCAGTTGGTAACCTAAGGCAGAGGCTTCTAAGAATCCCTTGCTGTGAAACTACATTGCCATTTGATGACAATCTTTTCTTTAGGTACTTACAACTCCAGATCACTTTCTAGTGAAGGAATATTACAAAGATTGGAAAAATAGTCCAATATTAAATGGGACTTTAATGGATCTTGTAAAAATAAAAAAAAGAATGAAAAGACAATTGATTTAAAAAGTGGACATCTACTGTATTACAAAGGCACAAATGTACAAGTGAAGTAGAGTTAAATATAAATAAAAAGTGAAAGAAAAACGAGTTAGAAAAATAGTTAAAGAAATAATTGATTTAAAAACTGAACATGTTTTACTACAAAAAGCACAAATATTGAGAGTACATATTGATTGGATTAATTATAAATAAAAAGTGAAAGAACAACATTATGGTGATTGATTGTATATCAGATAAAGTGGCAAGATTAGTTATTCAATTTAATAGCTGATATCAAATACAGATAATACAGGTTTATGTTCCAACTAGTTCTCATTGTGATAATGAAGTAGAAGATTTTTATATGGATATATAAAAGGCTTTTGATCAGACCAAAACACATTTTGAAATTGTCATGGAAGATTTTATTGTTAGAATTGATAAACAACTGAAAGATGAAAGTGCTGTAGATAAACTTGCTTATGGTATTAATAAGGTACCAAACTCTGTGCAAACTTTCATAAATAATGGATGCAAAAAGGTTTGTGTATAAAATCTCTATCTAGTGCCTGCCTATTCATCCAACATTCCCAGACTAGTTTCTAGCTTGTGGCTTTCATCCATGAAAAACCTTGAATTTAAGAGCTTTTCCTAATGCAACCATCCATCAGCCATCTTTTACCTATTTAGTTAACTATAAAGCTGGGAGCCCAAGATGGAAAGAGCATAATGTTTCTAACCCAAGATCATTCATTTGTATAGTTATATAGAACTGAACTTCAGTTCAGCATTTATACATTTTGGTGTCTAGTTTTTCAAAAACCACAGTTACCATTGTCCTATAGGCAGAATAGGTATAGAACCATAAAAACATCACATGAAACATTTCATATGCTTATACAAGGCAATACTGTGTGGAGAGTTTGGTGCTCTTATTAACAGCATGTGTAATTATAAGAAATGATGATCATGTATTAGTTATGGTGATATAAATGAAAGAGAATTTAGACTTGGGGAGTTTTCAGAAAAAGAAAACCTTTATATTATGAATTATTTATTTTAAAAAAATGTTAAATGGAAATAAACATGGAAGCATCCAAATAAAGATACAGGAGAATTGGATTATATTTTGACACTTAGAAAGTAATCATCAATTAGTGAGTTGTAAAATACATATTAATGCAAAAGTAGAGCGACAAAAATTATTACAAAAAAACTCATTCACCATTGATATCCTTAATCATCTGAAACATTCCAATGAACTTAAACTTGCAAATCATTTTTAAATATTAATAGATTTTTAAGATGATTCAGATTTGTACAAAATCAATACAAAGATAACTGATAGACTTTTAAAAACTGCAAAAAAGATAGCTGGTATAAAAAAGCAACAAGTGACCACTAAAATTTCCATTGAGATAAGAAAATTTATAAAAAAAAGAAGGAATTTGGAAATATATAAAAATAATGCATTAAGAAAGATTTAATATCTTGATTTTTGTAAAATGATACAAAAAATAGTTGATAGTGATAGAAGAAAGTATAATTGTGAACTAGCAATAAAACCTATAGAAGAAAACAAAAGTCTGAAGAGTGTAAAACAACATCTGGGTAGAAAACATTTCTACAATAATAAAAAAACTGTAACTATTACTAAAAAAAGAGATAACACCATGAGATGTGTAGGATAGTTTTATTAAGAATTATATAGCAAAAAGATCTACATCTTCTGAATCGCTCAGGATTTTAGATGAAAAAGTGAGATGTGCATTATGAAAAAAGAAAAAGCTTCAGGTAATGATAAAAATTATAATCAACATCTTAAAAAAAGTAAATGAAGAAATAAATTTTTTTTTGGCAAAATTATATACCAAACATCTAAATAATAAAAATGTACCAGATAAATGGAAGAATTCTGTATTAATATTAATATTTTAAAAAGATTAAAAATTACACATATATCAGTTTTTTATCAGTTCTATAATTTTTTTTTACCAAAATAATTACAACTCATCTACATGCAAACTTTGGATTTTAAATAACCAAAAGAACAAACTGAAATCAAAAATGATTTTAGTACAGTGAATCATATTCATGTATTGAAGTTATAAAAAAGACAAATGAAAACGAGTTGGCATTATGCTTTGGATTTGTAGATTATGAAAAGATATTTGATCCTATAAGCATTTCTTCAGTCATTAAAATATTGGATCATCAAAATATAGATCCAGTATATAGTCATATTCTGAAGAATATTTATAAAAACGCAACAGCTACAATTAGATTACATGATGGCTTTAAAAAGATTAACATTAAGAAGGACGTGTGAGAGGGTGACTCCATATCTCCAAAACTTTTTACAGCAGTTTTGCAAGATGTATTTTCTGGATTAAAATGAGAAGCTAAATGAGTAAAAGTAAATGAACATTGTTTAAGTCATCTGGATTTTTCAGTTGATATAACTGTTTTGCAAATAATCCTTTAGAGTTTCAGAAAATGTTGCAAGAGTTATCAGATAAAAGTAAAAAAGTAGGATTAAAGATAAATGCTAAAAAACCTAAAGTTCAATGAATTTTATCTAAAAAAATTAAAGATTTATAATGATGAGCTAGAAGAAGTTAACAATAAATATTTTGGTCAATTTACTACTACAGATGGAAACATAATGGATGAAATTAGTCATAGAATTAAACATTGTTGAAATGCCTTTGGTACAAATAACTTTATTATTAAAAGAAAACATGTCTATGTGTTTGAAAAGAAAGGTCTTAAATAAATGTGCATTGTGAATTTTTACTTATGAATCTGTGATGTGGACACTTAACAGAAGAGCAACACAGACTTTAGACTACTTAAAGAATCATGGAATAATGCATATTAAGAGGAACAAAAAGAGATGAAAATGAAATACATGGGTGAGAGAACAAATAGATGTTACTGATATCATTGAAAGAATTAAGATATTCAAGTGGAATTGGGGTGGACATATCACTAGAAAAGATGACAATAGATGGTCAGTTGAAATCTTAAACTGGATTCCAAGAGATTGTAAAAGATCTTGAAAAAAAGCACATGAGATGGATAGATGAAATAAGAGTGTTGGGGTAATGTAGAGAAAAGAGGCTAGAGGTCAGAAAATCCAATTTGGGGAGACCATCTTTCAGTGGATGATAATAGCTTAAAATGACTTTTTCAATATGCTTGCAAGCAACTTCAATCAGAGTGAGAATTCCTGATTTTTATTAATACCTATGTCTGTGGTAAACATTTTATAGATGGAAACTATTTTAAAATGAAACAAAAATCTACAGCCACAGTGTTTTACAGTGGAACATGCAATCAACCTAATTGAACAGGCTGAAAGAACAATAGTATACTGTTCAAAAAATAGCAATAACTGATCAAACAAGGGTAGTGTTTTATAAAAATATTAATAAAGATTTCTCACAGAGAGACTATTTTAGCACAATTTAAACATTTAAAATTGACATATTTTTAATATGGTTAGTGATTTTTTATTTTATTATTAAAAATAAGCTAAAAATAAAATGTTATTATTTAATACTTAATTAAATACAACTGTATAAAAAATATGCAGGTTAAAATGACAATAATGATTAAAAATAATAGTAAGTGGATATATATATATATATGCTAACGTTTATAGATATAATGATTAACCACTAAACATCACATGATCACCATTCTTTATGCTTATACTACTATATGAAAAGTTTTGCCTCTGTGTCTATATAGTGACGAACATTCGAATATTCTCATTGTTTTAATTTATTCTATACTGTTTGGTTAATTTGTAGGATGTATACATTTTCAATAAACATATTTATTAAATCTTGAAAATGACTTATGCCTAATGTATATATAAAGAGTTGAAACATTAAAAATTTAATAAATAAAAACTAAAATAAAATTTAAAATATCAGTTTTTGATAACAGAATCTAGAAATACAAATACAGAAATTATACTATATTAAATTTTTTAAATTACAATTTTATTTTTATTTTTTCTTATATAAAAATCACAATAATTATACAATATTAAAATTAAAATATTAATATAATTTTTTTTTCATTAAAATTTAATCAATTTAATTTTTATAGTGCATTCTTAAGACATTTCTATCATTATTTTGCCTGCATATATATATTGTAATGGGCACATACATATGTTACATTGTTTTTTATTATTAAACATGAAAAAAAAAAATTCGCAAATAAAATTTTTTTTTTTAAGAATTAAAAATTGAAAATTAAAATTCTATACTAAACTCATATATATATATATAAAATCGCACAGATGAAAAAAATTATTAAAATAAAACTTTATTAAAAATAGAAAAGGTATTTTAAAAACAGAAACTCAAAAAGATTTAGAGATAAAAATATATCTTTAAGTTTGGAAAACACATTAATTAATCAGAAAATGGAAATGATTGTTTTAATTAGTTAAATGTAAACTAGCCATCGGGCATTTAAAATGTATAAGCAACACTCAGATAGGAGAGGAAAACAATAGGAACAGAATGGCCAATGAAAGAAATCCATCAGGGAAATTGGACCTCAATGGAAGGATCATCATCATCGATGACATAATGTCAATTGAATCCTTAAAATTAATATAAAAGGAAAAGTTTGGAAATTATTAGTTAGTTATTACGAGAGGACAGATATGTGTTAATGCGGAGTTGGAGGTGAAGGGATTGAAAGACGCACTTTCAATTCCTTCAGTTGTTAAAGAAAAAAAAATGAAACATCATTTTCTACATTGAGGACCAGCTAAAGTAAAAAACCTCCGGATGAATAAATAAAATGGCCAACAGAATACCAATCTATTTAGGATGGCATGGGAATTCACGTTCAAATGGCAAGCCATGGATAAAGCTGGACATTTTAAAAATCGTAAGAACTTTATGAACATTTTCAAAACAAACTCTAAATTCTAAACCTTTCAGAAATTATTGCAATAGTATTTCCTATCTGACCAAACTAAATTATTTATTAATTCTTTTATTTGATGTATTTTTTTTAAATCATTTCCATTTATTTTTTTTTTTGTTCTTTCAAGTTTTTATTTATGATTTTTGTTTTTCGCTAATTTAATATTATATAAATATTAAACTTAAGTCGGGTGTGAATGGCTATATAGATTTGTAAAGTTATATTAGGGGAGGGTAATCTTAGGTTATTTGTTTTGTAGTTAAATTAGGTCAATGGATTGGATATATTGGTGTAATTAGTAGATGTAGTACGAGATTCGCTATGGGCAGAATCGCTTTATACGCCGCACACTTCCTTTTTGCCTATGGAATGCGATCGTAAGTCGGCAAAATGACTGCAGTCCTTTCCTATGGAGTTTTTTTTTTATTGCTCTTCTTGTCAGATAGATGTAGTATTCCTATCTGACGAGAGGCAATTTCTTCTCTTAACCTTTTGTGCTGCTGTATTTTGTATTACATTGAATGCATCGATATATCAGATGAATTGACGTTGGTTTGACTGAGAACTTTTGGCCTAAGGTTAAATAAGGATAGAATATTTTCTTTCAAATGCAAATCTATGTAGTCTATTCATACTCGACACTCTAAATAAAAATGCATTAAATTTAAGTTGGGTATGGACGTTGCATGGATTCGTTATCGGTTAATTATGTTTTTGGTTTTCATATTTGATCAAAATATATAGACATTCGGTAAATAATGATACCTTACGGTGAGTATCTAAAATGTATTTATTCAGATGTCTTTTAAGTTATTGGTGTCAATGCGGTATCTTATGATGAATGCCATTGGGTTTCTTGTATTCCCTATGCAATTGACGGTATCAATGACTTTGTATTTTGATCGTTTATGTTTATTTTGAAATGTTTTTTTAACCGTGTAATCTATGTAACCAATCTATACTCAACATTTTAAAACAAACTTTTATAAACCCATCTGTGTGAACTTATAAAAATTAAAATGTAAATTTATAAAAATTAAAATGTAAATTAAAATCAAAGTAAAAAAAAATGTAAGTTAAATTTTAAAATGTAAACTGATACTAAAACAATTTTAAATATTATATATGTGCGTAAATAAATGTTTGTGTGTATAATTACTGGCAGTGGCTTATTTTATTCTTTTTTTTATATATTCTTAGATAAGAATTTATTATAAAATGTAAATCTCTGCTATTCCACTGAGCTAGTGACAATGGGCTAATGACCGGAATCAAAATATATTAAATTAAAAAAAAAAAAACAATTTTTTTTTGACTTACGTATCTGCCTACTTTATAAATTTTCTAGGTTCAAATACCTAGTGGCGCCCTGTAGTGTAGATTACGTTAAGTAGCCCTATTTTCAGAATCATTACAATATATATATTTAAAGTGATTGGGCTATAAAGTTCATTAGAGACATTGAAAATGTCTTTCTTAGAAGATTTACAAAAAGAATCAATCATTCACAACAAAGAAAAAATACTGGGAAGCCTATGAAATGATAAACAACTCCATCCAAATTTCACAATCTCCCACAAATCTAAATACAACTAATAAATCTTTAATTAGGAGGTTCTGACACTGGCATCTAGAACCAAAGAATTTGTATTTCCTCATTAATTTATCAGCTCTTCCCACTAATTATTTTCTAAGATTCATTACAAAAGTTGATCCAATATGTCAGCAAGACTACAGATCATGTCTTGTTACACTTCCCTGTACTCAAAATATATAGGAATATAATAGAATTAGAAACACAGCTCAAAATATCAGCTATATTATCACTTTCAGAAGGATTGGAGAAAGGTATATTCCCATTAATAAGAATTTCAACATTTCTAACCTTCACAATTTGGTGGATTAGATGTAAAATGTATTTCAAGGGAATATCTGGTTGCACGAGATCAGTGTTTTATAATGAAATTAAAAAAAGTTAGGATTAAAGACCAGATAATTGCTCCACAATACTTGGTGCAGACAACATGGCATTGTTCAATACTGGGTGAGAGAGGGGCACAACAATTGAGCTGGTGCTTGTTAATAACACGAGAAAAACATTACTGAACTCAATCAAATAGTTCTAGATTGATAAAAGTGCCCGTCTCTTTGGGATGTTCATGAATGACAGTTTTTAAAAAAAATTAAAAGTAACTGCTAGTATGTTAAATCGGTTTTTTTCTCAGATATTAAAACTTTTTTTTATAGTAATTACAAAATATGACATTTAAGTCATGGTTATACAGATTAATATACAATATTTATGTATACGACATGTTTGTTTTGATTATATTCAAAATAATATAAAATTTGTAACTACTTTATTTTTCTCACTAATCTCAAGTATATATCTTTTTTTTTCCCATGTGTCAAATGCGTTGACTGGGAAGCGAACCCGGTCCAGCTGCTTGGAAGGCAGCTATGCTAAACACTAGACCACCAACGCTTGACTAAAGTATATATGTTTTATAATAAAAAAGAAAACATATAGTCAAGTGTTGTTAGCCGAGAGGTCAGCGCAGTCGCCTTGCAAGCAAGCAGTTATTTGCAGACGGATGTTGCGGGTTCGCCCTCCTGGCCGATGCTACGACATATGGAAAAAAAAAAAGAAAACATATACGAAAAGGAGTGTATCTCTCATTCTATTTGGATAATCTGAAAAAGAAGACTAACAATTCTACTTAGCAAGTTTTAAAAATAATGCCAATGGGTATATAAGTTTATCTAAAATTTATTTATTCATTTCGGGTTTTTTTTTTTATAACTTAAACGCAATTAATTTTGTGTTTAGTCTCTTGATATATATATATAAAGTTGAAATGGTAAATTGATAATTGCTATACACAATTAAATTAAGTGACTTTACTAATTCACAGGAAAGTCATTTAAGTATCAGCAATTTGTACAATTAAACAAATAATAGTAATTGATAGTAATTCAATTAAGAAAACATTTGGAATAAAACAAAACTACTCAATAACATTAACTCTATGTTAAAACAAATAATTTGTAAAAATAAAAAGTTATATATCAAATCTCTTAAGTATTCATTAGTTAAAAATTGTATTTACAGTAGTAAATTAAATAAAAGCAAATGGTAAAATGACAATATCTTAGTATACGAATTCATATAATTGTATTTTTTTAATATTTCACATGCGCACATATGTCTAACATTTGACATTTCTTTATTTTACTCAATAAGTGTTATTTAATTATCGCTATTTAATTGAATCGGCACAAGATGTCATATATAAATTACGATAAACATCATTGGATTAAGTTTATGAATTCTCATGCCATTATATTCTTTCTTTTTTTCAAAAAAAGAAAAAGTACACACAAAACGCAATTGTTATAATAGCATTCAATTGTTATTATAATTATTAAAAATACAAAACTTCAAATAATAAAAATAAAAGTAATTCTATAAATCTACCATTGTATAACTTTACATTAATATATATTTTTTAAAATGCACATTATTTGTCTTTCATCCATTCTCAATCCTTCCCTTACAATATCAATTCATCCATTAATCTACCTTCTGTCTATCCAGCAATCTTCTCAATTCATCTGTTTATTTATTCATATATTAATTTTCCAATTAACCACCAATGTATTTACTTACTTATCTGTCTAAAAATAATAACTAATATATATATATATATATATTTAACGTATGAAAAAAAGAAATAAGTATTAGGAAAGATAAAATACATCATAATAAAATATGGATAAATAAACTTATCTTTTTTCCCCTTCCTATTATTATGTTAATTCACTAAAGGGTTGCAACAAAACTTAATATCTAAATTATGAGTAAAAGAAAATAAATTTTACTATACAATGGATCACAAAATTAAAATCCAATAATTTTTCTGCTGCCAAGAATGTATTCTCATAGATCTTAAATGTGAAAAAGTGAATGAAGAAAAATCCATAAATATTAATATGGATAAGCATATTTATATTTGATATCTTCTTTGCTTTGCTCAAATTAAGATCATAATTTTCTGCCCAATACTTCATTTTAACATTCAATTCATATGTTTTATCAATTAATATATTCACCAATCTTTTAGATTTGTGATATATTTGAACTATGGATTTCAAAAGTTCTTAGAATTAAATATGTATGCATCAATGATAAACTGTTTACTATGAACTGTTAGGTACTTTGTTTTTCCATATTTAATTTTGAAAACACATAGATAATGCTTAATTTTGTTACAAATTAATGTCAATATAGTTTATCTTCCTTGATGCTTCATGTAATGTACAAGTCATTAGCCCAACATTTTATATTTATATGCTTATCAACATTAAGTTATAATGTAAATTTAGAATTAAAATAGATACAGTTAGGGACCATTCTCTTATAAGCCACATAATTTATAAATGCACTGTATTTAATAAGTTTACACATGAACTTTCTAATTTTCAACGCAAGCTTTTATGTCAAAGATGTTTGTTTTCATAATATCTTAGTCGTTATAAAATTTTTAAGTGCATTACAAATAATTCATTTTCTCATATTTATTTCATATTGCAATAGTAATTAATAATTTATTTTTAAAATTAAATACCGATATCTTCAGTATTCACCTTTGTTTCCTGTCCATTTCAAATTAATTTATTCATTACTAATTTATATTCTTTTCTATGTTATATATAGTTATCCATTAATAAATATCGGAATTAAATCTTCATTTATCATGTGCAATGTTTTATTAAACTTATATACATACTATGATTATTAAAGCTTTTGCTTATATTATCCTATCATTACATTACAACACTTGCCTCACATGGAATTCAAGAATAAATATATGTATTCATATATGAATTATTGTGAATATAAATTAATAAACTCTTCCGACATATGCTTATTTTTAAATTTATCGTCATGATATATGCCTTTCATTATAAATTGTGCTTATAAATTCATTATATTCTATTACTGGGGTCTCCATTTAAATTATATAAATTTTGGTAAATATTAAAATTAATTCATAAGGAGATAATAAAAACCATTTCTTATTATTTTCAACTGCTTGTTCAATGAACTTTTATCATTCACTATTTTGTTTCCATCAATGTCTCTAATTTGCATTATTAACTATTCTGCACTGCCTGCATTATATAAAAATATTACTCTTACTAATGAAACAATTCACTGAATGGCTGGTAACTAATAAGTTGCTACTATATGTTTTGAATTATTTATTCTTGCATAAATTCTCAATTTACTTGTAAGATTTCTGATTCTCTTTCTAAAATACTAACATCCATGGAATTAATCAAATGAACTATTAACAAGTAATCACTCCACTTTGAAAGTGTGTTAAAAAGATTTTTTTAAAATCATTTACTATTTTGAAAGTGTAATTTGTATTTTTTATTATGAAATTGAAAGAAAAAATAATTTATTATAATATTTGTAATTTATTATGAAATAGAAAAAAAAAGAATTATTATAATTCAAGTATTATTTAATGTACCATGACATGCCTATATTTTTTTCAATTATAATTATTGTTGTCCAAAATCCCAATGGGAAACAATGAAATATTACCTTGATATTTTATATATCCAAAATGAATTAAGCATTGTATAACTTTCTTTTCATTAACCTTATTATTCTATTAAAATGAAAAAACCTATGGTTGCTCAAATATTATTCAATATATTTGGTCAGATGTATTTTTTAAAATTAATTCATGAAGGAAAAAAACCCATTGATTTAGTAATTGACAAACAATCATGTATTTCTGGTTATTATTATACCATTAAAATGTCATCAACTTGAAATTTAAATTGACTAGTTATTTGACTGTTGATTTAAAAAAACAAATAAAGCTCAGTGAATTCTTTGTGAGAATTGTTAATAAAATCTCAGTTTCTAATATATTTCATTTTCTTCTTTAAGACAATGTTTTACAAATCTTATTAGTGAAAAGGGATGCGTGAAGGTTCAATTTTTATAGTTACATGTACATTTGATGATGTGTGAATTTTTAAAACATTTGCATTCTGTTGATATTTATCATACTATGAGTTTTGTCTTTTCTTATCTTTTAACAAAAAGTTTAGACATAATATATCCCTTTTACGAAAATATTTCTTATGGTATGGATATTCCAATATTCAAAATATTGATGCTTGCTTTATGACTTTTGGAGATATATATTTCTATCTACTATATTGACGTGGTTATTTTTATTATATAATATGTCACAGATTGTTATATCACTACTTATCTTACTATTTTGAATTTTAATTTAAATCATAATTTCTTATTTGCATTTGGAACAATATATATTTTTCTACACTTCTATAAAGGTTTGAAATATTATATATTTGAAGTACATAAAAAAACTTTTATATTAGGAATTCATTGTTAATATTATCCTCTTCATAGTGATTGCAGGCAATTGTATGAAATCTTATATATTGTTAATAGAATTATATTCTGGTTTGATTGGCTGATCACATCTTAGACCCTTAAATTACAAGATTATCTAATTTGTCATACATCATTCCTCTACCTTTTACTATTATCATCATCTCATTATTATTATCATTATTTATTATTATATCCAAATACGTACACATATGTTTGTGCATATACTCATGCATACATACATGTTTTCTTTCATATTGAATTGTATTTGAAAGTTATTATATATTCAAATAAGAATTAAATTTGGTCTTTTCTTATCAATCATACTTTTACCTTCAGCAACATATGAAAAGAACCCATTTTAAAAAATTGAACAAATACCAATTTTCTGAATTTTTATTTTAAGATCCTTTTGATCATATTTTACGTCCAACTTCTATTTTTTTTTCAGAAATAGTAATTCTGAATCATGAATATTTTTTTTTCACTTGTTGTAAATAGTATTCAAATATTATTTCTTTTATTTTAACTATAAAATATTTCTTAATTATTATTTACATATTTAATATCATCATCCCAATAAGACATCATTGCTTAGTTACATTATAGTGTTAATTTGTGTGTATGAAAGCATTGATGGGAAACTTGGTTTTGGTACCATCTTAATTTAGTTCTATCTATATTGTTAAATAGTTAGGATTAATACAATTGTTAAATAAATGGTAAGCTTGCATTTACATACAATCTATTATTAAACCGATCTTGCCGATATCCATTCCATTCCTTACATAATAGTTATTTAATAGTTTAAGGTTTATCTTATTAATTTTCTGAGGGTTTATTAATTATATTTTTGAACTAATTTTAATATCATATAAACAACTTCTATATGAAGACACAAGTAGTCCAGATAAAATAAAATTCCCTTTGGATTTCGATCAAAGTATGACCACATTTGTGTGTGCATATGCTTAACAAATTAAATCACTGTCTCTTCTCATTCTCCATCATTATGCACATATAAAATGAGCTACAATATATATATATATATAATAAAACAAGTTATATATTTCGTAACTTTCTTTTAAGTTTGCATTTAAATGATCACTAGATGGAGCATACCAATAGCTCTAAACAAGCTTTGTTTTTTATAAGTGCCAAAAGAGAAAAAATTCAAAATCTCTATTGTTAACCCTACCTCCAGACCAATTGGTTTCGAGCTTATGGCTCACTCATTGGAGATCTGGGTCTCTAAAAACTAGATCTAAAATACTAACTCAAAAGTCAGCACTTGTAAAACACGTTTCTGTCAATTTGAAAGTCTGAACTTTTCGGACATGTAAATGTCTTCAAATTCAGCTTTGCAAATCAGATAGCTATATGGGTCTAAATTCAACTCAGTTTCACCATATGGTAATAGCCTCTGCAGTATAGTATCACAAAAGCCCTTTATAATGTATTTTATTAATTATTATAAGTGTACCTTTGATGACTTTTGCAATGCTATATTGCAGAAGCTATTACTGTATGGTGAAACTGAGCTGAATCTGGTTTGCAAAGCTGGATTTAAAGACATTTACATGTCCAAAAAGTTCAGACTTTCAAATTGACAGAAACATGTTTTATAAGTGTTGATTTTTGAGTTAGTATTTTAGATCTAGTTTCTAGAGACCCAGCCCTCCACTGAGGTGAGCCATAAGCTCAAAAACAATTGGTCTGAAGGTAGGGTCAATGATAAAGATTTTACATTTTTTCTCTTTCAGCACTTATAAAAATAAAGCTTGTTTAGAGTTATTGGTAAGCTTCATCTAGGGAATATATATATATTATACCTAGCCCTTTACACATCGTCTCGTAAATTTTATAAAAACATTATTTATATAAAATCAATAAAATGTTTAATGTTTATAATGACGACTTGATCAGAGCTTTGTACCTCCCTCTTACACAAAATCCTATCACGGGGCTGTCGGTACCTCGGGTAGAGTAATCAATATCATTTGCAAACATTTGCCAATAACATTAACACTCGTTTACTAGATTACATATTAGCCAATCAAACCTTTTATTTATTTAAAGGAAAAAATCCAATGGGCGCCAGCCGACCTTTGTTGACAAGTCTGCTTGACCAATACGATCTAGTACCCGCTCCCGCTAGCTCAGCTACAACAATCAATTAAATATAATCCGCCTACCTAAAAAATCAATTTATGAATCTTACTCTGCGCTAAATTTCTCGCTTTCTCTTTCTTTTATTTAATTATTTAATTTAAATCTAATTTAAGTAATCACTAACCCATGAAGTCTCCATTTACGCTATTACACTTCGTTTGGTCTTATAATATAATTAATTACACTTTCGTTAAAGTTCAAATAATATTTAATACAATCAAAATTTCATATTATAAATACAAAAAAAATAATTATACACACAGTCTCAATAAAATCTCTGGGTAATGGAGCTAAAGACAACTAATAATTATTGTTCGTACCATAGAGTTCAAAGTTTATTATTCCATTTATTATTACGGCTTTTAATTAGTGAATTAGAAATTGAAATAAACATTACCTAGCTTTCTCCCTTATGCACGGTTCCTAGCGTTGCTTCTGATAGTATTTCATTCGGTCAGTTAGCGCTAACTCTTTGCACTCCTTTTCCCGATGTCGTTGGTATCCTATGGGCTCCACGTGGACACTCCGTCTCCTTCTTGTTTTACGCTACCATGATCGACATTTGAACTGTTGGCTGTTGGTATTATGGGAAGGATTCGGCCGGCTGTTCACACGATGGGTTTAACAGTGCAGCATTATGTTTAGCTTGAGACGTATATTAATATTCAATGCTCTCGATCTATAAAAATAATTTTAATAATCTAATACAATAGAAAGTTCACCCTTTTATATTTTACGGTCCTTATCTTGCGGATTCAATCTACAATACGTAACTAATCCTCTGGTGTTTCAGTTACGGTCCGTGCTGACTTTCTGGTGTTTGCATTGGTCATTTTAATTTCTTTGTACTCTCTGCTAGAGTTATTTCAATTTCTTTATTTCAATTTCTTTGTTAGAGTTATTTCAATTTCTTTGTTAGAATTATTTCAATTTCTTTGTTAAAGTTATTTCAATTTCTTTGTTAGAATTATTTCAATTTCTTTGTTAAAGTTATTTTCACTAACTAGCCGTTTAATGGAAATTTCTTATGTTCGTAATTAGCTCCCATTGTTCACTACATTCCTTTGATTACATATATTTTTTCCCTTTTTTTTTTTTTATTATAATTATAAGACAAAACGAATTCCACCTTGTTTTTTTTTTTTTTCTTAAAGCAATCTTAAATCAAATTTTAGTTCTTTAGGTTTTATTTAAATACGATTCAAAATTATATTTTATAAAACTGTCTAATTTATGCTTTTAACGATAAACCTATCTATGAGAAAAAAAAATCCTTTTATTCTTATTTTACTCTACAAGACCTTTTATTTTTATTAAATATTTACACAAATCGTTTAATAATTTATATTTTTTTTCAAAATTATGTGTAACTCCATAGAAAGCACACTCCTTCCTGATGTATCTCGGTACATTTCTCCGTCCCCCCTTTTTGAAACTAAAATATCAATCTGAAGGTTTAAGTTTCAACATTTAACTTTATTCTTACTATACATTCCCCTTGATTTATTTTGATGAAAGTTCGTCCTCTCTTATTCTCGTGTGTCCGTGTTAATCGTTAAGTTGCGGTCCCATTAAACCCATTTATTCATCATTTTTTTTTTATTTATTTACGCTCGATCAGGTGGTTCTCCCTTCTTGCCATGTGGGTCGTTGTACCTATCCCATCTCCTATATCGATCTGGAGGTTCCCTAGCTAGATTGCCATAATCAATCTGTGTTAGAAATTCCGCCATTTCCTCCACTGACCATCCGTCTTTACTTAACATTAGTTATTGTATGTTTGGCGGCATATTATTGCGTAGTGTTCTGATTATCTGACCATCTGACATAGGGAATGCCGTCAATGCCTTAAGTTTTGACACTTGTCGGTAAAAGAATTTCGCATACGTCTCTCCCCACACACTTGAATATCTCTCGTGGGATATCTTATACAGGATTCCGTCTTGCCTAGCCTCATTCCAAAATGCCCTTAACATAGCCCGTCTGTATTCTCCGAAGGTCTGCGGTTTCTCGTTCAAGGTGTGCCACCACTGGCCACCGCAACCTTGTCCTCTTCCGGTAAACTTTTACTATGGAACATATTATTCAGGCTTTCTAAGTGTTTCAGCGGGTTTTCTCCTACTTCCGCTTTGAATACCGCAATGGCAAACTGCTTCTCCATAAATCTACTTGTCTGTTCACTGTGTCTACTCTCAATCTTAAACTCCTCATACTTCTGTTCTACCTGTCTTATTTTCTGCCCTGTGTCCCCCACTATGTCTTTACCTATCTCCTTTACTTTAGTTTTGATATTCTTGGCGGTCTCTATTTCATTCTCTAAGTTCCCTAATTCCTGTCGCGTCATTTCCTGGCTACTTATTAAGTCTTGACATATCTCTTCCATGCGTACTATTCTCTCTTCTAGCTGGCTTTTCCCTATACTGCTTGACTCTTCCCTCGCTTCTATATTTTCTTTTAATTCTAACATTTCGTACCTTTCTTCTTCTACACCCTTTTTCACTACTCCTATCACTTCCTCGTATGCGTCCATTCTTGCTGTCAATTCCTGTTTCATTTCTCTCATCTCTGTCCGAAGTTCATTTATTTCCTGCTTCATTTCTTGTTGATTTTGTTTAATGTCTTTACGTATCTCTTCCATCATGTTCATAAAAATTTGGAATGCGCTTCCTTCCACTATTTGCGGATTTTTAAAAAAAATCGGGCTTACTTCTGGCATTGCCCTCCCGTCGTTTCCACTTTCGTCCATTTTTTCCTTTTTAATAATAATAATAAACTTACGTACGTACAACCAAAACCTAACCTTCCCACTTCCCCCTTTTTTTTTTCTTATACTAAAATTCCCCGGAGTGTCCCTATGCCTCCACGTCTTATATAATTGCAAAATCACCTTTACAGTTGCGCTGCTTATACCGTTTTCTAATCCTACTATCACACTCCCTCCCGCTTCTTTTTACTAGCTATCACTTCTGTCACTCATACATGACTCTGGTCACACCGCTTAAGATGTCCAGTCATGACTCCCATCGGTTCTGCCATTCAAAACGTTTAGTTTCGTTCCACGTTGACGCGCCATTTATACCTAGCCCTTTACACGTCGTCTCGTAAATTTTATAAAAACATTATTTATATAAAATCAATAAAATGTTTAATGTTTATAATGACGACTCGATCAGAACTTTGTACCTCCCTCTTACACAAAATCCTATCACAGGGCTGTCGGTACCTCGGGTAGAGTAATCAATATCATTTGCAAACATTTGCCAATAACATTAACACTCGTTTACTAGATTACATATTAGCCAATCAAACCTTTTATTTATTTAAAGGAAAAAATCCAATGGGCACCAGTCGACCTTTGTCGACAAGTCTGCTTGACCAATACGATCTAGTACCCGCTCCCGCTAGCTCAGCTACAACAATCAATTAAATATAATCCGCCTACCTAAAAAATCAATTTATGAATCTTACTCTGCGCTAAATTTCTCGCTTTCTCTTTCTTTTATTTAATTATTTAATTTAAATCTAATTTAAGTAATCACTAACCCATGAAGTCTCCATTTACGCTATTACACTTCGTTTGGTCTTATAATATAATTAATTACACTTTCGTTCAAGTTCAAATAATATTTAATACAATCAAAATTTCATATTATAAATACAAAAAAAATAATTATACACACAGTCACAATAAAATCTCTGGGTAATGCAGCTAAAGACAACTAATAATTATTGTTCGTACCATAGAGTTCAAAGTTTATTATTCCATTTATTATTATGGCTTTTAATTAGTGAATTAGAAATTGAAATAAACATTACCTAGCTTTCTCCCTTATGCACGGTTCCGAGCGTTGCTTCTGATAGTATTTCATTCGGTCAGTTAGCGCTAACTCTTTGCACTCCTTTTCCCGATGTTGTTGGGATCCTATGGGCTCCACGTGGACACTCCGTCTCCTTCTTGTTTTACGCTACCATGATCGACATTTGAACTGTTGGCTGTTGGTATTGCGGGAAGGATTCGGCCGGCTGTTCACACGATGGGTTTAACAGTGCAGCATTATGTTTAGCTTGAGACGTATATTAATATTCAATGCTCTCGATCTATAAAAATAATTTTAATAATCTAATACAATAGAAAGTTCGCTCTTTTATATTTTATGGTCCTTATCTTGCGGATTCAATCTACAATACGTAACTAATCCTCTGGTGTTTCAGTTACGGTCCGTGCTGACTTTCTGGTGTTTGCATTGGTCATTTTAATTTATTTGTACTCTCTGCTAGAGTTATTTCAATTTCTTTATTTCAATTTCTTTGTTAGAGTTATTTCAATTTCTTTGTTAGAATTATTTCAATTTCTTTGTTAAAGTTATTTCAATTTCTTTGTTAGAATTATTTCAATTTCTTTGTTAAAGTTATTTTCACTAACTAGCCATTTAATGGAAATTTATTATGTTCGTCATTAGCTCCCATTGTTCACTACATTCCTTTGATTACATATATTTTTTCCCTTTTTTTTTATTATAATTATAAGACAAAACGAATTCCACCTTGTTTTTTTTTTTTTCTTAAAGCAATCTTAAATCAAATTTTAGTTCTTTAGGTTTTATTTAAATACAATTCAAAATTATATTTTATAAAACTGTCTAATTTATGCTTTTAACGATAAACCTATCTATGAGAAAAAAAAATCCTTTTATTCTTATTTTACTCTACAAGACCTTTTATTTTTATTAAATATTTACACAAATCGTTTATTAATTTATATTTTTTTTCAAAATTATGTGTAACTCCGTAGAAAGCACACTCCTTCCTGATGTATCTCGGTACAATATATATATATATTGTGCCCTTTTCTATAGGTCAGAATCAGCTCATCACAGCAAATTATTAAAAAATTTTAAATTTAGAATATTTCTCTTGATGTATTAGTTATATTGTATTAATAATATCTTAAAGTACGATTTGAAGCTAAATGAAATTATGTAATGCATAAAATTATGATAAATCACTTAAGAACAGTTAAGTAAAGCTAAAAATATTTATTACATATGGTTGCAAAAGCTGGCCATTATAAATAACACAGCTATAAATATTTAAAAGTATATTTGAAAGTTAAATTTTAATAGTTTAAAACTTGTAGTTAAATAAATGTTATATTTAAAATTATAAATTATATTTAATAATTATAATCAATATCATGATAGTGAAAGTTGTATTTAATTCTATATTTCCAAATTATGATTCTAAATTTTGTATTTTATTTAATACAACAAGTGTTGCAATTTATTATTATTCCCAGACAGAAAATCGGATAATCTGTCTCGGCTATTAGTCATGTGACTTGTATAATATATGGTTAAATACATATGCTTGCTAGTATTTAGATTAATAAAGTTCAAAATATTTTAAAATTGCATTATAGAATTGGATGTAATTATTACCTATCACAAAAACAAATATTAAGTTAATCATTATAAAATGTTTTAAATAATGTTATAAAACGAAGACAGTTAATAAAAAAGTTAAAAATTTTGTTTTAAAATAAAATAGATAAATTAAATATTAAAGGTGGGATAAATTATTAAATATAGTTTTTAAAAAAAGTCTTTTTAAATGTTTAATTAATTTAATAAAGTAATAATTGATTTAAAAGTAATATTTTAAATAATATTTTAAAGTCTTAATATGTCATATTTTTTATTTTGAAATTTAATTGTGTAAGTCTGCAACATTATGCAAATTTGGTATCGAATGAAAAGTAAGAATCAACCAATAAAATGACATATTTTCTAGGATATAAATACTGATTGCACAGGGGTATCAGGGGTGATCAGTGTTGTTGGTGATCGATGTAATAGTAATTTTAAAATTTTATTTTAGTCAATTTTTAGTGCTTTCCTATAATATATTTGCAAATTAATAGGAAATTTATTATAAGTATTTGCAAAGAGAGCATTGTAATAAATATACTTAATAACTTCATTTTAATATGCATTGCTAATTTTAAAAGTTCCGTTACCAGGAGTATTCATCAAAAACTTAATATAACTTTGCAGTAAAAATATGGAAATGCCAATAATTAAAATATATTTAATGGAAATTTTACAGATAAATATAATAATTATGAATGTAAAATTAATAATATTAACCAAGAGGACTATTCCAGTGTATAAATTCTTATGGACATTGTACAAAAAGCTTAATAGAAAAGCTATTTGCCGGTTAAAAGTAAAATATGCATTATTTTTATATAACATCAACATAGTCTTGTCCAAGATTAATAGGTAAAATGACAAGTATGTTTTATAATAATTTTATGGAAACAATCCTATAGAAATAAATGTTATATCCTTTTTGAAGGAAAACATTATAAACATTTCAAGAAATTATCTTAAGTAAAGAATAATGGAAATATTTATGAAAGCATATGTTATAAAAACCTGAGGTATATAGATTATACACATTTATAAAATTGTTTAAAAAAACTGAATTTTAAGACTAGAATAAAACCACTGAAAATGGGTAATAAATAGCAATAAATTTTTCTAAAGAAGAAACCTACAAAGAAAAGGAATACATGAGTAAAGAAAGGTATGGAATTATGAAAAATATTTTATATCGTGCAAAAAGTTTATCCAGATAGTTCAAGCTAAGCCAAAGGAACATGATGCATCACCAGGGCAGACATAGAATATTCTAGAATAGAAGCTTCATGGAATTATTTTTAAATGTTATTATTTTATTATGATTTTAATAATCATCGTTCTGGACTATAGAAATCATAAACTATTATTCTATATCTTTTCCAGGACAGATCGATGATTATTTTATTTAATTTTTCAAGATTTTTCAGACGTCGTATTATTTTTTATTATTATTCAATTTTAAACTTCACCCACTGCCGGAAACAGTTTTGTCTTATTCGTTGCATAGCAATGGGGGAGTTGTTAAAATTGCTCTTGAGGAGAACATTAAAAAAAAAAACTCTTGAAAAAATATAAACATTTTTGAACTTTATCAAGAACCTTCGTCAATTAAAGAGTCAATTGAAGATATACGTAATTATAGTCTAATTTTTATTTATTTATTAATTTTTTTTAAAGATTAATATTATTTTTTATAAGAGTAGAAACATGAATATTAATTTATTGATAATATTATAATCTTATAGTAGAATAATTTAATAATTTAAATAAGAACATTTTAAATAAAAATATGGATGTATTTTTATGTATGCAATGTTGTATCTAATTGATGGAAAAAAAAGACTGCAAAAGTGATGACAAGTCAATATCACTTGGTAATAGTTAATGAATATTGATATAATTTATGATGTATATTTTGTTTTTCTTTTTTGCAGATTGCCTATGAATTATAATGTATGGGAGTATAAATGTTAAATTATATGCAAAAGCATTTTGTACAAGACTTTTAAATTATGAGATTAGGATTTATTTTGGGAATATGCATACTATAATTTTATACTAGTAATATAACATAACATGATGATAAATATTTATGTGATTCTTTTAAAAACTTTCATATTATTGGATGTTCAAAGTATTTATATGACCAGTTTCTATGTGTTTAGAATATAAAATAAGAAAGTAAAACAAACTTTTCTTGTGGATTAATGAGATCACTCTAATTATAATGGAATTTTGTTTATTATTTTGAATATGCAAGTTAGTTATTTGTCAATGTAAGATTTGATAAATCTTTTGGGAAATAATGATAAGATAGTGACTTGGTAGTAATATGGTGAACATGAACCCAAAAAATGATATTAAGGTAGGATGTAATAAGAGAATATGAATAGTATTTAGTAATCTGATTAGATATACAATACAGTTAATAAAGCCCTGTAGGTGTATATTTATTTGTGGACAGTGTCTATTTTTTAAGTATTGATGTTTCAATAAAGCTGAAGGAATAGCTTTGACATCATTGATAGTATTGGAAAACATTAGACAAAATAGGTCATGCCTCTATTTCTTGTAGATACACTGTGCCATGGTATTTTTGTCCGATATGTGCTATGAGTTATACACTAGTTTTTCTTCCCTAAGGCCTACACATCTATTCACTATCTAGATTTCCAAAGTAACTACATCACACAGTATGGTATATTTTAAAAGAAATGATAGATAATTTAGAGTTTAAGATATGCTATTGTCTGAATAAGATAAGTTCATTTACTTGTAAGAAGAAGCAGAATTTGTATAAATTGGAATTGAAATCCAACAGATCCAAAAAGAAAAAGAATCATAAAATATGTTTAGATTTTATTTTGGAAAATAAAATAAATTTCAGAAATAAAATATGTAAAGCAAAGTTGCTTTTGAAATATTAAATAGTTTTAAATATTTTATTTCATTTTTTAAAAATGAGTACTGCATATTTTTAAGATATAATGTTATAAAGCAAAACGATATAAACAATAAGCATAGGTACAATTTTATAGTTATTAAATAATAGGGAATATATCAATGATTACAACTATATAGTATTAGAGTAATATTAAATGGGATATATTATATTTAATAAACATATTGTAGTGAACAACAATATCCACACAATCTAGTAATAAATTATCAGTGGATATTTTTATATGATATCTTTTAACATTGCAAAATGAAATTGTCTAGTGAAAAATATCCATGCTCGATTATTATTATTATTTTGTTTTTCCGTACTATGTTTCAATAGATGTTTTAATAAAAAAGAAGCATAGTTAAATAATAGTTAAAGATATAATATATTTTAAATAAGTATAAATAAATGTAATTTTATCATAAGATTGATCACAAAGGGATCAATAAAATTGTATTGTTTATTCGTATTACTTTAAGTCAGAGTAAAGACATAACTAGGTTCTAATAAAAAAATGTATAACGGGGCAAATTTAGGATGTCAAAATGTAAATATTGTAAATAAATTGTTATTTTGTTTAGTGTTATAATAAAACTTTGTTAAATTTGTTTTTCAAATTTGTGTGTTCTGATTATTTCTTTCCCCCCATCATAATGCATCTAAAACACAGAGTCATTGAATTAGACATAATATTTTTGCACAGAAATAAATAAAGAATTATCTTAAGAATTCAAATATTTACTTGGTATTTATTTATTTAAGTAATCACATTTTACATTATCTTATGGTCATAAATTAATTATCACAATAGTACATTGAATTATATGCTATTAGTTGCCACACATATATTTTTCAGATTATCTAATACTACCACATATTTATTACATTATTATAAGAATATAAAAGATTATATTATAGTATTTTATTACTTTATTATAGTAATAAAATTATAGTGAAGAGTAAAGATATACAGAATTAGTTCATACAATGAAGAATATTATTATTATTAGTTTAAGTGTAGTAGAGTATGACATAAAAAATCCCTTATCATGTTTGCTACAGTGATTTGATTATCTTAGAATAATTTTATGAACCTGAGATTTTATTGAGCTAAATTATAGTAGAGAAAAGATTAAGATTTAATTATTAATTTAATCTTAATGAGTAGGATTTATTAAAGTCATAAGAATGCTATAAGTTTATTTATTTAAGATAGTAATAGGGGGAATAGTATTCTTATGCCATTGAGGTAGTATCCTGTGGGATATTGGCTCAATGTAATCTTTCTTATCATCTGTATTTTCACTTCTAAGTCTCATGAAATAATAAATATTTATTTATTTATTTTATAAACTGAACCTTTTCATTATTTTGATAGTAGAATGTTTTAATTTTAATGCAGGATATTTTATTTATCAATTATTTGCATTTAACCAAACGTAATCATTAACTGAGCTAACCCATTTTATTTAATATTATATGCCCCGGAAGTGAATGTACAAATGGTAGGTTAGAATATATATATATATATAACCCGTTATATATATATATGGAAGTGTATGTACAAATGGTAGGTTAGAATATATATATATATATATGTATATATATATATATATATATATATAATCATCAAAGTGTAAAAAACAGAAATTTATAGAATATCTAAGCATTCTATACAATACCAAAAATGGGATGTCCAAGTATGAAACACTTAGAATTTCACACATTTTCTAAACATTCTATAAATTGTCAACTGGAAATTCAGCAAAGTATAAAATAATCTCAGCAATAACATTTAATGACACATAGTAAAGTGAGAAGTTTTGACTGCATCTGCCAAGGAAAGCAGTAATGCACAGACATGCATAAACTGTCACCAAAACATTCATGCTACCTATGAACATTAAAATGATGGAAGAGAGATCATAGAAGGTTATAAAGTTAATATGTTGTATATATTTTTTGCTTCAATATTAAGAATGCTGTTTAAGGTAAAAGTCAACCTAAACTGAAACTAGAAATTCAGGCTAAAATATTGAAAGTGGATTCTAATAAAGAAATTTCTCCGGTATCTTTGAGGATTATGTGTGAGTTCCTATCAGATGGATGACTCATGTAATCTGCTGGTAGTTGTTATATGTGTGACAGATGATGGTTTCTCCTAATATGGAACTGCAAACCAAATTTAAATCAACCCTATGCCAGATCATAATTCACTTTAAGTTTCAAGGACTGATTGAGAGTTGAAGGTGTTCCTGATAGAGAACTAGCTCTCTGATTAACTGCTTCTACACAGTCTATGGGTGATGGCCAAGGATTCATGAGGTGTACCTCCAGGATCAAGTGCCATAATTTAAAGTATTTTTGTAAAAAAAAGATAAAGTGCAATTCAAAATGCTATTCCAATCTATCTTGTAGCAAGCAATAAGTAATTCTGCATCGATCTTTTTCTTTTTTTTTTTATTAAGAAAAATTTATTATGCGGTACAAACCTACATTTTGCTATTACATGCTATTGCAATATAATATAAAATGTTTATTTTGTTACACTATGGTTTCAGATCTAAATCATTCAGCTTTAATGTACTTCTTTAATTTACTTCTATGTATGTAGTTGCTTCTCCTGCAGTTCAATTCTGTAGATTTAGCAATGGTCTTCTTTATTTGAAGTTTTTCTCAGTGGCATTTATCAAATAATCTGAAACTATAAATTATCTCTTTGTTTGATTTTTTGTATGATTTTATTTAGTTTCATTCCCTGTGGATCTCCCAATCTCCCAATAGTGATTTTACATCGTATGCACCATAATGCGAAGTACATGAAGATTGTATGCCTTATTTTTGCATAAATGCCTTGTTTGATGCACCATTTAGTAGGTATGAGTTGCTCAAATGGATTGTTTGTCCATCTTGTGAAGAGTGTTCTAATGGTAATTTAATTTATTCCATCCTATAAATATGTGATCAATGGACTCTTCTTCCCTGCCGCACATCTGGCACATAGGATCTATCTTCTTCATATTTCTTTGGTGTGCCAGGTAGGCATTTGTGGGTAGGTATTCCACATATTTGATTATAAAGTCTTGGTACTTTGGTTCGATAAACCAATAACAAGATTTGTACATCAGTTGCTGATTGGTGATGTCTAATTTTTCCACCAATTATGCATTTTTCTCCATTTAGTAATTTATGTGCTGTCCAATATATTATTTTGTGATTGGTTTTTTTATGTCAATTACCTTATGAATATTTGTATATAAAGAACTAATCTGCTTGTTATTAGCTGGTGGGAGCCAATCCATAGGAGTGATGTCTTCTTTGAGTGATATGGTTAGGTATTTATTATGTTAAGTAGTGAGTTATAGTAATTTTGTATAATTAATATTTTATAGAATGGAGTGAAAGATCATTAAATCTTCTTGGTGCTTACATGTTTGGAGACTGATAGTGGTTACCTTTCATCCCTGAAACAGTTTAGTACAAAAAGCATTTACTTTTTGAGGGAGATTTTCTGGATGGGCATATCCCAGCCAGAAAATAGGTGATTTTTGGAACACCAGTGAATTGAGTAGTGTGACCTTACCTTGTAATAAGATATATAGCCAGGTAAGTGAAGTGATTGTCCATTGTATTGAACTTAGTAATGATTCTTCAATTTGGTGCCTCATCAATCTGTTTGATTTGTAAAAGTCAAAACCTACAAATTTTTGCAGGTTTGCTATGAAATTTTTATTTTACTCTTTTTCTGTTAAGCAATTTCTACATGTCTGATTTGGTTATGTTAAATTTCAATTTGAAATTGTTGGTATAATTGGATAAAATTTCTTCTAAATTGGGTATATATTATCTGGAAAGGAGAAAGACAAATACAGCATCCATATGACTGATATGCCTTATCTCCCATCCAATGGCAGGCACATATAATCCTCGAAGTGACCTCTCAATCTCTCTCAGCAATGGATTGATATATGTTATAAATAATAGCATGCTGAGTGGAGATCTCTGAGGGAATGAGATGAAAAAATCAAACCCAGGAATGACTTCTCCATTCATCATGATAAATATGGATTTATTTGTTAGTAAGTTAGCAGTTATTTTAAGATAGACCCTCAGCACCTTATATTGTTGGAGGATGTCTATCGGGATGTTGGGTATGACAGAGTTGAACGCTACCTCAGTATCCAGTTGCATAGTGATTGGCTTGGACATACCTTTGGCCCTAATATAATCTAGAAAAGAGCTTCATTTGGCTGATGGCATAAATTTATGACTCCCCCTTTTTAGCATATTGATCATTAAGAATATTTTTGTATTTGATCTTTGATTAGCTGCTTAATTATTTTTATTAATAGAAGGATTATCAAAATGGGCCTTAGGTTGTTTAGATCAGAGGCTCCCCCTCTCTTTTTTAAAAATGGAACAAGGGATATCAAGAAGAAGTTTTTGATCTCCATATAACTCTGTGTGAGGTGGTCAATCATGGCTTTGCTTATGAGTGCCGAAAATCTTTTCCAAATGAAGAAGGATGAATTTCAGTATTCCATGTGCCCCTGGATGAATTCTTTCTGAGAGACTCCTAGTCTTAAGCCATATCTTCTCCAAAGTTATATCCTGAGAACTATCTGGATCAAGATATATGAGCTCACTGATGTCCCCACCTTTTACAATTGAAGCCTTGCTTGAAAATGATGCTGACTAGTGTTTATCATCTCTGGACCTATGAGTGTACTGTTTTTTACTGTTAATAATTGTGGTATGGCTTTCTTATTCATCACCTCAGTGCCCATTGGATGTAACTACTAGCCAACACCACAGGTGTGATAGAAACCTCCAAACTTATTTGATGGATAAATATTCAGTCAGAGATCTCGGTCAGTTTTTGTATTCATCTTTGAGAGTAAGGATTCACTCAACAAATTTAGTATTTGAGGTGGATTGCATTGTTGCTCTAATTTCATTGTCTATTGACTCCAAATCAGCAAGCAACCTTATCAGTCATTTTTTGCTGAGTGTGATTTCATTGATTATATATTGGAGAAATGATGATGGAGGAGAACCAAGCCTCTTCCATTGGCATTCTCAGAATGTTAATTTTATTGAAGCATATATAGGCTTCAGAGAATAGCTTTTCTGGAGTTGTTCACTTGAGTAGCATTCTAATAGATCCATCCATTCCATCATTGTGCTTCTGATATTGACTTCAAAACCCATATTTAGAACAAGGTGGTTAGAGAAGGAGACAGGCCAAAGTTTACCATCAAAGTTAGGTTGCAAATTCAGTGAGTAATAAATTAGGTCAATAAGGGAAGTAGTCTTTTTTGTGTAGAAGGAGAAGGCATTGTTGAGTAATAGGCCTTCTCCACACATGACCACTTTGTTAAGACAGTGAACATACTTTTTATTGAATTGTCATATGTTACATTGAAGTCATCCATAATAATTATTGAGATTAATTGGATGCAATGATGAGTTTATGAGGTTGATCACGTTTCTAATTGGGTTTTGATCATTTTTCAAAAATAGGTAAATTAGATTGATTTGAAAGTGATGATAAGTTAAATGTACGATTAAACAGCTTGAATCAAAATGTAACATTTTAAAGCTAGTAGGAAGATCTAGTCAGTAATTGATTAGAATTGCCACTCCTCTTGTGGCAGTCATTGAGGTTGAGCAATTGAAGTAGCCGAGATTTTGAAAGATTAGATGAAATTTTATGATTTGAATTATTATAAAATTTTAGTTTTGGCCATGCATATAATATTAATATTGGGTTTAGGTTTAATTATCCAATATTTTATTGCATGGATTCTATTGTGTTAAGTCCATGAACATTAATCCCAAAGAAATTTTAATTTCATTTAATTAGTGTTTTATGATAGACACTTGAATTGGCCCGGCAGCTACTCATTAGCCATTTTCTATTCCATTGTTGTGATTATAATTTTTTTCCTCTGTTCCATTCAAATGAATATTCTGTGTATAGATTATATTTTTCAGTTGATAAGACAGCTGGATGTGATTTATCTGATTTATTATAGAGATTTAGCCCTTTAATATAAGCTCATCTTCTTGTTCCTGATGATCTTGGATTTTCTTCTCTTCAGCTGGTTGTGATTTATCTGATTTATTAAAGAGATTTAGCCCTTCAATATAAGCTCATCTTCTTCTTCCTGATGATCTTGGATTTTCTTCTCTCCATTAGTCATTGTATGACAGCCCCTGGTCTTTCTGTTCTTCATCACTATTTTGGGTCAGATTGGGTGAAGAGATTGTGTCATAGCTCTTCTTTGTTCACTTTCTTGTCTTCTTCTTTATTTTTTTCATGGGTTCATTTTTATTTGAATCACTTGAGTTCAATATTTTTTCACTCCCTTCATGGTCTATAGAAGACCATGTAGATTCAACTTCTAGATCGCTCTCTGTCATAAAGTTATTGGGAATGTAATTAGTTAATGTTTTATCTGAGCCAGATTCACTGTCACTTGATTTTCTTTCAGGCATATCACTATTTACCAGTGGGTTCAGGATAGTGTTTATATTGCTAAATATTTTATTGGTTTGGTCTATTGATTTTCTGTGTGCTGGACTTTGTAAATCTGTGATTGGGTTTTCACTTATCTCATTGATTAGGCATTCCATTTCTGAAGGTTCTAGTGTTGTATTTGAGAGTTAGTATCAGTACTCATCCTTTTTGCTGTTGATTTCTGTTTCCAATCTGAGACTCATCCAGTTGGATGAGATTGATTGAAATATTTTTATTTATATCTTCCATGTTTATTATCCTATCTTTTTTTGTACATCTACGTACTCTATTTTTTTCTGTGCCACAGTTTTTACATATTCTGGCCTCACAATCTCCAATAAAATGAATCCTTGCTAAGAAGTAAAAGCATTGAGGTGCTACATCACAAAAACTGACAACCATTGGTGATCCATGTGGGTAGATCATCATCAGGATGTCATTGGGATCCACTCCCATACTTAAGATGATGGAGAAGGTAGCTATATTTGAGAGAATTTGACCATTAGTTCTGTAGTTGTATTTATATTTGGAAATTTGTTATTCTGCCAAATTTGCCAATGATGTTTTATAAGTCTATTTGCCTAAATCCCATTAAGCAATTCTTTATTGTTCCAGCTAGGTTTATGGCTCTATTGATGTCTATAGTACATAGTATTTTCCCTTCCAAATTTCTTATTGGGTTCCTGAAAGCATTCTGTTGAGCATAGGTTTCAAACTCTACCATAATATATGTCATTTGGATGGGCAAGAATTTGATTGATACCCATATAAATGTCTTTGTTCATCATCATGTTGTAAAACTTGTCAATTGGAAATTTGTATAGATTATTTTGTTGATTAATTATGGCTAGTATTAAGGTTTTATCATTAATGTAATTAGAAAATGATTTTAAGAGCAAATCAGGGATGGAATTCTTAAATCTTGTATTAATGTCTTGGTATTCTTCTTCTGAGATCTGTTTGAAATCATTTATTTCATTTAGTATTTCAAGTTGAGGGCCTTCATCTGTGTCAAAATCAATGATGTTGAGAATGGAATTTTTATTAGAATTAAAAGATTGTCTATTTTCCTGATGAATTTCATTTTTTGTAATCACAACCTCAGCATAAGATATCTCATTTAGAGTTGTTTTTTTTAATTGGATGATTTACTATACTTTGATTCTTGTTTGGATGATTTTTTTCTTTAATCTTAGTGTGTTCAAATTCATCAAGATTTTCGAATAGCATTTTTCTTTATTGTGATCATTTGAAATGTGATATGATGTGATGTAATGTAGCTTCTCCTTAAACGAAGTCAAGAATCTCTCAGCAATTATGCCCAGAGAATCCTGTTAACCACTTTATTTTCCATTCCCCAGTCTAAGACTTCCCATATTCTGCTGCATCCCATTTCCATAATATAATCTTCGTCTCTTCGTCAACTCTATGGCCTTTATATCTAAATCCCCCTTATTTTTCCCAAACACAGCATAAAAAACAATAATGCACTTTCTACATAATCACTTTTTTCATATTTATTCTTCCATAACTTCATTATATGTACCCTTTCTGTTTTCAAAGATTTACATTCAATTAACAGATGCCTAATATTTTCTATTCCATCCTTACATAATTTACAGACTAAATCACCCATATTTTTTCATTTACATGTATATTCTCTTGTTGCTAAAGATCTCGTTCAAGCCTTAAACAATAAACTACTTTCCTTACTATTATCATGTCTTAACTTGCGCCTAATATTCTGTTTATTTCTATATATATATTTAAACTCTTTTAGCTTTCCACACTAGTTCTCCATCTCTCTAACTCCCTATTCTTTCTTAATAAATCTATTCTTTTATCCCATTACTTACCACTATAACACTCAGCAATCCTCCTAACACAATCATCCCATCTTTTGTACAAATATACTGATATAAATTCTTTATCCAAATCTTTTGCAAATTGCATTACCTTTCTCTCCCATCTTGTTGCCTTGCCCTTTACTCATAACCCAATTAAATACTATTTTGGCTATTATTTTATTATCCATAAACTGCAATCTACCAAATATTTTACTTTTACTTTTTGCATCTCTCATATGAAAACCTGACCATCCCATTTCCCCTTGAATTGTCTCCCCTGTTGTCCATATATCTGCATCCAATGCATGTCTTCCTACTTCCCTTTGAACTTTTTCTAAGAAATTTAATACCCCTTTACTAAAACATACATATCATTACCATATGTTAACCCTGCTACTGCAACTCCCTTTCATATAATTCTAGCTACATCATATTTATTATATGAAAACATTGTTAATTTCTTTATCAATCCCTTTCTTTTCTTTGCTTCATTTATCAATTTTTTCTCTCATTCATCAAAATAATTTTTCTGATTACTTAAAATAATTCCCAAATAACTATATCTATTCACAACACTAAACAATATCTCCCAATAAAAATTCTACATCTTCTCTTTCCCCAGTATTAACCATCATTATATTTGATTTTTCTTCACTAAATTTAATCCCCTTGCACATGTCCTCAGAATAAATTTCATATCTTCTCTTCTTTCTGCACATGAAAATATATCTGCAAAAAAAAAAAAAAACCTGACAAAATATATACTCCCTTACCACCTATTAATGATATCTCTATCCCTCTTCATAATCTTTCTATTGCTTTCTCCATTTCGCTCAAACACAACACAAACAAAATAGGTGGCATAGGGCATCTTTACCTTAACTTTAATTGATTCTATATTCCCTAATTGATATATATATATATATATATATATAACAATTATTTTCATATAATTTCTTAATAATATCCATTAAAGCTTCATCCATTCCCAAATTTGCTAAACTTATCCATAATCTATCTCTATTTACTCTATCATATGCCTTCTCTATATCTATAAAACTTGTATATAACTGTTTACCTAAATTCCTACTCATATCCATAAGTTGTGTAACTACAAATAAACTAGCTCCTATGACTATCTAATCTAAAACCACTTTGCATTTCTCCCATTACATCATTCCTTCCCATCCATTTTACAAGTCTTCTACCCACCATATATGAGAAAACTTTATATAAAACTGATGTTACTGCTATCAGTCTATAATTATTTAACTTTCTATGATCCGTACCCTTTCCTTTAAATAGTAATCTTATTCTTGTATTACTCCAACTACTCGGAAAAACTCTATTCTGTGCAATTTTATTAAAACAAGATAATAGCTTTATCTTTAGAGTTATTGCCCTCTGGCGTTTTTCCCCCCACTTTCATTGATAGGAGTTTCCTGCCTTATTATATACTTTCCAATTTGAATTGGGTTTAAACTAGTTTTTGGGAAGTTTTGTGTTTGTTTGTAAGAGTCAGAAAATATATTTGTTTTATATTTCGAGTCATTAGTACAGACTTCCTTTTCCAATTGCTGTTCATTTTGATTACCCTTTGAGTCATTAGTACAGACTTCCTGTTCCAATTGCTGTTCATTTTGATTACACTTATCAGTCTGTAACGTTTTAAAATAATTTTCATCCTCTGGTTTTCTTTGATCTCTACAGTAATTGTCGTTTTTTGTTGAAGAGTGATTAGGATAGTTATTATAGGAGGCTAAGAGTTGAGATTTAGATTGTTCTTTGTCTTTTAAAGAGGTTTTATTATAGGTTTGGTAAGTTTTCATTATTAGTATTATGAGATTCAATGTCAGCCATTTTATTGTTTATGATAGTGACTTTCTTATTCTTCCCTGAGGCAGATTTGAAAGGTCTTTCTTCCTTTCATGAATTAATAAGTTCAAAATAGTTACTCATTAACTTTTCTGCATCCTTTTGCTTAACCCACTGTTTTTCTTCCCTACTATTTCTGTATCTTTATAGGATCTCCAAATGATTGATGTGAACCACTTAATCGCCACCTGGCGTTTTTCTTATGTAAAGAAATCTCATATTTTATATTTTGTATTTATTATATTTTCACAAGTACCTTTTCAATAAAGTCTTTTCCATACTTTGCTGAAAAACTATTTGACATTCTTTATAATAAATGTCTAGGGAAAATATATAAAAAATTAAAATCAAAATAAAATTTCATACTTTGCCAATAACAAATATATCAGAGGCAAACCCTGAAAGTAAAATAAAAAACCAGTCACATAATATTTTTATATTATAAATCAAGCCACATTATTCTGTTTTGTTAATGTTATATAATATTAATTATTAATATGGTAAGTGCATTAAAAAGCAGGTACTGGTGAAACTAATTACAGATAATAAGATTAATGACTGAGTGTTTTCCGGAAGGAAGTTGAATTCTATAACCCACTTTACATAAATTTAAATATTCATCGCGCACATTTTCCATTGTGTTCATTAAACTCGCTGGCTATGATTACGAGAAAATAAAACTTCTGGAAAGCGCTCAATCATTAATCTTATTATCTGTTATTAGCTTCATCAATACCTACGTTTAGACACACTACTTGTTTAATTGGGAAATGTACGTTTTTTTTATTAGTACAATATTAATTATTACTAATGTAAAATGATTAATATTACAGTATTTTTTCAAATAATCATTATATAGCCACATACTCTTGAAAAACAAGTGTCTATTTGATATTAGTGAGATATATATCAACGTTGTAATAACTATAAAGTGCATAAAGTATAATCATTTATTATTATTTATTTTTTAATTGAAAATGGAAATTGAATTTAGCCTAATTTATGGTTTCAAAGAATATCAAACGTCATATACTGTTCAATTTATTTTTGGGATTTGAGAAAATCTTTTGAAATTATCCAAAAATTATATATTTTAAAGAAATTTATTTTTGCCATTAAAATATTTGTTTTTATTTTAAATATTGTTTAAAATTCAATTTTTATTTAAAAAAATGATTATAATAATTTAAAAAAAATAACAACAAAATTTTAATAAATTGCATGATGATATGATAAAAAAACAGAAATTGTTACAATAGCACAAAAATCAGCAAATATATGTCAGCGGGTTAAAATATATAAATTATCACATCTGGTAGAGATCTGATACTTCATGGCAAATGAACCAAAACAATGGGAAATATGTTATTAGTATTTACAAATACTAGATATACTTGGGACTCTTGATCACTTAAAATTGGTCATTTCAAAAATGTGTAATCTGCATATAGCTGATTGGTCCAAACTATGAATCACGATCTGTGTGCAATAGAATGTAAGAACAGTATTTTCCAACGATATTTGCAAAAGAACACAAACAATCAATATATATATATATAATAAAATTCAGTCAGTAAATGTGAATTTTAACAAATTAATTTATAAATTTTAGGCATTTGTGAAATACCAAGGGACTTCAGAAGTATTTAGCAGACAATCTTTCAGGACCTAAATTTATCAAGGAAGACATAAATTCACATGAGTCTTAAAAATGATTCTTTTTAACTATAAAGTATTTTCAAGCTTAATAAGTTTCAAAATTGCACAAATCTACATCATGTGGCAATCATGTAGCCATGGAGTTCTTCCATGAAAAAACTGGATTTGATAATATTTGAATTAATTTTTATAAATCATGTTATTAGCTTACTGCTAATACTTGTGTTCATTTATACAAAATGATAATGAACAATTATGTTTAGTCAATAGTATCCCAAAAATTATGGATTGATGCCTGGATTTTTTTCTATTGACAATGTATGAGATCTTAGTAAATATCACTTGTAAGCATTTACTCAAATATCCTATAATAATACTGCACTGAGAATAAGTTGATACAAATAACAGTTATACCAAAACATTATGCAGAGGTTTATCATTTTATGTCTTTATATATCATGATAGTGACTTGTAATATAATCTACCTTAGAAATTTGTATTAATGAAGAAGATATTATAATGAAATTTGAACCTACAAAAGAAAAAGTTAATAGAAAAACTTATAAAAAAAAAAAAATTATTTAAACAAAACATTTGAAGCTACAAGAAGAAAAATCAATAGTGAAAGAAAACTAAAAATTACAATTTTGAAAGAGGGACTAAAAAAGTTAAAAAATCCATGGTGAAAAGATATTGTAGTACACACATGTACATTTACAAATAACTTAATAGAAGAAATAATTTTTAATAATGAAATCATTTTATCAATTTTTTTTTTTTAACTGAAACATTTTTTTTCTTTATCTTATTTTCCTGAAAAATATATGTGTAGATATTCTTTCCATTTTATAAAAGAAGGGGGCAAAGATTTTAATTAATTAAAAATTTTCTCATTTCTTCTTTGTGAAATATTATTTTAATTAATTAAAAATTTTCTCATTTCTTCTTTGTGAAATATTGTTTTTATTACTAAATTATTAAAAAGGAGAAATACACCAGAAAATAAATTATAATTAATTTAGTATTTAGAATAAATAAGTAATATTACTTGTTATATGAAATTATATTTTGTTGATAAAAATGTATTTGACTAGGAATTATCATATCATAACTTCTATCAACTTTTTAAATTATTTATTAATGACATTAAATAATTGTTTTTTCAAAAATAGTGTGTTAATGTCTTTATCCCTTCAGTTATCTATTCTAAGATTTGTCAGTGTGTGTGACATGATTTCATTATAGCACAGTGTTTTAAGAGATTTGCAAATTATGCCAGTAAGATTATTTTAAATTAAATGAGAAATTAAGTATATAAATGTCCACTTTCTTTTATTCACAGTCACAGTGTGATGTGTCCATATGTATGACTATATACATTAAGACACAATGTTTTTAAATAATTAGAATAGCAAACAGTTCACAACAACTCTATTTCTACAGTTCACTAATGTTCAATTCCCTCAAATGTACATTCAGGCTGGCTGCTACACAAACAGTTCACAATGGGAAAGGTTTACACACACCTTGACCCCAGTCCAGTTTAGCTGCACATGAACGCTTCATAGTATAGCACTGTGACTGGCCTTAAGCTTCTTAGAGCTTCTGTCTCTGAAACAGTCTATCAGATATTTCACTTGAAAATCACTGGAAATTCAACTCTTTATTCAGCTGTTATCCGGACAGTTTCCTCAGGCTACAGTCTCCCCATCTCTGTGGGATCTTTCAGCTATACCCATGGACTACATTTCCACTAAGTGCTTGCCATTAACTAAAGCACTGATGTGAGCTATCTCCTACTGGAATTAAACAGGAATGTCCACCGGAGATGCACTCAAAAATTCCTTACGTAGTTGTTTCACAGTCTTTTTATAGCTTTCTGATAACTGCAGCAATTAATTACATTGTCCAATAAGGTAAGATCTCTTATTTAGAAATATTTGCAATCAGCAAATATTTCTTGGAATTATCGTTCGCCATTACGTTAATGCCTTAATTTTTTCTGGAGTGCATAAACTTGTCTGCAATCTTTACAAAATACAACACCTTCCCCCACTCCAGAAAAACTCTTGCTGTGATTCCTTGGTGTTTTGTTTTTCTATTCTTACTTGGAGGAAACATATTTCCTCTTATTTCACTCAGAAATGTTTGATTCAAAACTGCTGCCGAACTTCTTTGCCAGTTACAATGTTCCATGGTGACTGCGTAAGTGTGGTCGGACTCAGATTCTAATGGTGACTGCACAAGCATTTTATTTCCAAACTTTCACTGTTATTATATCACATAGACTTGCAATTCACTTCCATTATTAACATTTTACTAACTGGGATTTCCATTTTCACCCGGTTACTCCGTCTACGTCTAAGCTTGTTGTAATGCAAAACTTATTCGCTACTCCCAGGTTCAAAATGTGACTGCACCATTGATGGGTCCATATGTATGACTATATACATTAAGACACAATGTTTTAAATAATTAGAATAGCAAATAGTTCGCAACAACTCTATTTCTACAGTTCGCTAATGTTCAATTCCCTCGATGTACATTCAGGCTGGCTGCTACAAAAATAGTTCACAATGGGCAAGGTTTACACACACCTTGACCCAGTCCTGTTTAGCTGCACATGAACACTTCATAGCATAGCACTGCAACTGGCCTTAAGCCCCTTACATGTCCAGCCATAGTCGAGAAATCAACCCCACAGAAAAATCTAGATCGTAGATTGCGGACCATGCCTGCAGAAAGTAAGTCACCCGAAAAATATGAAGTACCTCTTTCTAACTATAAATTTGTATCTAAAGAACACATATGGGTTAAAAACAAAACTGACAGATTCTGGATTAAAGTGGAAATTGTGCGACATTTAACTAAGTAAGTGGTTCTGTGCAAATAGAAGATGGAAGAATGTTACGCAAACATATCACCCAGCTGAGGAAAGAAGAATATAGTCAACAAATGCTGCAGATGTTTCAGGAAAAATACAACAGCAAGTGGACATTTGGGAAAAACCATAACAGCAGTGCAGTCCCAAATGAAATCACTATAAATCTGGAAAGAACCCCCCCCCCCGCCATACTTATGTTTTAAGTTCAGAGAATAAAAAAAAAGTAAAACACGAATCTCTGAACTTGGGGGAAGTATGCTAAATGTGTGTATATGTACATATACATAAAATATGTATTACTAGTTAATAATTATAAATGTAAAACTAAACGGATTGCTAATTGTGTATTATAAGTAATAAATGATATATTAATGCTAAACTAAAAGTATGTGCATGGATGCCAGTGGCATTCACAATATTTGATAAAGCATTAGACTAATTAAATAGTTTAATTAAGGAGAAACTATAAAGTAATTTATCAAGAAGGATTAGATAATGTAAACAAATCCATTGCTTAAAATAGACAATTCTAACATGGTGGCTTTATCTAATCAGGGATCAAATAAGAACTAAAGAGATGACCACCATGTGGATAGCGGATAGCCAATCAAGAGAGGCTACTCAAAAATCAAGGTGTGAGTAGTAATAGATCTAGAATTGAACTGAGACCAGTACACTTGCTAAGTGAAGCTCTTGAAAGGCAGATGTGCCATTTCCTTGGGTGCTCCAGTCAGCTCCTTCCTTCACTTAGCCTTGCAGAGAAGTTTACCTCCAGACATGCCAAAGTAAACCTAGGGACTATGTAACAGGTCATATTGATCTCATTATTATTTTGTTAGGCCTTCTGGCCCTTATTTATATGATATATAGCATGTGTCTAATAGTTATATTTTTGTATATATTAAACAAGAGTGATTAACTCATATATAACTCTGTAAATAAATTCTTGTTATTTAAATTTACTTGCCGAGCTGCCGCTTTAATGCTGGATTGCAAATATCGATATATATATATATATATTATATATATGTTATTGATATTTGCAATCCAGCGACCAATAGAGTGCTGTTGGACACAGCACAGTGCCTAGGGTCTTTTGATCCTAAGCTAGCTTTACAGCTAGAATGCTTAATTTATTTATATATGGGGCTTTAGATTAGTGTTTGGACATCCAGATAAATCTCTGGTTGGCACAATATCAAAATCATTTTTAAAGTCCATTCACTGCACTTTATTTTTTATAGAGATTACAAATTATTTTGTAATTGGCTTGTACAATCTTAATACCTAACGAATAGAGCATTGATGATAATCAGAATGTATCAAAAATTCCAGTAATTTTTATGATTAATGGATTAGCACTTAAGGATGTGCATATAGATGATTGTTTTGTATTACACTCTAAGTTCGGTAATGGCGAAATAAGAAGCCACCTTTTGATACAGAAACTCTTTTGATACAGTCACAAGGAATGATATTGATTATTCTAGTTTAATCCTGGTGCTGTAACTTATAAATATTACTGTAACTACTTATTTTATTCTTTGCTCTATTTGTTAATATTATATTTGTTCAGTAACTATTAACTCATTAATAATTGAGATGATTGTGACATTATTTGGGGATGATGATGTTTTCCCATCTCCCATATTTATCCCTCTGTCTGTACTATTACAATATATATATATATATATATATATATATATATATATAACAGTATATATATATATATATATATATATATATATACTGTTATTATCTACCATTATTATAATTTAAAATTTATGTATATATATAAACAAAAAACTCTGGAATAAACTACAATATTTTATATATCAATATAAAATAAATAAATAATAGATACAACTAATTTAAAATATATATTCCATATATACACACACATATACATATACTTAGATAATCCCAATATCAATAACAATCACTATCTCAACCTGTTGTCAAGGCAATCTATTTATTACCTTTATGAAATTAACAATTATTAATAAATTGCGTTTTACACAATTCATCATTAGGCAATTCATACTTTATAGAGCTATACTTATAATATTATGAATAAAAGTATTTAAGTGCTGTCTATTAGTTCATTATTTAATAATATTGTCAGCATCACTTCCACTGCAAGATAAATGTCTCTCCAAATTTAATTCTGTTATCCAATCCATAACTCCTAAAATATCATTTCAAAAACTCTCTTTATTTCATACTTCTTATCTCTTAATGTTCTATTTTCTTACAATTTTATGGAATCCAGTTTAAGACTTCAATTGTTCATCTGTCACCTCTTCTACTAATACATTTAACCTAGTTTTACTTCAGTCACTTAATTTTTTCAATTATGTCATTCCACTTTATTATCTCACCCATTTATTTTGGTTTTTGATTACTTCTTGTTGCATCCAATATACATTTCTCTATATTTCATTGCATAGTATAAAAAATATATAGTGATCGTCTGTAAAGTCCAAGTATCAGATGTATATGTAAAAATTGGTAAAAATAACACTTCATAAAAATTTCCTATCACATATGCATTGCATTAATAATCAATATCTATTTTTTTCTTATATGAAAAACCACTGTGCAACATTGTAGTTTATTTTTTAATCATTTATTGCTGATTTTATTTTATTGCTTTTATCTGATAACTCTTGTAACATCTCTTAATGTTCTTAAATATAAATTGCAAAAAGAACCATATCCTTCTCAAAATCTAGATAATTGAAATAATCTCCATTCATTTTTATTGTTTAAGCTGTCTCTTTCAAACTACAAAATTCTTTTCATAAAGCTGCTGTAAAAGTTTTGTAGATATGGGATCACATTAAGCACATGCTTATTAATGTTAATATTCTTAGTGTCACCATGCTGTTATATTTAATAAATATTTTTCAGAACTTTAAAACATCCTGGCTCTACATATTGTTATTTCAAAGCTTTAATCATTGCAGAAAAGTTTACAAAGTCAAACGTCTTTTCATAATTTATAAATCCAAAGCACAATGGAATATATGCATACCCAATATAAAATACATAAAAAAATATCAAATCTGAAGAAGTTACAATCTTCACCTTTCAGGATGTTGACATCATTCATGGCTGCAATTATTTCTTTGCTATATTTAGTGACAATAATAGCACTATGAATAACACTTTAAAGAAAAACTATCAACAATCCAAAGTATTTTGTAGTCCAAATTAGAAATACATTTTATATCACCATATATGATGGAAGTCATCATATAAAATTTCATGAAAACATTTAATATTTCCATTTCCCCAACTTTTTCTCATTTATCATCATCAGTCATAATGATATGGAACACACAACTTATAAATAATATTTCTACTGTTAAATATAATGTATTATAAAATACCATTTATTCAATATAAATATACCAAAGGGCTGCATATAGGAATTTCCTGTAGTTGATTGCTCTTGGAAGCCTTAAAGGAATCAAGCAGAACAATTTCCTAATGTCCATTCCATATTACTATTTATTTATTCATATAATATTTGAACATGGATAGGCTGCTACATGCATTAGCCAGCATGGTGAGTTTATTGGGTTTTTACCTTTGAGATTAAGATCACAAAACACCATGGTCTTTCTTCTCAGTTGCTTGGTAGCTCTTAATTGAAATATCAGTTGATGTTTTTTAAAGGCAGAATAAATGTGTGTGTGTGGTTAATTTTTTCTAATACATATTTATAATCATGACAGATGAAAATAAATCATGACCTTTATTTCCAGGAGGCTGTAAAGTAACCAATCATAGAAGTGGTTGACAGCTAAAGGTGGACAGTACTAAGAATATTCTGATTATGAACACAGGCTGGCATTTGATGATAATCTTTTATTTAGGTACTTAGAACTGCTGATCATTTTCAAATGAAAGAATATAAAAATTGGAAAAAGTATCTAATATTAAATGGAAAATATTGGACCTTGTGAAGTTAGAAAAAAAGATGAAGAGACAATTGATTTAAAAAATGGACATATACTCTACTACAGACGCACAAACACTGGAAGTATAAATGAATAGGATTCATAAATAAAAAGTGGAAGAACAACATTCTGGAGATTGATTGAGTTTCTGTCAGAGGGGCAAAATTATTATTCAACTTAATAGTAAATATCAAATGCAGACATAACTGGTTTATGTATCAACAAGTTCTCATAGTGATGAAGTAGAGAAATTTGTATGATATACAAAAGGCTTTTGATCAGAGCAAACATTTTATAGTTGTCATGGGAGATTTTAATGCTAGAATTGGTAACAATTGAAAGATAAAAATGTAGTATGTAAACCTGGTTATGGTGATAGAAATGAGAGAGAACATAGACTTGTGAAATTTGCACATAAAAAAAACTTTATGATTTCTATTTTTTTAAGAAAAATTCTAAATGGACATGGAAACATCCAAATAAAGGTGCAGCAGAATTGGATTACATTTTGACTTATAAGAAATATGTATTTCAAAATTGAAATGTTCTTAATAAATTCAATGCAGGAAATAATCATCAATCAGTGAGATATAAGATATATGTTAATATAAAACTACAAAGATAAAAGCTATTAACATTATTTACAGTTGATATTTTTTTTTCTTAACCTTCAGAAATATTAAAGTGAATTTAATTTAGAACTTGCAAATTTTCAAATATTAATAGATTTTGAACCTCATTCAGATTTGAATGAAATCAATAAGAAAATAACTGATACATTTTTAAAATGTGCAACAAAGATTGACCAGTAAAAATTTTTTGAAGACAAGACAACTTATGCAGAAAAGAAGGAATATGAAACTATATAAAAATGATGCATTAAGAAGGATTGAATACATCAAATATTTGTAAAAAGATGTGAAAAATAGTTGATAATGATATAAGAAAGTATAATTGTAAATTAGCAAGAATAATTATAGAAGAGAATAAAAGTCTCAAAAGTGATTAAAAACATTTTGGTATTGGTATTACTAAAAAAATAGATGACATCATGAAATAAATGTATATTAGAGTTCCTTCAAGAATTATATAGCAATAAAAAACAATGAAAAGTACCTCCTACAACTATTATATCTTCAGAATTGGTCAGGATTTTAAATGAAGAAATCAGATATGCAATTACATTTTATTAAAAAAGGGAACAGTTTCAGATAATGACGGAATTGTAATCAATATCTTAAAAGAGGCAGGTGAAGAATTGAAATCTTTTTGATAAAGTTATATACCAAATATCAAAGTAAAAAAATTATACAACATGATTGGAAGAATGCACTATTAATAGTAATATTTAAAAAAGTGATAAAAAAAAGTAACAGAAATTATAGACCTACCAATGTTTTATCAGTTCTATATAAAATTTTTACCAAAATAATTACAACTTTTTTACAAAGAACCACAGATTTTAACCAACCACAAAAACAAGCTGGATTTAAAAGTGATTTTAGTACAGTGGATCATATCCAAGTATTGAGAGGAGTTAAAGAAAGGAACAATTAATATGAGTTGCCATTCACTTTGGATTTGTAGATTATGAAACGGCATTTGATTCTATAAGCATTTGTTCAGTGATTGGATCATCAAGGTATAGTCCCAGGATAATGTAATATTCTAAAGAATATTTACTAAAATGCAACAGCAACAATTATACAATAATACTAAAAAGATTAACTTTAAAAAGAGTCTATGACAGAGTAACTCCATATCTTCAAAACCTTTTACAACAGTTTTATAATAAATATTTTGTGAATTAAAATGAAAAGCTAAGGGAGTAAAAGTAAACAGGAGATTATTTAAGTTATCTAGATTTTACAGATGATGTAATTGTTTTTGAAAATGATGCTTTAGCACTTCAGGAAATGTTATAGGAATTATCAGATGAAAGTAACAAAGTACACTTAAAGACAAATGTTAAGAAGACTAATGTAATGTTTGATGGATTTTCTCAAAAAAAGAAAATAAAGATTGATAATGATGAGTTAGAAGAAATTAAAAATTACAATTTTTGGTCAGATTATTACTGTAGATGAAACATAATGGCTGAAATTAATCATAGAATTAAACTTGGTTGGAGTGCTTTTGGAGAAATAATATCAAAAGAAAATATGTTTATGTGCTTGAAAATGATGGGTAATAAATATGTTTTACCAGTTCTTACTTATGACTCTGAGATTTGGACACTTAACAGAAGAGAATACAGAGACTTCAGATCACTCAATAAAATAGGGAAAGATGCATTTTATGAATAATAATAAGAGATCAAAATGAAATATGCAGATAAGATAACAAATTGATCTTACTGACAACATTGAAATAATTAAGAGAATGAAGTGGAGTTGGGATAAACATATTTCTAGAAGAGATAATAATAGATGAATAGTTGAAATTTTAAACAGAATTCCAAAAGATTGTAAAATATCTAGAAATAAACCACATGTGAGATGGATAGATGAAATTAGAAAGTGTGCTAGTATGATGTGGAGAAGAAAGACTAGATTCTGGAAATAGACTGAATTTGATGAGAACTTCATCCTGTAGTGGATCGATAATGGTTGAAAATGATGATGATATATATCAAAGATATAAAATCATTATTTAAATAACAAAGTACCATCTCAGCTAAATTAATGTATATATATATGTACTTATTTTTAAAAAGTTGTATTTTATTTACATTTAAACAATAATATCTAAATAAATAATTAATACTCTGGAATTAATAGACAATATTACATTAAAGTAGTTACTGCATGCAGATACATTTGCTTTATATTAATAACATTACACAATCTATCTTTATTCTTGATTGAAAATAATATTTAACAATATTTGCTTATGTTTGCATGATTATTCAAATTCAAGCTAAGGCTTACATAATAAAGAAGTTCATTTTTTATTATCTTTTACATGCATTACATATTATTATAACAACTTAATCTTACCGATTGTGATATGGGTCAGCATAAACTGGTAGCATTTGCACACCTATCTTCTTTAATACAGAATCATTCAGTAATCTAAATGAAAAAGAAAAACAATGTAAATAATACTATATATAAACAGAAATTGTTTCTGTCTTCATTTATTCTTTTAAAAAACTTAAAAAAAAACACAATATACAATTAGACTAAATCATTGTTATATTATATGTTGTCATTAAATTGACATTAACTATGGTTAATTACAGTAAAACCATTTCTCATGAATGATCTACTATGAGATTGGTTCTTTAGTCCACCAAATGCAAATAAAAATGTGGTGCTGGGGCCAGTCATCTTACTGACAGCCATCCTCTTATTTTTTTCTACCAATCAAAATTCCAAAACATTATTCACCTTTTTCAATCTGATTATATGTTATTCAAGCAAAGGTTTAAGTCAAATCTGATTAAATACCTGTTTATTTGTTCATTTTCTTTAAAACCCTCAAATATTTAGAAAATTGTAAAAATGAGTATAGACAATCAAAAAAAAAATTGCAGTCAAGCATTGGTGGTTGAGAAGTCAGCACAGCTGCCTTACAATTAAATGATACGGATTAGCAGGTTCACTTCCCGTTTGATGTTATGACACATGAAAAAAAAAATTGCAGTACTTAGAGCTGCATAAAAAGAAGTAACTATAGAAAATAATTATAATTAACTTCTTGACAAATTTTAAATAATATTTTATCACCAAATTGCATTGAGTACCATAATTTCATTCAATTAATCAAAAGTGGTATTTCTTTCCTAATTTTACTCAATGAAAAACTAATCTAGAAACCATTAAGTCTTTGATCAGCAACTATACCTTTGCACTATATTGAATCTGTAAATTCATCAACTTTATTGTATATAAACTGTAAAACTTATTCATCATAAAAGGATACAGAAAAAAATATTTTGCAATTAGGAAATATAGTAATCATATTTTATTTTTCATAGGATGAGTTTTTGAGACTGTACATGCACATATGATTTCACACATAACAATTTATTCTCTATCTTCTGCTCTATCACTGAATTATACTGAATAGGATATTAATGATAACAAACTGTTAAGAGTTCATAAAAAGTTCGAACGTCAGAACAGAATTGAATTGGGATAAGTGAACTTAAGATTTAGAGCCCCTTCCATTATATCTTGCAATACACTGATCTTCTATATTAATTTTGAACTGCCTTTGTTTAAGCTTTTGTTGTTTCAGAAACTATATTTGATAATGCTTTATACCTTATTTTGAACACAATTTTATATACAGTGTATATATTCTAATATAAAAATCGTATAAAATTACAATACTAGACCAAAAAAAAAAGTTTTTTTATTAAAATTCTTCCACAGTCATGGTTTCATCTATTAACAAATATATCTTTTCAAGTGAAATTCTAATATATATAAAATCTAAAAAAACTTTATTTATAGTCAAGTAATTCTTCTTTTTCTTTAAAAAGACCAAGTGGTTGAGATTATTACACAACACACACACATAGGCACAAATTTAATATGCAAATTATTCATAATAAAAGACTGCCATTTAACATGATTTCAAATGCAAATATATATATTAAAAAATCAAAAAAGTTTTCTTTTTTATTAATTAAAAAATAAAAAAGAATAAAATCCGAGATTTTTTTTTTTACCATTTATTAAAAATTTAAAAATTGAAGTTGACAAAAAATTATAAAAATTGCAAATAATAAATTTTACTCCTTTCACTCGCATTTTAAAAAGCGTTATTATGAAATAATATTTATTGCTATATATTTATGAGAGATATACACTTTTTCTAACATATTTCTATAATTATTAATTAACTATATAATAATTTGTGAGAGATTCTTTCAACAGATAACTTAATGACCATTTGGATTATTTGACAGCAGACTCGGTCTTTGGCCACTAATGAGATTTTAAATCAGATGTCATGACATTTGGTCAGTATATTAAAAACAGCAATTTAAATTATTGGAGAAAAATAAAAGGGGAAATCACCTAAACTAATTGCAGTTATGTTTATTAATTGGAATTTAAATTAGTTTGAATTTCTAAAAATAGTCTTACACTAGCACTGATTTTAAATCGCTTAGATTTGTTATTAATTTTTAATTTGTTAAGTTATTAATTATACATTAGAATTTGGGGGAAGATAAAGACATCTGAATATGTAACATTTTTTTTTCAAATGGCTCGATTATAATAACCACAGATAATAATGCAGTATTTATTAGTAAATATTTATGTATAACTATTATTAGATAGATAGTTAAACAAGGATAAAAAAATAACTCAAATTCTTACTATTTGCGATGGCAAGTCTGTTAAGTACACTGCTCCTTTATAAAAAGCTGTTGAGTAGAATATGTCTTCTTGTTTCAAAGCAACTTTATTAAGTCACTAAAGTATAATCCACCTGTGCAGGGACCACATTGTCACCTGCAGCAGTGGGCTATAGAGACTACAGTGATACAAAGAAAAAAAAAAGGACATGAATTATCATAGATCAAATGTCCGTCAATCAAGGGGATGCTATGTCTATTTGAGGCAAAGTCCATGTGGGAAAATTGACTCTCAACCCACCTGGAAAGTCCCCAAGCAGCCCCCCCAGACCCCATCCATGACAGATCAGCCAGAACTCAGTTTAGTGAAAACCCAGACCCACTCCTTGGACAAGGTTAAACCACTTTGGCCTGCACTGCAAATGGTTACAATTAATCTGGGTGTGATATTGGTTCAGCATGTTCAGAACACCAACTGAATCAGAGAGGGTCATGAGAGCATTGCCAGATCATCCAGAACCCTGGATGTGGCGATGATCATTGACCTATCCCACCAATCAACAAACCCTTCATAGCCATCTCCTCTACCCTTGAGACCCAGAATTCAGGCAACCCCCCAAAAAAATCCAATGATTAGATTCATGGTCCCATTAGGTCCTCAGGGTTCACAATCCAGTTCATAATATATAACTTTGTTCTGAACTAAATTGTGACAAAATTTCAATTATGATTCTGCTTTACTGATCCTATTGAGTTGTTCTAATCCAAATAATTATACTAAGTTGTAGTAAAAAATGTTTAATGCTAGGTTTTGCACTATATGAATAACAAGGACAGTTAGCATAAGGATATTTAAATAGAACCAAGAATTTAAAATTATATAGGTAGTCATGATCATGCAATTTAATTGTATAAAATATTAAACATTCCATATTAGTTATTATTATTTTTATTATACGCATAATATTGACACATTTTTCATACAATTGACAATAAGTGATTTAAGTTTAAATAAAATTTATTTGCATCAGCAAATTAGTTTTTATACTTATAAGAATCTTTTCAAAATGTTTACACTTGACAAATTATTCTATAGTTATTTCTTCTAGTGGTCATACATAAAAATATAAAATCTTAAAATAATATATATATATATATATATAATACAAAACCATAAAACAATACAATACTAGATAAAAATACATATTTTACCAAAATCCTTACATGACCATTGTTTCATCTACTAAATAAATAGATCTCAAGTGAAAACCAAAGTAAAGAAGCAATCTATACATACAAAAGAAACAAACCTTTCCATAATTCATTTCAAAAACCAATTTACCATTATATCAAAAGATGTCTTCATAAGATTGATAGCCTCAGATTCAAGGAGTTTCATCATTAAAGTTTCCTTTACTCTTCTTTTTAATTCATTTTTTTCATAAAAAATAACCACTGCATTGTCAAACAATATTTTATGACCTGTATTCAATATACGAATATATCAATCTTATAAAGACATCTTTTGATATAAAGGGAAGTTAGTTTTTGAAATGAATTATGAAAAGGTTTATTTGTGTTGTATATATAAGTTGCTTCTTTACTTTGATTTTCACTTGAGAAGGTCTATTTGTTTAGTAGATGAAACTATGATAGTATAAGGATTTTGGTAAAATTTGGATTTTTATCTAGTATTGTTTTATAGTTTTATATTTTATTTATTACTAGTATAGTGTTAGGCAGTTTTGAATATATATATATTGTAATGATCCGGAGAAAGGACTAAACATGATCTGCACTACAGGGCGCTATCTAAGCATTTGAACCTAGAAAAATTTATAAAGTAGGCAGATACATAAGTCAAAAAAAAAATTTTTTTTTTTATTTTGATTCCGGTCGTTAGCCCAAGTCACTAGCTCAGGCAGTAGCAGAGATTTAGTAATATAATATCTTATCTAATTATATTTCAATATTAAAAAATAAATAAAATAAGCCACTGCCAGTAATTAACATACAAAAATTTATTTACGCACATATATATATAAGATTTGATATTATTATTTTAATATGTTTACTTTAACATTTATCATTATTTTTACTTTTATTTTAGATTTTTAATTTACATTTTAAATTTTATACTATTATTAGTTCGCACAGATTTGTTTAAAAATGTTGCTTATAGATCGGTTACATAGATTCCATGGTCAAAAACATTTCAAAATAAACATAAACGATCAAAATATAAAATCACTGGTACCGTCAATTGCAGAGGGAAATTTATAAGTAACCCAATAGCATTCACCATAAGATGCTTGCATTGTCACCAATAACTTAAAAGACATCTGAATAAATACATTTTAGATACTCACCATAAGGTATCAGTATCTACTGAATGTCTATATATATTTTGATCGAATATGAAAACCAAAACATAATTAGCCGATAACGAATCCATGCAAGCGTCTATAAACAAATTAAATTTAATGCATTTTTATTTAGTGTTGAGTATGAATAGACTATATAGATTTGCATTCGAAGATCAAACATTCTATCCCCATTTAACCTTAGGCTAAAAGTTAGCAGTCAACCTGGCATCAATCCATCTGATATATTGATGTATTCAATGTAATACGAATACGGCAACACAAAATAGGTTAAGATAAGACATTGACTTTCATTAGATAGGAATATTACATCTATCTAACGAGAATAATAATAAAAAAAAAACTCCATAGAAATGAACTGCGGTCATTTTGCTGACTTACGATCGCATCCCCTAGGCAAGAAAAAGTGTGCAGCATACACAAGTGATTCTGCCCGTAGCAAATCTTGCATTACATCTACCAACTACATCAAGATATCCAATCCATTGACCCAATTCAACAATGATATGAATAACCTAAGATTACCCTCCCCTAATATAACTTTACAAATCTATACAGCCATTCACGCCCGACTTAAGTTTATCATTGATATATTTTAATTTATCGGAAAACAGAAATCATAATAAAACGTAAAGAACAAAAAAAATATAAAAGGAAATGATTTTACAAAAGAAATACATCAAATAACATTTTAACTACTTTAGTCATATAGGAAATTCTTATATTTATAAATATTGAAAAGTTTAGTATTTAGAGTTCTTTTGTTTAGAAATGTTCATAAATTATTTATATTTAAGGCTGAGAGTTCAAAAAGTTCTTACGATTTCAAAACATTCCTTTTATCCATTGCTTGCTGTTTGGAATCCACATTAAATTCCCCGATGATCCTGTTGTCCTCAGTATAAGAAAAGCGATGTTTCATTTCTTTTTTTTTTCTTTTTTTTAATAACTGAAGGGATTGAAGAGTGCATCTTTTCAATCCCTTCTTCTTCAACTCCACACTAACACATCTAGTCACATCTCCCCCTTCTAATTAATTAAACAAATTCCTTTTTATTTCCAATTTTTTTCTTTTTATACATAACTTTAGGATCCAATGGAAATTACATCATTTCCCCGATGGATTTCTTTCATTGGCCATTCTGTTCCTATTGTTTTCCTATCTGACCGTTGCTTATACATTTTAGATGCCCAAGGCTAGTTTAGTAATTAAAATAATCATTTCCATTTTACAAAAGATTAATTAATCTGTTTTCAAACTTAAACATATATTTTTATCTCTAAATCTTTTCTGAAAATTTAGTTTTAAAATACTTTTTCTTTAATAAAGTTTTATTTTAATAATTATTTATCTGTGCGATTTTATATATATGCGAGTTTAAGATGATTTTTTTTTATATTTAATTCTTAAAAAAAAGAAGTTTTTATTGGCAAACTTTTATTCTTTTCATGTTTACTAATAAAAAACAATGTAATGTACGTATGTGCCCATTACATATCAGTAAGCTTGCTTAAAAAAAAAATAAACAAAAAAAAAAAGATTTTACTTAGGGTTAGTAATTACGGTACACGATTAACAAAATTTACAAACATTCGGTTGGTATAAAGACTATATATAAAAAAAATGTTTACTATCGCTTTCCTAAGGACCATTTACGTCTACGCCTCCTCCCCCTCAAGCGTTCTATTTTTTTATACATTTTATTTTTACACATGGCCTGACAAACGAATTATTTAAATTATTTATTTAAGAAAGGTTGCACTGAGGTAAATATGTTTTAAGAAATAATGGGCTTAAATGTGTATATATGCAGCACAATAATAAATACCACCATTTTATTTATGACTGATTGAAATGCATACATGGGGTTACACTGAAGTAATTCTCCAAGGTACTCATTGTAAGACACCACATTTTGATCATAAACTTACGTGGCTGTGCGCGCCTATACATGTTAAAGCATAATTTATATTAACAAAAAAAACATATCAATTGCAACCTTTTGACTTTCTTTTTAACAAAATACAATTTAATATTATTAATACTTTCTCGTGTTTAATATATGTGCTATTTCTTTCTGGCAGTGCTTTTATAAGATTTAAAGTATTCGACTTTATGTAAACAGCTAAACATATTTCATTTTGAAAAAGAAATTTACTCAGGGAATACGTGGTTTTTATTAATAGATTGGCCCAAGTTGGGTGGCCAGTTGTAATGATCCAGAGAAAGAACTAAACATGATCTGCACTACACGGCGCCATCTAGGCATTTGAACCTAAAAAAATTTATAAAGTAGGCAGATACGTAAGTCCCAAAAAAAAAATTTTTTTTTTGTTTTGATTCCGGTCATTAGCCCAAGTCACTAGCTCAGGGAGTAGCAGAGATTTAGTAATATAATATCTTATCTAATTATATTTCAATATTAAAAAATAAATAAAATAAGCCACTGCCAGTAATTAACATACAAAAATGTATTTACGCACATATATATATAAGATTTGACATTATTATTTTAATATGTTTACTTTAACATTTATCATTATTTTTACTTTTATTTTAGATTTTTAATTTACATTTTAAATTTTATACTATTATTAGTTCGCACAGATTTGTTTAAAAATGTTGAGTATAGATCGGTTACATAGATTCCACGGTCAAAAACATTTCAAAATAAACATAAACGATCAAAATACAAAATCATTGGTACCGTCAATTGCAGAAGGAAATTTATAAGTAACCCAATAGCATTCACCATAAGATGCCTGCATTGTCACCAATAACTTAAAAGACATCTGAATAAATACATTTTAGATACTCACCATAAGGCATCAGTATTTACCGAATGTCTATATATATTTTGATCGAATATGAAAACCAAAACATAATTAGCCAATAACGAATCCATGCAAGCGTCTATAAACAACTTAAATTTAATGCATTTTTATTTAGTGTCGAGTATGAATAGACTACATAGATTTGCATTCGAAGATCAAACAATCTATCCTCATTTAACCTTAGGTTAAAAGTTAGCAGTCAACCTGGCGTCAATCCATCTGATATATTGATGTATTCAATGTAATACGAATACGGCAACACAAAATAGGTTAAGATAAGACATTGACTCTCGTTAGATAGGAATATTACATCTATCTAATGAGAAGAACAATAAAAAAAACTCCATAGAAACGGACTGCGGTCATTTTGCCGACTTACGATCGCATTCCCTAGGCAAGAGGAAGTGTGCAGCGTACACAAGCGATTCTGCCCATAGAGAATCTTGCATTACATCTACTAACTACATCAATATATCCAATCCATTGACCCAATTCAACAACGACATGAATAATCTAAGATTACCCTCCCATAATATAACTTTACAAATCTATACAGCCATTCACGCCCGACTTAAGTTTATCATTGATATATTTTAATTTATCAGAAAACAGAAATCATAATAAAACTTAAAGAACAAAAAAAATATAAAAGGAAATGATTTTACAAAAGAAATACATCAAATAACATTTTAACTACTTTAGTCAGATAGGAAATTCTTATATTTATAAATATTGAAAAGTTTAGTATTTAGAGTTCTTTTGTTTAGAAATGTTCATAAATTATTTATATTTAAGGCTGAGAGTTCAAAAAGTTCTTACGATTTCAAAATGTTCCTTTTATCCATTGCTTGCCATTTGGAATCCACATTAAATTCTCCGATGATCCTGTTGTCCTCAGTATAAGAAAAGCGATGTTTCATTTCTTTTTTTTTCTTTTTTTTAATAACTGAAGGGATTGAAGAGTTCGTCTTTTCAATCCCTTCTCCTTCAACTCCACACTAACACATCTAGTCACATCTCTTCCTTCTAATTAATTAAACAAATTCCTTTTTATTTCCAATTTTTTTCTTTTTATACATAACTTTAGGATCCAATGGATGTTACGTCATCGTTTCCCCGATGGATTTCTTTCATTGGCCGTTCTGTTCCTATTGTTTTCCTATCTGACCATTGCTTATACATTTTAGATGCCCAAGGCTAGTTTACTAATTAAAATAATCATTTCCATTTTACAAAAGATTAATTAATCTGTTTTCAAACTTAAACATATATTTTTATCTCTAAATCTTTTCTGAAAATTTAGTTTTAAAATACTTTTTCTTTAATAAAGTTTTATTTTAATAATTATTTATCTGTGCGATTTTATATATATGCGAGTTTAAGATGATTTTTTTATATTTTTAATTCTTAAAAAAAAGAAGTTTTTATTGGCGAACTTTTATTCTTTTAATGTTTACTAATAAAAAACAATGTAATGTACATATGTGCCCGTTACAATATATATATATATATATATATATATATATATATATATATATATATATATTGTGCCATTACAATTTAGTCATTAGCTAAATTTGTATTAATGTGCATGAAAGAAAATGTCGAACAAATATCATCATCACATTTTTATATAAAAAGGAAGCTGTAGGGCATCCAAGTTTAAACCCTACAAGATCCAGTTCTAAAAGCTTAAGACAGAAAGAGAGTAGGGCAACAATAATATTCTTTATTTGTTTGTGTGTTGATAGAAAACTCAAAAAGAGTAATACACACAGTTAATTATTCAGTATTTAATTTTTTTTGTTAAAAAATAAAGTTATAATGCATATGTATAGGCAGTGTGTGTTATAAAAGCTATTTAGTTAGTCACTTTTAAATTACACATATTAACTTTCTTTAAAACTAACCTACACTTGCTAAATTTTAATATCTTATTCTATACTTCTATTTTTGCTTTTCTATAATTGTAATTTTGGATTTAAAAGCTAAGGATTTAATTTTAAATATTAGGGTTATAATTACTAAGCTAGCAATTAGATTATTTAAGGTCAGTTTATACATGATTTGAGTGGAGGAGTGTGTGTGTTACATCACATAAATATATCTACATTTATTAAATATTGAGAGAAAAGGAAGAAATCTGTTATTTTTTTTTCCTACTCACAATTTTTTTATTATTATAAGGGTTGTTTTTCTGTTAAAAAACTTAGAGACGATGTGAGAAGTCTAATTTTAAAAATGTCTCATCTTAAGATCAAAAGAAAGAAGCTCAAATTTGAGATGTTACATGGGTGTAAAAAAAGGATTAAGAGTATTTTTTCCTTCAAAACAAAAGTTTGTCTAAAAATCAGGATACTGAGATTTTTCATACTATTCAACTAAAAAACAATTTGGTTAAAAATAAGTTATAAATCTAATTAAAAGAGGTGGTCCAAAAATAGAAAAAAAATCGGATATAAAAGCAGTCTGGAAAATCAGTTGAGCTATTATAATTATTATAGAGACTTTTGAAAATCTTGAAACTACAAGGACAAGCATTTTTAACTTTACAAAAAATCTCAATCAAAAATCATTTTTTTTATTATTAAATTTTTTTTGAGGATTGAAGATATAAGAATGGCAGGGTAAGAAAATTAATATATGTCTTGTTTGTTGACCAGACCATCCAGCCAGTGCATCATATAGGAAAAAAAAGATGTCTTGTCTGAAAAATAATATTCTACACCTTTCAACTGACTGAGAGAAATAAGATGTTTTTTAAATAGAAAGAAGAAAACATTCACCTGCATTGGAAGGTGATCAGAAAAAAGAGTAATCTACTGATAAATATTAAATCATCAAGTCCAATTAATTTTTCCAGTAACTGAGTTTAAATCCAAGCAAAATTATAAATGTAAAAACAACTGATATACTTCATCCACTAAAAGAATCATGCTTGACAGGAAGAGAAGAAAAGTTAATATAATGATTTCCAAATTGTCCACTAAAGCAAATAACATCAATAGAATCATCATCATCAAATAATTATACACCTCAAGAAAGAGATTGTTCCAAAGAAAAACGGAAATGGTAGCTGCAAAATATAGACATTGAACAAAATAAATTTGAATTACTGGAAGTCGCTACAAAGAATAGAACGGTAATATAAGTTTTTTTTATATATTTTCTTTATAGTATCAGAGACTTAGTAAAATTTTAGCAACAGAGTGGTATATTTTTGTTTAGAGAACTTTTCAAACAACCAAGATCAATTGAAACCCAGAATTTCTTAATAACGATAAACATAGGCTTCCTTAATGATTTCATATGTACTAAAATTATGATTTTCTATTAACTTAAAGTTATGAAATGTTATTAATATGTAACACATATTTTTTTTATTATTATTTTGTTTTAAATAATATTTTTGTTATTATGGGGATAAAACATGCACATACATAATAATATAATACTTGTTGCATATATGTAATGGTGTGTGAATGTAAAGAAAGAAAAATAGGCGGTATTATAATACTTGTTGTTTTAAGTTAAAGTATAGCATTTCAGAGGGTAGAAGAGAGGGAGAGAAAATAATTTAAAACTTGTTTCTAAAACTTGCTCTTTCCAATTTTACTAACATTTATTTTTTTATCATTCTACTTCACATGTTAGATTTATAAAGGTATGTGTGTGAAAGAGAAAAGAGAGAGAGAAAAAAAGAATGTTTATTTTTTTTTGAGACATTTTCTCGTGGAGTGAAAATCATGGTCAATGTGACATCCAATTTGAAATACATTTACGGGAAGGGGGGAAGAATTTAAAATTAATGTTATGATTTTAAAACAGTTGATTATGATTATTGTTGTTATTGTTGATATCAGTTTTCATGTAGATATAAATTTTTTTATATATATGTTAGAAATGCAATAATAAATATTAGTTTATTTTATTAAATGAGGCGTATATATTTCATTAAGAGTAGTCTTTATTAAGTGTGATCATTCATCATCAAGGTGAATATTAGCTATTTAAGTTCCAATTAAATATACTAAGATTAGCCACTAATTATTAATTTCTGAAACTAAATTTTATGATTAGGCTTAGTCCTAAAGCTGTGGTTGAAACCATTATTGTTATCATTATCAACATCATCATCATCATCAATGTTTTAATTAATGACTAGTTAAATGTTTAAAGGCCATAAATAAATATTGATTTCATAGTATTTAGTGATTTCTGAATAATTATCATAACCACCATCCCATCATCTATTTCATGCAAGGATGAGTGAATTGCCATCCTAAATTAATAATAATCTGAGCTAGTAAAACTTGTAAAGAAAAATATTGAAAGGCATTTATTATGTTGAGATCTAAGAAATGATTTCTGTCTAATGAATTTATATACTCCACTTTAGTTTAAGGATGTTTTATGTTTAACTAAATATTATTGCATACAGTGATATGGGTCGAAAAGCAAAATCCTCCATTTTTATTAGAAATAAAGTACCAAAAAGGATTCAAACCCAGTACATGTGAAAAAGTTATAAATATAACTTTGTCTAGGTTCAGCTAATCTAGTGGCGTCCTGATAGACCATATTCACTTGTTGTTCACTTAGACATGCACTTGAGATCCAACCAAGAGATAAGAGTGAGTAAAAACTACAGTTGGATATATTGAGAGATATTTGATTGAGTTACCAGTGTACTCACTCACTTGATTTCCATATACCTGAGTTATAATGGTTTGTTCTGAATAATTGCTTATAGTTTGATCTACTTGTTTATTGTTGATACAATGCCTGCCTAACCAAGGTTTGAAATAGGCCAGACACCTTAAATGATTAGTCTCCAGGCATTAGTGTTTATAATTATTGATATTGTGATATCTTTAATTTCTAATTATAGAAATATGTTTAATTTATTCCTACTCATCATTTTAATATTTATTTACTATTATACTATCCAGGAGTATATTTCATTCAATCCAATGATGTTTTAATATAATTTTTCAATAGCTTATAGACTACTCAGATATAGTAATGAATCTTTTCTACCTTTATTTGTTTATATTTGAATTCTTTTGATCCCCTTATTTAGGTTACAATGGATCTATATTTGAATCTTAACTCTTTTGATAACCACTTTATTATTGATATTTTATCTTAATTCTTTTGATCTACTTTATTTTGTTACAATATATATATATATATATATATATAACTTACAAGCTTAAGAGATAGGGTCATGTGATCTATGACTCTTATTTTGACTATTTATAGTCTCCGCCAAAAGTCTTATGCAATTTTGTATTGCTATAACTACTAATATATGGTATGGCTGAAGATCTATCAGCCCCATATAGCTATTTGAGTTGGATAGCTGGGTTTGAAGACATGTAGATGTCTGAAAATTTCAGATTTTCCACTCAATAGATAACTTTTAGCTAGTGTCTGAACCTACCCTGACACCTCTCTGAGGAGTTCCAAAGCATGAAACCATGGTCAGGGGTTTGGGGAGAGGTTCCTGACAGAGATATTTTAAGTGCTGACTCTGGCTAAGCATTTATCATAAAGCTTGTAGAGGAATTGGCAATCCTCACTGTTTTATATATATATATATATATATATATATATATATATATATATATATATATATATATATATATATATATATATATAATCAAAACTACCCCAAATCCAAAAATTAAAACAGACCAGCATAAAAATAATATTAAAACACAACCTAAGGTTTCACTGCTACAAGCAGACTTCTCAAGTGTAAAGAACTACAAAAACTACACAATATATATAATATTAAAAAGTACTCACAAATCCATTCACTTCCCATCCACCCTTAATATTAAAAGAATTTTTAAATAAGTTAATTGCTTCAGAATAATACATTTTCAATAATAAAAACTCTTTAATTCTTCTTTTGATTTCATTTCTCTCAAAGAAGACAACCTTAGTTTCATCAAAATCAATAGTGTGGCCTGTATCTTTTTCATGGACATATAAAGCAGAACTAAGATATCTATTTTTAGCAGCTACTTTATGAGATACAGACTGATAGCTATCAGGTTTAATTATAGCTATCAGTCTGTATCTCATAAAGTAGCTGCTTTAAGGAATTATTGTCATAGGAATATTAAATTAAATAATTCTAGTGGGGTAGCTTTGTTTCAGAAATATCAATTTTATAAATATTACTTGAGTGTTGGATACTCTGATAAATTTGTTAAAAGTATTTTATTTAATAGTAATATCTGTAAGGATGTAAAGGTTAAAGAAAAATATGATTTTATTTCTTTGCCATTTAAATTGTCTTCTTATAAAATTGTGTGTAGAAATAGTAAATTGTTTGGAAATAAGAAAATTGCTTGGAAAAGGGGTGTTACATTGAATAATTTATTAAATAATACAAAAGAAGTTTTTGATAGAAAGACTATTCCTTGTATAGAATATTTTATTCCTTGTTTATTTTGTAAGAAGGTTTACATAGGTCAGAGTAGTTTGAGTTTAAATGAAAGAATAAAGGTTCATAAAAGTAGAATTAAAAATAGATATCTTAGTTCTGCTTTGTATGTCCATGAAAAAGATACAGGCCACACTATTGATTTTGATGAAGCTAAGGTTCTCTTCTTTGAGAGAAATGAAATCAAAAGAAGAATTAAAGAGTTTTTATTATTGAAAAGTTATTATTCTGAAGCAATTAATTTATTTAAGAGTTCTTTTAATATTAAGGGTGGATGGGAAGTGAATGGATTTGTGGGTAGTTTTTAATAGTATATATATATATATTGTAACTGTAAATCTTCTCGTGGCCAACTATAGCCATCGAAGGCCATTGCCCTCTCAACTAAAATTGTAACCATCTGCTTGCCCCTCATCTACCTATCGTGTATGAACACGTTGCAGCACTAAAAATTGTAACCGCAAATTGTGTGGTCTCAATTACGTAATATAAGTGCACTAGGAATTGTAACCTTGGTCACTGATCAACTCTCACTCAATTATTGTCAGCTATTAAGAGCTGTAACCAAAAAAACATATCAAGCTATCTATTTAATGCACCAAAGACCACAATCAACATCTGGAGCAACTTACCATAGACCAAACTAATGATCTAACATAAACTTTTTACAATTTATTTGATCGCAGCCAGGGTATACTGCGAAGACCTATCATAGTATTATTATAAAACACATTAAACAAATTATAAGTGCAATGTTATTACTTTTAAACCTTAATTTGCGATTTTTATGGTATGCGACCGTATGGCCGACCATGTACAAGATGGCGTAATTTGTGGAACTACATAAGATTATGAAATTTTAAACCATCTATATGATTTTTAATACGAATGCTAGTCCAGGTAAAGCTTTGCAATAAATAAACATAAATACTTGGGTTCTGATTTTATAGTTTATCATATTACTGAGACTCTTATTATACTGACAAATGACAATTTAAAAACGTTAAGTAAATATATTTAATCATATCATTATTTGGTAAATCTGTTCACAAGTTTAATAATTAATTTGTATTTTATACTAGAATCAACTACGCAAAGCCACAATGATGGAAAAGGTAAATGGGATTTTATTGTACCTTACTCATCATAAACTACCAAAGACGAAAAGCATCTAAATGTTTTCTCAAAAAAATATTTATAAACTCTTATATCATGTTGACGATAATATGTAATTCAATGTATGCTCTTCAATGTATGCTCTATCCAAAGTTTATGATTTCTGATGTTATGAATGACACATAGCAACGGCACAGTAAGTTTAATTATAAATCAACGTTTATTTACAATTTTATGAACAATAAGTAATTAATTTCAATATTCTAAATAAAACATAAATAAACAAATCAAATAAATAAATTATAATTCAATCGACTTTCTTCAATACATCTCATAGGTACAGTATTTAAAATCTAATCATACCTTATCTCAATCTAATATAATGAATATTGAGGAATTTATAATAAATTCAGCATCAATTCATGAAATATTAAACGTCATTTCCAGATTCAATAAATCCCTACTGTACACCTATAATAATATAATAAATAATATGATGTCTGTATGATTTAGCTATAATGTAATCATTAATTAAAGTGACAATTTAAACTTACGTTCCGGTTAATAATAATCAACCAACAGTTAATTATTATGAAGTACTTGAATAGAATGTCCTGCTACCATTTAATAATCTAACCGATAAATTATGCTTACAAATGAAGAAGATGATTTAGCAGATTAACTAAAATACTTTGCCCAACTTATATCTGTGAAGCAAAACATATTCCTGTGGATGCATTCATCTACACGTAGGAATTAAATAATACTAAACGTTTTGTATATTTAAACACCATCATAAAGTAATACGTATAATCACACAATTCCGCGGATTAACCACCAGCGCAGGAATGTGTGTAAAATACAAAAATGGCAATTAAAATAATCTGCAGATTAACCACCAGCACAGATTAAAGCCCTTTAACATTCTAAAACAACATTATTATTTACTTCACATTAAAGTGCAAAATCATCCTCCTCAGTTCTTCTGACTATTCAGAAAACACTAACACTGTAGCAAATGTGGGTTCTTGCATAATAAAATGTTACGCTAATCAGGACAACTAATGTACTACTTATCTTGCTTAAAATAAACATGTGTAATATAATATAAGTAATATTGGCATAGGAATATAAATCTGGAAAGACTCACAAAACATCTCACAAAGATTGATATATCTCATGAATTCATTTAGTACTTTTAAGCTTTTCCGCGAGCGCTATTCTCTTGAATAAATATTTTATTCAACCCTTATTAATTTAAACTTAATAAATATAACTTTTGAACTTCACATGCAAGTTCATATAACGATAAAATAAATTAATGTATTATTCATTAAATATATAAAATTTAACGGTGTGTGTGATAAAACTAAATGTATAGCATTTATAGTTCAATACATGAATTATAGCAGATGTGTGTATCACAAATTGGATTGTATAGCATTTTATAACTCCTAATGTGATCCGTGGAATCCATGTACGATGTGTAGAATAATAAGTATACGAGGTAATAGCTATAACTGTAGTTAAATTCCATACATGCAATTCTATCCATTTGATTAGTTATTATAAGCAATATTAGATTAACGATTTTGCGTGGTTACCCAAACATGAAACAATTTTAAAACATGATACGCAGAATTTAAATGAAAATGTTTTTCATAAAGTTATTAATCTCTACATTTCTCTATCAAAAGTGTTCCAAGTCTATCACATACATGCAAGTATTTATTTATCCACGTGTTAACCCAGGAATACTAATTACAGCAATTAATTTATTCATTTCAAACCGACGATACAATTATAAAATAGCTTTGATTAATTATTTGAAAACTGTTTATTATCCAAATGTTAAACAAATTAACTAGCAAATATTACTGGCATTGTAAAGTTAAATATCAATCAATATTATATTTTATTAGAATTAAAAAACGGAAATATTAAAATATTTTGATAACTTTAACGTTTTACTTTAACTTAAAATTCTTCTTTTTTAAAAAACAAATTTTCATATTCATAAAACTTCTGTAATTAAATACTTGTTTAATTTTTCCAAATTGTAGAATAATAAATATTTCAAAACATACCAAAATCTTGTATTTAATTCTTTCAAACTTAAACTGGGAAGCTCCGACATTTTAAAAATGTAATATTGGAAAATTTATTACCGGTGATTCGATCCACTTGGCCAGCCGACTTGAACAGACTTTTAAATTTAGCAATTCATCTTATAATTAATTACCACTATGTTATATTTACGTTTATAGCAAATTTTGTGGTAATCCGTTTACTTATTAACTATTTTAAAATTAAGCTTATCAAATTTACACCATTTGCCTTTACCATTTTCTTTTCTTTCTTCCCTCCAAAAGCAAACTAACAGACGATCTTCCCTTAAATTCGCGCTCTTTTCTTTTTACATTGAGACGCATACGTAATTACTATATTTATTTTTAATAATTAATTTTTAATTGAACAAATGGTTTTTTAATTCAATAGAAATAATTTTTAAGATCATTTTAGACAAATAAAAATAAAATATTATTTTTAATACTATTTTTCCAAACTTTAATGTATTGTCAGATTTTTAAAAAGTTAAACATTTTGATATGAGTTAGCATATGGGAAGAGGCAAATTTAAATTTATCAAAATAATATAAGAAAGTAATCTGTTCAAAGTGCAATCAAGCCAATCAAATCACCAAAAGAAGAAAGAGAAATTTTTATACTAGTTACACCAAATAATATATTTTATACTAAAATATATGGTTACAATATATATATATTGTGTAGTTTTTTGTAGTTCTTTACACTTGAGAAGTCTGCTTGTCGCAGTGAAACCTTAGGTTGTGTTTTAATATTATTTTTATGCTGGTCTGGTTTAATTTTAGATTTGGGGTATTTTTGATTTTATATTGACTAGTTTAGCTTTATGCTTGTAATGTTTATATATATATATATATTCTGCCCTCCTCCTCCGTCCGTCCACGTCCTCTCCATAAAATTTATATACTGTTTAAAATATATTCCGGGTTCTAGCTCAGTTTAACAAATGAATAAATGAAATATCCAGCATTAATTAAAATGATTATTAGCTCTAGCTTTTAAAATACAAGTACAGTTATATTTGTAAATGAATTAATAAATATTTATTATTTTCATGAGACATGGAGTGACGACACGGAGAACGAGATAGACTACATTGAGATATTATCCACATGATACTATCTCAATGGCATAAGAACACTATTCCCCCTTTTACTATACTAAATAACTAACTTATAGTATCCTTACGACTTTCTAAGGTCTTTTCATTACGATTAAAATAATAATCATGTCTTAATATTCTTTGTAATAATAATCTAGCTCAATTAAATAAGATTAAGTAAATAAATAGAATAAATAAAATAAAATCAAATCTCAGGTTCATAAATTGTATTCTAACTGATTTAAAATTACGGTAGTAAACTATGAAAAGGGAATTTTATGTCATAAATTCACTACGCAGCAACTAACAATAATAAATAATAATAATAATAATAATAATAATAATAATAATAATAGTATAATATAATCTTATTACTTCCTAAATGAAATAAATAATTACGTACGTGGCAGTATTTTAATAATCCGACAACAAAATACGTGTGGTAACATCAGCATATAATTTATTTTAATATTGTGGCAACCAACTTATGACCAATAAATGATATAATTATGCTCTTTTAATTTTATCATCCAAATAAATTTTCAAAATTATTATAACACTTTTATGTTTACCTATTTTGTGCAAAACTATATGTCTGTTTCAATTATAAATGTGTATTGTGATATCATGCATCCATGTGGAGAAATAATAACGAAGACACAAAGCTTTATAATAAATTTACAACAAAGTTTATTAATAACATAAACAAATAACACTATTTTACATTATGTACATTGGATATCCTTACTCTCCTATCACAAAGTTATTTTTTACTAGTTTATAAAATGAAAATTAAACTTCTCCTTATTTTTCTAGTTAATTCTCATCTTTTAAATACTTAAGAAAGTACAGTATTATTATTATTATTGGATTTCTTATTTTAGTTTAGCTTGTTACAAAAATGTATTTTATTTATAATTATCACTAATACTTTGTATCCCTACTATTTTTTAAAATTATATTTTTACAAAATTATATTCGTAGTAAACATTCTACAAAATCATAAAACTCTAATTTTATATTAGTTATATGGAATCCTACAGATTCAAAAACATTCTTCTATATTTGATATTACGTTTTATTGTTCACTATACAATGCTTATTAATCTAATATACTCATTCAAGCCTTGCTTCGGATGGTAATTACAATTATTAACACACCATGCACAAATATATGTGTCTTTTACACATTATTGAATTATTTTCTTAACAAACATGCAATATTTATTTTCTAAATATTATTATAAAAATATTCAAATTTTATTATCACTTAAAAAAAAAACTTTGTTTTAGATTTCTCTTTTAAAAATCTTATATTCGTTTCCAAATTGGTTTTAAACTGTATTATATGATTCTTTCTCTCTTTATGATTTTTTTTTTACTTTCATTTTTTAAAATTACACAGTTCTAACACATTCCAGTAAATAAACTATTCTTACTTAAACTATAACATACCCTCAGTTCTATTTTATTCATTATTTCTGTAAAAATATCTTTCTGACGATGCAGATTCACGAAACAGGGATAGCGAAATTAGATGCACAGGATCAAAATAACTAGAATATTATCCGTCATAAACCTTGACAATAATGGCACAGTGAATTCAAAGACACTATAGAAGAGTGACCTTTGTCTGTCTACTCACCTCTATTATAGGAGTGATGCTAAAGCTATTTCTTCAGCTTTATATAACATCAAAGAGTTTAAAAGATACGTAAAGACACTGTCCAAAATATATGTGTTCAGTGATAGGGCTTAGTTAGCTATACTGAAATCACACAAACTAACTATGATCCAAATACTTTATTTTTCTTATTTCTTAGCAAAACATCATCTTAGTTTCCTCTACACTAGTACTACCAAGTCACTATCCGATCTTATTTTTCTAGATTTTTCTATACAGTACATCGACAAATTCTTATCTGCCTTTCTAACAATAATAAAATTCATTTTATTTCAAAACTATACAGCTGTTCTCTAAGAAAATCTTTTACTACTTTTCTCGTATATTTATCATATACAAACTATTTTAAAATATCTAATACTTTGTTACATGAAAGTTCAAAAGAATCACACAATTATTTTGACAACTTATACTATTAATTATACTTGAAATAACTTATTGCATGTGTATTTTAAAATTATTCTTATCTCAGAATATGTTTTAATGTTGTATAAAATGTGTACTTATAATTTTAAAACTTTCACACATCATTCTTAATCAATCGATGATCTAAAAATAAATACATTATGCATTATGAATAAATACCAAAATTACCAAAACGATCTTGATCTTCTCGATCGTGTTCTGTAGGCTTCACCATTCCATTAATTCTTGTAGATATTAAAACTTCCATACATACTTTTTATTTTTAAAACAATATTTCTATCATTCTATTAAGCTATTATATTTAAATCTCATTATTATTAAATTTATGTTTATATGTTTTCCTTAATCTAATATAGCATTTTATATTTAAAAATAAATTAATAAAATATTTAAATTATATTTACGATACTTCTTCACCAGACTTTCTTGAACTGTTCATATTTAAGCTAAAAAAAAAATATTTTATTTCTTCTTTTAGTCACTTAATGTTCTATTTTAAAGTAAAACAATTATTACTCTGTTTAATAAATCTTCATAGACGACAATCCTTGGTTTTCACAATATTGTATATAATTATTAATTCATGACATTCTCTTCTACTATTGTCTGCTAATATTTTTCCCGCGCGACTTTTACGATGCATCTTGTACGTACTTTTATTTAAATCTTCAATAAAATTTCTGTTTCCATGGATCCATTTTTATTAAGTCATTTAATTTTATATTCCTTTTAAGCTCAAGCATTTTTTTTTTCCATTGAATACTTTATAATATTTTTAAATTAGATAAAGTTTTCGGCTCCTTTTCTATAAAATACATAACAGCACTTTCATATTTTTCTTTACTTTTCTTTATTTCAAAATTCTTGTACTATATTTTTAATAATGTTTTCCTTTAAAAGATAAACATTCTTTCTTCATCATTATTTTTCTTTATAATAAAACGCATATTAAATTTTTTTCATAGAGAAGAATAAAATAACTTTAAAGTAGCCTTGTAAATTTTGCGTCATAATTTTTTCCTGACGGCATGTAACTTCTCTTTTAAATTTTCATATAGCATCCCAATTTTATCTTTCTCTGAGTTATAACAATCAGTTTCTGGTTGAGCATAAATAAAGCTGTATTAAGACAATTTCCAAATATTTTTCCTTCGGTAATAAATTTAGATATTTTCCCTTGTACTTCCATCTCTACTGTAGGTTTTTTGGTCAAATTCGAATAAATTTCCTGGTAAGACAACTTTTAAAATTAGCAATCCATATCGATACAGTCAAAATATATTATATATTACAAAAGAATTTTTGAATAAATACAAATTTTAAATTTATATCACTTTTCCAGCTACGGTGTTATCAGCTACAAAAATGTGTTACTTTCTCTTTCACTTACACATTCCTTCTCCCTGCTCTGTATAATTCCTATATTCTTGTCTGCTAATTTACCTCCGTTGATTGGTTAATAACTTTATTTTAGCGCGAACAAATTTATCCATTTTAGTTTTATAACAGAATAGACGTTTAAAATAAAGAATTGATGACGTAATGTCTCAAAATATTATTTAGACTATATTTTTAAATTCAATTTTAATTTTACCAAAATTATTTAAACTTTAAAAACAATTATTAAAACAATATTTAATATTTTAAACTTTTACTTTAATGATCGATGGCAATTATATCTAGTTTCAAATTCACAAACTTTATTATTATTTTAACAAGCGTGTGTGTGAAGGTATATAATATACAGTCACGTGTTTACTAACTTTATCAAATGATTTTTTATTTACGTCTCGGTCTAAATTACCAAAACTGATATATTTTATAAAAATTTGGAAAATAATTAAAATTGTAGAACTAAATATAATTCTCACCATCCCAAAGTTTATAATAAAATATAATCTATTAATTTTGATTATTAAATAAATTATAGCATTGCATATAGCATTTATTTAATTTATTAGTTTTAAATATTATACTCCAATTATTAATATACTTTTAACTATTGATAGCTGTGTTATTTTATATGGCCAGCTTTTACAACCATAAGCAAGAATATATTTAAGCTTTATTTAACTGTTTTCTTTTAAATAATCTATTACATTTTTATATACCAGGAATTTTCAGCTTAAAATTGTACTATAAAATTTAATTATCCTACTATTATTTATATCTCATACAAATATAACTTAAAATTTAAAATTTTTTAGTAATTGACCTATCTACCTTATTATGACCTACAGACAAGGGCACAATATATATATATATATATATATATAAATATATATATATTATATATATATATATATATATATATATATATATATGCAAACATTATTTTCTATAGCACAAACAAAGTCTATATAAATAATATTTTTGAAATATATTGTTTTAATTTCTAATCATGTAATAATGATCATTCCTTCACTGAAAGTATTGGTTAATTAACTATTTGATATATTTATTCTTATTTTTTTGAATATACAAAGTTTCATAATAACTTTCCTCAACATTTTAAATACATTTTATCAATTGTATAGTTTTTGCAATTCATTCTGTGATCTATATTTAAAAAATGAATATATAATTGGTTTTTTTGAATCTTTCTTTTAATTGCTATATCATTTCTTTATTCTTTCACTCATAGTTCTTAACTGACCTAAATAAATCCTATACTATTTCCATTTTATTTCATAAACTCCTATGATTTCCAGCATTACATATCCATGTTCTTAAAGATCCAACATGTTGACATTTTACCTTTCTTTCTTTTGACAATTTTTTTTAAATGAAATTTTTATATTTATCACCTGTACAGAATACTGAAAACCACTTCTTATTTTCATGTTCATGTTTTTTTAATTATATCTTTCATTATTCATATTTTTATTATTTAAATTATTTTAGTATGTTTTCTTTTGTAAATTATCTTTCCATAATCATTCTCAATTTGTAATGTTTGTATATTTATTTTTTGTTTAATAGTAGCTGTTCACTTTTTAATTAAAAGTCTTTCGGTGCTATTATTTTCTGAACTGATGATTAATTATTACTCTTTTTTCTTTACTTTTAATATATTGTTTTAAAAATATTTTTTCCATAACTTCTTTACTTTTTTTATAAAAAAGCTTTAAAAATTTACTTTAAAAATATTATTTATATAGAGTTAATTTTATAAATTATTGTAGTAATATTTATTTATTAATTTATATATTTTATTTTAGTGTATTATGTTTTAACAATGATCATTAAAAGAAGTGACTATAAAATATTTAATACTATGTCAAAATTAGAAATAGACATCTTAAAAAATATCATTACAATATATTGTGGAAGCTGCTACAATTAAGGCTTCTAGAGCAAATAATTATTAGAATATTTTTCATTGAATAATGATTTACAAAACAAATAAACTCACAATGAATACCAGCATGGCAAATATATATATATATATATATATATATATATATATATATATATATATATATATATATATATATATATATATATATATATTCAAAACTTGTAATGTTTATATATATATATATATTATCAAAAAGAATTATTGATTTAGTTTGCTTATCTATTTTTTGGTATAAAAACTTTTAGAATAAGTTTTTGTCTAAAATAATCTACTACATGTATATAATATAAATTTTGCCATAAATCATAAATTAGAATGAGAAAGTGAATTAATGTTGATGGCAACAAAAAAGAAGGAAAAAACAATTGACAAAATCTTGTATATGGTTTTATTTAAAAGCATTCTAGTTACATATATTACAATAATTCTAGCTTTAAAAAAAATAAAAATGAAAGACTTTATAAAATGATAAAAATATAAAACTTATTTAATTTGCTCAAATCTTATATTATTTTTAGAAGTAAAAATGTTCTATATATTTTCCTTTAAATATATTTTCTTAGTTGCATTTACTATAATAATTGACAACATGTGCCATGCAAATAGAATGTAAAAGATGATCAATGTTTCATATTAAAAAAAAGTTCAAAAAATTTCAGTTTAAAACAAAGATTTCAAAACAAAAACTGATGAAAAATGGTTGAAATGTAAAATGTATTTTTTTTTAACTTTTTTTTTTCTTTTATCTCTAGTGATAAAAAAAAACATTGTACATATTATATGTAATAATTCTAACTATGAACTATAATATTAGAATTTGAAAGCTTATTAATGTTTAATGTTAAAAAATATTCAAAATAAAATCCCAGTAATAAAACCCCCCCCCCCAAAAAAAAAAATGATAAAAATGATAGAAATCTAAAATTTAATTTTCTTATTTTATATCTAGCAATAAAAATATTATGCACATATCTTAAATAAAGCTTTATACATCATCATTATGCATGGTGAGATTATTTGCATTTAATTTTCTACAATTTCTTCAACTTTATTGGTTTTTATTTTTAAATTATTTCTATTTACATATAAATATTAATTTTAAATAATAAACTAAAAAATAGTGTCAAAAATTGATTACTGCTGAATTAAAAATAAAATATTTCTAAAAAAAGATGTGGCATGATTAAATAAAAGTTCTACATTATTTTAAAAATTATAAAAATAAAGTATATAGATACTGAAAATAATTTCAGCTTGAGCACTTTACATTGTAACTATTGGAAAGTTGTTAATGTGGATAAATCAAAGGTAAATGGTAAGTGTTAGCATCAATTAAGCCATCATTTGTGAAAATGTTAAGTACTTACAACAATTATTGTGAAGGAGTTTATAACCAGCAGAGTAAGTTTCACTAAAGTAAGGTTAAGGATTGGTTCATAAGATGTTACAGGGTTCTTGAATAAAGTCATAAAATCAATGATCTGAATTTTTATTAGAATATCTAATTTTATATTTTAATTTTATGCTTTTAAAAGTTGAATTTTGGTTGCCTTAAAAATGTAACTTTACTATAATATATAGTCTTTAATTATCTATATATTCTTGCAGAATTTATTTTATTGCATATCTATAGTATATACATATATATCAATGATTGCTTTAGATAGTAACTTTGGTTATGATTGTGGGATTAGAATAAATTAATGTTAAATGGCTAATCATTACAAATATTAAATAATTTATCTTTAATATGGATAGTCTGATTTAATATAATGAAATTACAGTCTCTAAATATATTGAAAATGCACATTAATATAAGTTTAGAATAATGTTCATATTATCTAGGGATCCCTGGGGAAAGTAGCTTGCTCAGATTCATAAAAAAGTGAGCTTATTCAGGAAACACTATGGCCACAGAAATTGTTCAGCAAGAATGTTTAGTCCTTTTATAAATTTCCTAGAAAACAATAAAGATTCAGGATACTGGTAAAGACACATATGGACAGATAGGGATTCTTTTTAACTTTGGGCAGTATATGATCATGTAGCAGTTTCTGTTTCTTTGTGGAGCAGTGGGATAAAAGGCCAGCCCATTTAGAGCTTTACCCTAACCTGTTCATATTAGCTAGTGAATATATATTAAAAATCAACATTCAGAAATCTCCAATGTAAATAAATATTGTTGTGAAAATAACAGCATAAAAATTCAATTGTTCTCCTGATTTTTCAATTTATACCTCTCCTTTTTTTCTTTCTAGAAAGTTCCATTCTTCTCAAAAATGTTCGGTATTTTACCTATCTTATTCTCTGAGATAAAGTCCAGCTTTTTACCCTATTTTTTATTTTTACCAAAAAAACCTTTTAGTGCATTTTTTATCTCAAATGTTTTGTTAAACACTTTTAAAAAATAACTTGAAACAATACCTATGGTAAAAGCATTCCATAGATAAAAATCTGTTTCATTTCTTTTTCATCATTTATATATATATTTTCGTTTTTATTAAAAATAAAACAAAATTAGACACACAATCACACATATATATGCACTTTTCCAGAAGATTCTTTATGTACATTTGACTATACAACAACATATACACACATTTCATTAACATAAATGAGCACCCCCCCAAGCCAGTTTTAGCTCTTTATTTAATCATTAAAAAATCAAATATATACATCAATATATATATATATATATATATTGTACCCTCACTTCTCGATATATGATATAACTTAAAATATGACTAGCTCAATTAAATCATTATGCTCGGCTAAAATATATAACTATCTTTAATATATTTTTTATAATACTATATCTTATTAGATTTATTATAACTTATCCAAAATTAATATAGTTCAATATAATGTACTAATTAAATAAGTATTTACTAAAATCATGAGACTATGAAGTGAAGTTACAATTGGTAATTGAATTTACATTGAGCCAATGTCTTTCCAAGACACTATCTCAATGGCATAAGAATACTATTACTTCTTTATTATCTCATTACTAACTCTACAGCACTCTTATGACTTTTATAAATGAACTATCTTTAATAATAATAGATAAATAAATCTCAATCTTTTGTTAAGGAAATATAATTAAACGATCTCAGGTTCTTCTAATTATCTTAAAGTAATAATAATTCGTGCAGATAGGAATGATAAGGGATTTAATATCAAACCTAAATACACCTAACTTATTCTAATAACAATAACTAACAATAATAATCTTTAGTGTATAACTTAATCTTATCTATTTGATTATACTATTAATCATTAAGAAAATAAGTAAATCATATACATGTCTTTCATTTCCATATAGTATCTTAATTTTAAAATATACTAAAATCTTATAATTTAACAATTTGTGGCAATAAATAATATTATACTCTTATATTGTGCATTATAATTACTTTGTGACCATTGTAATATTATATGTTAATGTCAATCAATTTCTATAAATTATATTAAGAAAATATTGTGTTTCTTTCTAAAATAATAATAATAATAATAAATTCATATTGTGCAAATATTATGTATATTCAAATTATCTGTTGTCAAATGCTGTGGTGTAAAATAATGAATTCGACACATTTTAAAACAACTTAACAAATTTATTTACATCAATTTTAACAAATAACTTATTTTCACTATTTACATTACAAATGGAACTAAAGAAAATAAAACAAAAAAATAAGAAAAATAATAATACAAGATTTTTACACTGTTATTATTTCCATAATCATAAATAGATAATTTATACATTTCTTAAATGTTCTATCAATAACATTTAATTAAGTTTATGACTTTAATTTTAATAAACATCATTTGTCCTCAGTTAATACAAGAAAAGGTTTTATGTGAAATATCATTCATGTAGCATATATGTAAATAAACAGACTTTAATAATTAAAATGCTACTTCACTTAAGTCTTACTGCTATTTATATTATAATGTACTAGGATGTATTACATTTACTATCAGTATTACTCAAATATTAATTAATGTATAAACTGATATAACTTTGTAATATAATAACAATTATTGATTATAACTATTTATTTCATTCCGATATAATGTCATACTACATGTCTTATCAAAATATGCAATACGTATATGTTCTTTTAAAATAATATTTAAAATTATTCAATAATTTCAAATTTTTATAAAGTATTATATCAAATAAAATTCTATGATTCTTTTCTATTTAAATTATTACTCTTTTTTACTTGTTATTCCTATTTCTTCCTAATAAACTTCTATCTACAAATATCATTTTAACCTTATTTAACTTCAGAAAAACAGATGACCAATTTTTTAAAAAAATAATAACTATCCAAACTCTCTTATGCCTTATCATCTATATGCGATAAACCTTCAATCAAAATATAAATTTCTACATAAAATTAACTTAATTTATCTAATAAAATAAATAAAAAAATATAGATTTTATATACTTCTTACTAACTTGAAAAGAAAAATAAATAACTTACGCTAATATAATAAATCTAATTCCTAATATTGTAACAGAAACATTAAAATTTATTCACAAAAGAATCATATAATTATTTCTAGGTTCTCATATTACGTTGTACTAAATTTACATCATCAATTTAAAATATGCATATTAAAATAAAACTATTATTACTAATATTATGCGTGTATATTCTTTAAATATTTATTCATCCATTCAACAATCAAATAACATTTGGTTGATCTAACGAAAACATAGCAAATACATCAAATTATTATTATTACATAATTTTTTACCATAAATGATACTTTAATGTACAGTCCGCCACACGATGTCCTCCAGGATTACAGTTTTACAAAATAATTTCACATTTACACTCAACAATTATTCTTTAAAATATTACGTGTTGTATAATTATAAAAATAAACTTTATGCAATGAAATGTTATATTAATATTTAGCTTTTTTTTTAAAAAATGTAAATGTACCTTTCCTATCTTTAATAAATCAATAATTAATTAAATATTTATGTTAGTTAATAAATAAAAAACATATTACATAAAATCCAACGGTGTCTTCTTTCACCCATAATTGTTCTTTTTCCTAGGCACAAATTTTCACCAAACATTACTTCCTTTTCTGGTACATCACGTGTTTTTAAAAGTTTTTATGAAAAAAAATGAAAAACGTTCTTTTTTTAAAAAAAATAAAATAAAATAAAAGTTAGTTCCACCATAAAACAAAATAAAATTAAAATAGTTTATGAGATCCAGATTCATTTCATTTTAAGGAGAAAATATTATTATTTAAAAGTTATTATTTTTAGAATTAGTCTATAGTTTATAAAGTTCTTATTTAATTATTCTAAAATTGACTTGGATATCCACGTATATTTTATTTGCGCATTCCTTAACAAATATTTAGGTAAGATTAATTTTATGTTCTTCTGTACGACCAGCGTTCAGACTTTACTAATATAATAATTTTATTTATAGGTATTTCTTTACCCATTAAATTTCCAATTTATTTGCCTTTTAAAACTGTCAAAATTTAGTCTTTTAAACCATAAAGACTTAACAAGGCAAGTATTTGTGTAATCATTATTATTTACCATCTTTACTAAGTTATATACTTAGATTTATAATTTACAAATACTTTCTTCATAAAGAAGTATTTCTCATTCTTTTAAATATCTGTTTATAAAATTAATTACCATCAGCTTTTAAATTTATATAAGGTCCAGCATATTATTTTTATGCATCTAGTAGCTCTCCTAGTTAATCCAGCGTTTGTTAAATTTTTAGTATAAAGTCTCCAATACATTTTATCCTTATACGATGTTTTCATGACTATTTGATAGTAAATTGAGCTTCGATTGAGACGATCAATAGGAAATTATAATTAAAATTAGCACTGCATATTTGTTGGTAAACTTTTATAAATTATTTTAAAAAAACTACTCTCTTATAATTTTAAAACGATTATGAGAGCGTCTATTATTTTACTTAGCTATCTCTAATAGCACACTCTACTTTAAAAATTACAATCATAATCCCCCTCCGAACAATTGAACCTTGGTTTTATACCCGAAGAAACTCCCCACTTGATTGGTAAATTAAACAATCAACTTGCTAGCTTATTTACATATTTTACCAACAATACAGAATTAAAAATAAATAATGACTTATTTAATATTTATTATTTATCACATTATTAAATTCTTAAATTAATCTTTATCATTGATTTAAATCCATTAAACATTTTTTTAAAATATACTTTCTTACTTTATTTCACTTTTAACTTTTATAAGATTATTTTTATAAACAAACTAAGTCTATTTTTATTCGTTATGTTTTTTAAACAGTATTTAAAAATCAGATTTAATATTTCACATTAATTATTTTTATTTTTATTTCGTGATAGCCAATATAATACTTATAAATTTTTATAACAAAATTTTAAAATAGTTTTGCAACTTTACTAAAAAAAAACTCACATGCATGTGTGTATGTGTCTAACTAACATCTGTTTTACAACACAGCTACAAACGCTTGTTATTATCTAAAAATAAACTAACAATTTCATTTTTTAAAAATAAATATTTTTAAAATAAATAATATCTTCTAACAACTTTTAAGATAATAATTCGATATTATTAAAATCAAATATTAATCTTCTATTATGTACTACTAATAATTAAAATATTTATATTCACTTATTAAATATTAATCTTTATCAACAATAAATATATGCATTTAATTTTAACTTGTCTTTTTTAAAACTTTAACTTTAAACATTTATTTATTAAATTTATTAATGCAGTATTGATTATGGCCAGTTTTCCCAACCATATACTATTATCATCCCCATTGAAACGTCTCTCTCAAACATCAACACAATTTTTACATATCAAATACTCATGAATTACTTTAATTACACTTTTTAAAAGATTGTTATAAATAAAATTAACATCATATAGCTAAATATATCTTAAATTTAAATTTTTTTTAATAGATTGATACAACAATTTATGGAGACCCATACAAAAGGGCACAATATATATATATATATAGTAACCATATCTATACAAGGATGGCTTTTGTAACAGGGTTCAAACCTTTTTCCTGTTACAATATGTGTGTATTAGATGGCATAGACACTAAAGAGAGACCAAAATTTACCAGATTATATTTTCCCCAAAGATGACAATAAGCCAGTCTACTGCTTAAGAAGGGACCAGTACCAAGAAAATTCATCAACTTACTGATGAAATAGTTTATGTATACTGTTTTATCTATATACAAAGAAACATAGATAAAGGTACTGCACCATATATATATATATATATATATATATATATATATATATATATATTGAGAACAATATTATTTTAAATATTTTTTTTAAAAAATGTCAATTTTAATTGTTAATTTGCAATTTTTTTTTTAAGTAAATAACTTTATTCAACTAAAAGCAAGATGCATTTCAAATATATTTTATTTTAAAATTAATAAAAAAAAGTAAAGTCCAAAAAACTTTTTAGATTGGAAAATAAATGAACTTTCTAGAATACTTTTAAAAATATTTATATTTAAACAAGAGAAAAAAACTATCCAAAATTAATCTCACAACATTTTTTTTTCCTATTAGAAATAATGAATGAGTTAATTACTTTGATTCATATACACATGCATGTGAATTCTATGTATATATTTTAACATGGAAATAATGAAAATATATTTTTAACAAGTTTATTATTTTGACATATTAAAATATATAATGACAGTGTGCTCACACATTTCCATGGGTACCAACATATATATATATGAAATCATTTATGTATCATTAAAATGTTATAGCTTATTTTTTATTAGTATTTGAAAATTCCATATGATACAGCATGTCTGTGTGCTTATATAGATGAGTGTCTAGAAGACACATATGTTGAAATCAATCATACTTTATAAATTATTGAATTTTATTAGTAATTTATTACAATTCAGATATATTCATTTTTTATACAGGCACATTTGTGTGCTGATATATGTGTTTTATGTAAATCTATTATAAGGCATTTGTAAACAACTATGTAATAGCTTAAGGTATTAATCCAATTCAGAATGCCAAATTTGTATTTATGACATATTGAGCAGGTCTATATTTAATTTTAATTTAATTGTTATTAATAAATTTAGATTTCATTGTTTAAATTATTCCAATGAATTTATTTAGTCCAAAAATCATTTTAGAATATTATATGTTTATATTATGTCTCTTGATCACAGTAACAGTTATATAACTTTTGCTCTCTTGGATTCATGCATAATGGTCTGTTATAAAAAATGAGGTTATGTTTAGTGTTATGAACATCCAGATAATAATGATGCTGAATGGCACAAAGGGGATATCCTTTAAAGTCCACACACTACATTTCATTTTAATTATTTATTTAGAAATTAAGTATATAGTTGACAGGTTCATTAATGGTACTAAGTAGCCAGAGAATTGATGATGATCAGAAAGTTTTTAGTATTCTGGCATTATTGTTTTTATTGTTATATATTCTGATGGATTAGCACTTAAGTTTGTGCATCCAAATTATTGTTTAAACAATCTGCCCCAAGCTGGCAAGAGCTAAAAAATTAGCCTGGTCTATAATAGACCCATTTCAAATCACTTGCAAGACTGACTGTTGACTTAATTTTATTTTTCATCATTCTTGATGATGAATGATTATTGCTTTTGTGTAATGATGTTTAACTTATAGTTATTTAATTATAGTTAGTTCTGTGTTGATCTCTCAGGCTCATTGCTCATAGTTATTCATTATAAATTTTTTATATTTAATTTTATAATTTGTATTGACTTGGGGTTGATGATGATGAATGACATCACCCCATGTTCATACCATATTTATTTGTACTATTACAATAAATATATATTATTTAGCTTTGGTATTATTGCATATTACAAATCTATTCAATTAATCAAGCTTAATTCGAGGGATAGAACAAAATTTCAGAATAAAGTAAAAAAAAAAAATAGTATTGAAAAAAAGATCCGCTTCATTGTATAGTTTCTTAAAAAGCATTTGCAAATTTTTTAAAACTTTGTCTATATTAAGAGTAGTATGCACTTACTTTTTAACTTTGTTAATAATTTAATCGAGGAAAAACAAATTAATTAAGAGTAATTACAGAATAAATAAAAAAAAAACAGCAATAGATTACTGGGTAATTATTAAAAAAAATTAATTGGAAACAAAAAGTAAAATAAGCTAAGGTTTATGAGAAGTTATCTTTTAGGCAAAGCTACATAAGAAGAGAAAAGAAAGGAGAAAAACAACAGCTGTGATAAGCCTCACTGCATATCACCAGCAGAATGTAGTTTAAAAATTGAGGAGTTTGTCAAAACATGGAAGGATTACAGTTTAAGTTTTGTGAGTGTTATTTTTAGAAATTTCACTGTTAAATAATCTTTTAGTACTGATATGAACTCAGACTAAAATAGCAAATTTCTGGGTAGTAAAAATGATGAAAAATGATACACTAATCTAAGTGATGTGTCCCAGGTAAAGCCCAATAATGTAGCTCTACTAAATTTGAAAAAATGCCTACTCAGGATTCTGGGGCTGTTAAAGACGTGATATATAGCTTATTTACCCAATAGTTTCTCATCACTTGCAGTTACATATCTCATATATTCAAGCAAAATATTACCAACATTAAGAAAGTTCTAACCTGAATGCCAGAACTAAATTTATATGATCTTGAAAACATAAAGTAATCAATTTGTCTAGAAAGTTTATCGAAATTTTAAAAAAAGGAACCAAGATACAATAATTTTAAATTTGCATACATAAAAATGAGAAGTCTCAATTACCTATAAAAATTTTTTTATGATATTTCATGTTTATAATTTTTGATGTAAAACTTTTTTATTTCTTTGCAAATGCTAATAGAATAGAGTAACTCAATATTTTATGTAAGTGCATATTTATATAAAATCTTTATATATAGGGTATTAAAGAGCACAGATTTTCACATGACCCACCACTCTCCACTCTATCTAATAACACTGATAAACTCAAGCACACATATGCTGAAAAGATAAATAATCACCAATATACGTATTTCATGCTAAACCAGCAATAATCAGTTGGTCCAGATTATCATCTCCCACACATATATACTATATGTGCTCAGATATATATTAAGATAGACAATCTTTATACTTTAATGGACAGGCTCCAATCTACTACACACTGCAACTCTTCAACCATCCATCCAATTGAAAATCTGATGATGGAATGCTCAAAGGCCACCCTGAGGCTGAGATTCTTGTCACACCCAGGTGGGTGTGACAAGAATCTCGGCCTCAAGGTGGTCTTTGAGCATTCCATCATCAGATTTTCAGCCTCAGGGTGGCCTTTGAGCATTCCATCATCAGATTTTCAATTGGATGGATGGTTGAAGAGTTGCAGTGTGTTTAGATTGGAGCCTGTCCATTAAAGTATAAAGATTGTCTATCTTAATATATATCTGAGCATGGAGATGCTAATCTGGACCAACTGATGATTGCTGGGTTAGCCTGAAATACGTATATTGGTGATTATTTATCTTTTCAGCATATATATGCTTGAGTGTATCAGTGTTATTAGATAGAGTGGATAGTGGTGGGTCATGTGAAAATCTGTGCTCATATACCCTACATATTACATATATAGACACATGGTATATAATAAGCCTGTGTTTCAGTTATAAAACCTTTAATAATATTCCTTATTCATGAAAAACATTAATATATATAATTGGACATAAATAATATTGTTATTTAAAAAATGATTTGTTTTGTTCTTCTTTCATTAGTCTACTTCTAATGCATACATAATAATATTCCATTAATAATGAAAGTTCATGTTCTGAAATGAAGTAAAGTGAAGTAGTTACCAGAAAACTGTGATAATGCTCCCTGAGAGAATATTCTATAGATGTTTTTTTAAAAAAAGAAAGTGATATCCCAATATAGGGTTAGGGAAGTTAAATTCTGGGTTTATTTAAATAAATACAATATAGATGAATGTTAAAAGAGACCAACTAAAAGATGATTTATCAACAAGATACCTTACATAAAACCATGATATAAGTGACATAAAGTCATCATTATCAATATCTATTCTAATTAAATTTAATTAATTGAAATTCAACTTTCAATTAATCTTATTTAAACTGAAACATGTATACTGTTTATAAAATAACTTGGTTATACACCATAAGTGTTTATTGTATATTAATGTATGAGACATCAGTGGAGATACCATCAATACCATCATGGGATTAAATTTCCTATACAAAATATATCATAATAACCATCATTGTGAACCATTATTACTGTAGAATGAAGATCTCTCCAAATTTAAAACAGTTTTTCTGATCTCTGGCCTCTTTCTATATCTAGCTGTCTTATCTTTTACCTCTTTTCCACATGTTTCCAGCACAATTCTTATTTTATCCATCCAATACACATGTGGTCTTTTTGTAGGTCATTTACAATCTCTTGCAATCCAGTTTAACATTTCAACTGTTCATTGATTATAATTTCTTCTAGCAATACATCCAATACTATTCTTTAGTTTTATCAGCAACACCTATTCATTCTTTCAGTCATTATATTTCATCTTTGAACCCTTCTTGTTATTTCTAATATATTTCTCTCCCCACTTCATTGGGTGGTTTGAAATCTCTTGTGCTATTCTTCTGTTAAATGATCAAGTCTCAGATCCACAAACAAAGATTGTAAAACATTTCTATTAAATACCCTTCCTTTTTAAATGACTAGATAGGTATATTTTCTTTTAACGTTATTTTTATCATAATCATTCTTTCTACATTTAAATCTATGATTAATTTCACATCATGTCTCCATCTGTAATAACAATGTGACCGAAGTATCTGTAGTTGTTAATTTGTAATTCATCATTATTAATCTTTACTTTTTTATTTCAAAAAAATCCATTGAACATTACTTTAGGTTTATTTAGCATTCCCTTTAGCCCTATTCTTTTATTTTCATCTGATAACTCTTGCAATTACCTGACATGCTAAATCATTATTTACCACACTTTCCTCAAATTTTAGATGACTCCATTTCTTTTTACTCTTTTATCTTCCCATTTTGATCCCCAAGATATTTCTTATAAAAATGGTGCAATAAGTTTTGAAAATATGGGGTCATTCTGTGATATACTCTTCTCAAGGTTACTGTTCATAATACCACTATGTAATTTAAGCATTGACATTGTATTTTGATAAATTTTTTTCAGAATCTGACATTACCCAAGTCTACATCATAATGAATTAATGATTCAGTCAATTAAAAGCCTTTTTATTATCTACAAATCCAAAGCACAATGGCAACTTACATTCATTGGTCTTTTTATTATCTAGAAATCCAAAGCACAATGGCAACTCACATTCATTGGTACTTTCTATAGTTTCTCTCATACTTGGATTTAAACCAGTGTGCTAAAAACATTTTTAAATCTAGATTGTTTTTTCAGTTAATTAAAATCAATGTTTGTTGTAGATAAGTTGTAATTAACTTGGTAAAAATTTTGTATGAACTGGTAAAAAGGGCTGATAATTTTAATTTTCAATATTTCCTTTATTTTTTTCATTGTAAATATTAATATTAGCAATGCATTCTTCCAATCAACTAGAACATTTTTATCATTTAGACCTTTGGTATATAATTTTGCCATGATTTTTCTATTTCTTTTGCTTCTTTTAAGATATTGGTTATAATTCTATCATTATGAAGAGCTTTTTCCTTCTTCATAGATTTAACTACATGTCATTTAAAATCCTGGAAAATTCAATGTAGGAATTGTAGAGGATACTTTTTCTTGTTTTTTTATTGCTATACAATTCTTTACAAAATTCTTCTGCACATTTTTTGATGCCATTTCTTCTTTTAGTAACAGTTCTATTTTTTCTTCATATTGCAAAATCAAGTTAACTTCTAATACAAAGATCTTGTTTTATACTTTGATAGCTTTAACACCTTCTATAGTCTTCCTTGATAAATCACAATTATATTTTCTTATATTATTATTAACACTTTTTCATATTATTTTACAAAATTCTAGATATTCAATATTTCTAGTGAATCATCTTTATATTTTCATATGCTTTATTTTCTTCATAACACTAGAAATTTTCCAGATCAATTGCTGCTTTTTGTATCAAATATGTTTGTTGCATTTCTTAATGCTTTATCAGTTATTTTCCTATAGATATCATTCAAATGCGAACCATCTTCAAAATATGTTAATATTTAAAACAATTTGCAAGTTCTTATTTAAATTTATTGGAATGTTTCTAAAGATTAGGAATAATAACTTTGAATACTGTTTTTCTTAATAATTTTTGTCTCTAGTTTTGAATTAATATGTATCTTACATCTCACTAACCAATAAACACTTCCTATGTTGAATTTATTTAGAATATTACAATTTTGAAGTACATATTTTCTGGTAGTCAAAAAGTAATCCAATTCTTTTGTATTTTCATTTGGATGATCCCATGTCTATTTCCATTTGCTACTTTTTTCAAAGAAGTTTCTTTATATGAACTTCACAAATCTCCACCCTCTCTCAATTTCTATCATTGCAAGCAAATTTGCCAGTAACATTTTCATCTTTTTATCATTTACCAATTATAGGATTAAAGTCTCCCATAAATTTTTTTTATAAATGTTGTTTAATCTGATCAAAACCTTTGGTACATTCATATAAAAATCTTCTACTTCTTCATCACAATGAGAACTTGTTAGGTCATAAATTTGAATTATCTATACTGGATATCTTCCATTAAGTTAAATAATTATTCTTCCACTCTGTCAGATATACCATTAATCTCCACAGTGTTCATCTTCCATTTTTTATTTATATTGAATCCTACTCCACTTGTACTCCTAATATCTGTGCCTTTGTAGTGTAGGACATGCCTTCTTTTTAAATGAATAATGTCTTCATCTTCTTTTAACTTCACAAAGTTCAACAATATTTAATTCAAGAGTAAAGGATTTTTTTTCCAATCCTTGCAATCTTCATTCACTTAAAAGTTATTGCATTAATAAGTGCCTTAATAAGAGGTCATTATTTAAAATGGTAATTGTGTCCATACTGAGGGATATTTAGAACTCTGCCATTGACCATCAGCTACTGCCTTGGCTAATGGTTGTAAAGTAATCAGCCAATAGAGACCATAATTTACTTTTATGTGTCATGATTGTAAATATCTTATAAAAGAATTCATTCACATTCATTCTGCCTTCAAGAAAACAATATTTCAGTTAAGAAATATTGGGTAACTGAGAAGAAAGATCATGCTATTTCTCGATCTTAAACTCAAAGGTAAAAATATAACAAACCCAACATGCTAGTTGATGCATGGTGGTGAGCACTCCATTCATGTTTATACTATATAAATAATCATATAATAAGCAGCTGCAGTGACAAGAACAGTGGACATGATATCCTGATCAGTTCTTCTAAAACCTGAAAGAGGACTCAATGGATATCCTTTCAGTTAACAACAAATTCCTTTCTGCAGCCACTATATATAAACATACTAAATTAAAGTTTTTCATGGACTTATATATTTATATTAGATTTTACTAGGCATATTTGTGATAACCATGAATTGGGTTACAGATCCTGATATAAATTTAAATGGAAAATAAAAACAAAAGTAGGCAGGGATTTAAATTAAAAAAATAATTTAGAAATAAAGGTTTCAATGTAATATTATAATAATCACAAAAGTTTAAACAAAATATTGATAAAATAATCAAACATGTTTATACATCATGTAAAAAAATATATGTCCCCAATATATATGTATAAATAACAAATGTCTAGCTTTATTTGCTTATTTATTTAGAGCATTTTAACTCTGAAGAATAATTAAAAAGAGGGTTGAATAAACTACTTTTGTAATTGTTTATGGCTGGAAATTGAACTAAATTTTATATTCAATATTGCAGGATATATAAATTTGCTAGTGTGACCTCCACCTCAATACCTCTTATCTAAGATTATATGGTTCATTATAGTGGCCAGAGGATTAATCTTTGGTGATTACATTCAGTTTTATCTTGTAGAAATCAGTGGGTCATTTTAAAAATATAATTGCCTAATATATATTTGGTGATAATCATAATTTATATTAGTCTAGATTTTCAAGTTATAAATTGCTTATTTGAAAAAACTAAAAAAATATAAAAAGTTATAATATGGTGAACAGTTTATTATTCATGGAAGCCACAAGATTTTAAGAATTTGTAGAACAAAGTGAAAAAATGTGATGTTTTAAAAAAATATTCTGTATAGATTAGCAGATTGGCTTCTAAGTATTGGAAAATATGTTTTTTTTTGTCAGGTGAGTGGCAACAAATAAAAGGCTTAAAACAATTATTTTTTTGAAAGATTACAAATTTCAAATATCAAAGTTGGCTGAATAAAAAGAATATCAGCAACATCCCATCAGCTGTTTCTAAGAACAAATCCTGACTGCATTAATAGTAAAATCATTATCCTTCAGTCTACAGAAGTAATGAAGAAAGCCACAATGCAGGAGAGTATATTTCAGTATATTTTTATTTTGAAAGATAAATCACTTCAGTCTACAGAACTAATGAAGGAAGCCACACTATGAAAGAGCACATTTCAATATATTCTCATTTTAAATAATAAATCCTATCTACAATTATAGATTTCTCAGATCAATTGGCTAGGAATTGCTAAATTTGCTTCAGCTCATTGCTTTCTAGCCAAGTCTTAAATTATAGCCCATTAATTTCAGTAACAAATGATGTGTTATCAGAATTAAGCTGCTTTGATGCTCTGGAATATATCATCCAATGGGAAAAAATAAATAATTCACAAACGAATTCAGAGAAAACAATGCTGAAAAAGTGAGTTCTATTATTTTTAACAGAGGACTTTTCAGTTAAAGAAAAAAGTTGACCGGCAAATGTGTTTGGAAACGGTAATTAATAATCATAAGTGAATTCACAATCACAGTTATTAGTATCAGTAAGATTAAATCATTACAATTTGAAAAAAAATCTAATTTGAAATATAGATAATTTGTAAAAGAATAAATATCCCTATAAATTTTCAAATTGTCTACATTTCAAATAATAAACAAAAAATAAAGCGCCAAATATAAAATAAAAAAGTAAATTACATCTATAAAAAATAAATCTGCAATAAATTTACAGATAGTAGATTTTTTTTTCCTTTTTATTTTGAAATTCAGGAGACTTCCTCTCGTGAAGGTAAATCAAGATGAAATTTTTTATTTTCTTTTAGCGTTAATATTTTTTTATATATTAACGTTTACGTTGAAAGGAGGATAAATATGAAACATTAGTCAGATATTGCGTTCTGTAATTTAATAAATAGTAATTTCTTAGATATTGATGAATAATAAACTACAAATAAATGTATCATTTAACTATAGGATAATTACATATCTGACAAACATATCCATAGAAACTATCCAATATATCTAAATATAACTTTGATATAGTTATTGATTTCTTTATTATATTTGCATTTAATAAATATGTTGTTAATTTACATTAGTGTGATCATCATACTCTGGCTAAATCTAGAAACAATAAGGGATGCAAAAAGAAATATGATCAAATTTTAGAATAGCCTTTCACTAAGTATCATGATCTTTAGCAGGACAAAAAATAAATAAAGAGCCATAATATACCCTAGTATTACAAGATGCATCTGACAATATAATCAATACTTTAAAAAAGATGTGATAGAATATTTCCAAAATATTGTCATGTTCTTGGTTTGATCATTCTTGAAGGTTAGTTTCTGCAATATTATGTATGCTTGCAAACTACTATTTGGTAAAAAATTAGCATCATGATACTTTTGATCACTTAATTTGAGACATGATGCTGAATATCATCACATATATCATTTATTTACATTTGATTATTGTTATATTTTTCTCTATTAGGTAATACTTCCTTTATGATATATAAACAAATAATTCTCAATCCTGGATAGGTTTAAGAGAATTTACTTTTCCCCTATGCAGTTTGACACAATGGTTGAATGATGGACTTGAGAGCTAAAACCTGTCATGCTAGACAGTTGAATATCATATGACCTTCTGGTCATCTAACCATTTAACTATAATGCTAATAAACATCACATGATCACCATTTTCTCAGCTTGCTCATAACTGTTATTAAAACAGGAAAAACTCTCTATATGTATTTCCAGTGCAAGCCAGAGTGATCAATGGATGCCCAGAAGGCTTGTGCATAAAATCCCCATCTAGTGCCTGTGGCCTTCATCAGTAAGGAGCCTTGAATCTGACAGAACTGCACTTATATCTTAGGATCTAATGCAACCCTCCAGCAACCACCTTTTATTTCTACTTAACTACAAAACTATGGGTCTTAAATTGAAAACACTATAATATTTTCAATCCAAGCTCATTAGCTAATATAGTCAGTGATGAAGTCCACAAGCCAGAAACTAGTCTGGGGATATTGGATGAGTAGGCACTAGATAGGTATTTTATGCACAAGCCTTCTGGCATCCATTGAGTACTCTGGCTTGCACTGAATGGCAATATGTATAGAGAGTTTTGCCTGTTTTAATTATAGTGCTGTATAATTTTTCATATTAGTAAACAACAGACACAAAAGCTAAAAAAGTCCCAAAATTAAAACATGATTCATCACCTCCAATGCTCAAACATTCCTAACATTTTAATATTTTATATATATAAAAGAATTGCATTCTTTAAACAATTAGAAACAAAACAAAAATTCTTTTACATATCATATATTTACCATTTTCTGGGAAGAGGGGGGGGGGTAATTAAAAAGGCTGAGTAAATAAAATTTTTAGTTTCAGAGAATCTCATTTTCAACTGGCACATGCCCTCAAATCATTACTCACAATCCATAAATAACAAAGTATATTTATGTAAGACACATTAATTGTATTGTTGGAAAGTGTAAAAAATGTCACATATGTATTTAATAAAATATGCTGTTCTTTCAATGAATAAATAAATACCAAATATTTCTACATAGGTAGATAAAGAAGATGATAATGTTTTTATTCTTATTATTTGAATACATGAAAGTGTATATATATATGTTTTCACTTATAACTGCATAAAATACACATTTACTTTATTTAAAAACAATTTAATTTGTTTATAAACTGGCTTTTTTATTTTGTCATATCAATGAGTAATTCAGATAATGTTTTAGTCATGCATTTGGAAAACACCTTTAACTCTTTTATTATTATTATTATTAGCAACTGTTAACTCAAGTTTATAATAGATAGCACTAGAGTAGAAAAAAAGAGAAATACTCTTATTAGTAGTAAGCTTGAAAAAATGTTTTATGTTTGAGTTTTGCATTATACAGTATAGTCAAACTATATATATATATATGCATATTAAATGATATATTGGAAACATTTTATAGATAATTCTCTAACAAATGAGAGTTGATACACGATTATCAAACATTTTGTAAGCATTTCATTCTATTACTCTTTAATACAGATTTTAAAAACATCTGCTACTCAAAATCATTATAAGCAATATATGTGATGCCATAATAAGTACCGGTATATATAATTTTTGAAACGATATATTATAACATAATAATAAAAAAGAATCAATCATCTTGTCAGCAAGTGATTAATTTGTAAAAGCCAATGTAGTTTTAGTGTCTTCAAACATTAGTATCATCGATCATTACTGACATTTGCAAAATTAATGTAGGAATTACAAAATAAAGAATTAAAAATCCTGTTAATTATGAAACTTAGTATTATAAATCTTTACAACGTCCTAAAAGAATTTAAACATCAAAATATTGAAATAAAAATGTCATTTAACTTAAAATACTATTTATGAAAATAAATATAAATTTTATGTTTAAGACATAAAAAGAAACATACGCAAAAGGAAAATAAATAAATAATTTACAATAAGCTTGTTTTGAAAAAAAAAAAATCTATAAAACCCATCTCAGTAACAAACCAGTAAAAAAAAATATAATACTAAAAAGATTACATGCATAAAAATTGTGAATGAAAGATCTTATAAAATTGCACTGTGTGGCAATAAACCGGCAGTTTCAGGAGCTAAAGGCTCCTATATATTTCTTAATTAAATCCATTTTTAAAGAGTGTCAATTTGGTTAAGTGAATAGAAATAATTTGCTTATTTTTCCGTCAGGTGTTCGAATGGCACATGTCTTCATGAGAAATTAACTATATGATTATGTTTAAATATAATATCAAATAAATTTCTAAAAAATACGTTGTTGTTGAATAATGTAATATTTCTAAAATTCATGAATAAAGATTAATTATTATATATATATATATTATTACATTGCAGCAAATAAAAATGAAGAAAATTCCTATGAATCTATCAATTAACTAATCAAAATATATGAGTTCAACAGATTAAAAATGTGCATAAGAAGTCATCATTTTCTATTATAATATAGTAAAAAAATCATTCCTTAGTGATTTTAAATATCTTAAACTTTTTACTGAATATGAAAGCAGTTAATGAGTTAGATTACCAATCCCCAGCTCATTTCATATAATACGTGGCATTTCATACTGTTAGACAACAATAATCTAACATCTTTTTAAAAATGATAAAAGTAAGAAAATATCTGAAAAATTGTTGGAACTCTTAAATTCTATTTTTATGAAAAACTGTTTGGCCTTAAAAGTACAGTAAAAATATAAATTAAGCTTTTTTAAAAAAAAGACCACTGCAAAGCAAAAACCTTTCCAACATCACTTCCTAGAGAAATAGTAAAAAAGAATGTATTATCATCAGGCTTGTAAGCTGTAAGGTGATGAGTATTTAAGTAGTTTCCAGTCCTTTGTTTTATCTTCTTCAATAGCTAGCTATTTATTTATTCATCAGTATTAAATATTTGTGTTGCTTATACAATTACCTGAAAAAAATACTAAGTCTGATTAGAATTACATTGTAAATTTTACATGACTTATCTTTAAATTGAAATCATAGTTACATCAAGTGGATGCATATCATGTTACCATAAAACCTCAATTTCAGACAAATTTGATCTTTCTTTGATAATAAAAAAAACAAATTAAATTTGTGTTCAAATTTTCTAGAATTGTTTATGAAGTTTATTTATTTATTTATTTATTTATTCTCTTGTATCTTGCCAATATTTGTAAACTGCAGCAACTGTCTTTATATAATAAATGAATTCACATCTTAAGGTCTGAGTAAATATGTGTAAAAATCAACAATATTTCATGATATTTTGTAACCTGATCAGAAAAAAAATTCCAGATTTTCTAAATTCTGTCCCTATTTTTTTTAAAGACTTAAATCCCAAAAATGTCTAACAAAATTTAGTTATCCTATTTTTAAAATCTAAATAAAGCCAGATCTTTCTAAATGAATACTGTAAAAAATTATGTAGTTATTATTATCTTGTGTCCCTAAATTATTTTTTAATGTAAAGATAAATTTTATTATCAATCATAAAATTACTAGTAATGATGATTAATCATTAGTAGATACTTTTTTTTTGTATAATATAAAAGTCCTAAAGTTACCTCATGATAATACTTTTATCCCATTTATTTCAGAATAAAAAATAAATAAACAGAAACGAATATTCTGGGTGTATATTAAATCGAAAATAATAATTAACAAATCTGTTTTTTTTTAATATAACTTCAATGACCACAAATTAGTATTTTATAACTTATTCACTCTTGATAGATTTATAATAAATTTAAGCATCTTAAAAATTTCAATAATTTATTTCTATGATTGGTGCAATATATAAATAATTCCATCTTATTTTCTTCTATTAGAAATCTTCAGGAACAAAATAAAGATATTAATAATTTATTGTTAGTAATTGTTTATTTATTTAATCAGATAAAGTTCAATCATCAATATAGCAAGCATGTGTCATATACCTATAATTAAAAAAATTATGTCACAAATTCATTTGGAAATCTGTTGCATGCAAAAAATGATCTATTGTATGAACTAAACCAATTGATAAGATTTTTTTCATCATAATTTATTTGTCAAAGTTAAATTCAATGCATCAATTCAAGAACCTTTCACTTTTTAGTCTACTTTTTAATCATTCAAAAGTATTTAATTGTTTAAAAAAATATTAATCACTTTCTTTCTCTTCCCTCTACATATCTTTCAAACAAACCTTTCAAAAACTCTCTATCTTAAAAATATTTCCAGTAAAATTCTTTTTCCATATCATAGTTTTTTAAATAAATAATGTGTTGACATTTACCTTTTTTAATAATTTAAAACATTTAACATTAACCATCCAACTTATTTTTTTCTTTTTCATCTAATTACACATCTTAAACATTCAATATTTTGTTCTATTGTTTCCCAATGATCCAAATCTCTATATAAAATTTAACTCTAAACAAATTAATGTGTCTGTTTAATAATTATAACTTTAATGACCACAAAATAGTATTCTACATTTTACTTAAAAGCCTATTTAATAGATATAACCCTCATTCTAATATTTTGTCATTATTTCTAAGGGTCAGATAACTATCTCAATATTTAAAAAAAATACTAACAATATCTATTACTTATATTCAGTTCTATTAGTTTTAATTACTTATCACTTTTATCCACAAATATTGATCTAGATGATTTTATTTCTAGATTATCATAGCTGACATTAATGTGAAGGCTATATCATGAGAAAAACTAACACAATGAACTTTTCTTCTGCCAATTCTAAATACACCTTCAGCAAAATATCATTCATTAAAAATTTTATTTACATAATAACAATAATCCCGTATAACTAATAGGTACAAAAACTATATAAACATACAAATATCTTTTGATTTATATATAGGGGATTTGAACTCAGACTTTCAAGCAACCTTCAACTATCCACACTATCTCATATTACTGATACAAATGACCACATACATGTAGAAAAGATAAATAATCACCAATATATGTATTTCATGCTGAACCAACACTCAGTCCAGATTATCATCTCCCCCACACATATATAATCAGTGCTCAGTTTATATTAAGATAGCAAATCTTCATATCCTAATGGACAAACTTCAATCTACTCCAACCTCCAACTCTTCAGACATCCATACCATTGAAAATCTGATGATAGAATGTCCCAATCCCATGATGATGCCAATATTCTACACATCCCTCTTCTATGTATTTAAATGTATACTGCCCTATACATGAGGGGTCAGAGTGACTTGAGGCCAACATGGGCATAACAACAATATTGGCATCATCATGGGATTTGGACATTCTATCATCAGATTTTCAATGGTATGGGTGGTTTTAGGCACCTATCTAAAAGAAAAACTGTATGTTGACTTAAACAAAAAAACAACAACTTATTATTAGTTTCATCTTTAGCTCAGTTCTACCACAACCACTTATCAGTGCAGAAGTCAGATCAATCTCACATTACAGATACATTAGATTCGAATCTCAATCAAGAACATATCACTATTCTACAAGATCATTGCTATTGACATTTTAAAGGTTATTACAATCATTTTATTTTTATAATAAAAAATTGCATAAATTTATCAATTTCATGAGTCAAATATATATATATATATATATATATATATATATATATATATATCATCGGCCATTATCAATACGCTGCAGGATGAAGGTCTCTCCAAGTTTAACCCATCTTCTTCGATCTTTAGCTTCTCTTCTCCACAACACTCCTGCACATTTTCTTATTTCATTCATCCATCTCACATGTGGTATCTTTCTGGGTCTTTTACAATCTCTTGGAATCCAGTTTAAAATTTCAATTGACCATCTATTATCATCTCTTCTAGCAATATGTCCAGCCCAACTCCATTTCAATCTTTTAATTTTTTCAATAAGGTCAGTAACACCTGTTTGTTGTCTTATCCATACATTGCGTTTTCGATCTCTTCTTGTTACTCCCAACATACATCTCTCCATTCTCCTTTGAGTGGTCTGAAGTCTCTGTATTGCTCTTCTATTAAGTGTCCAAGATCCATAAGTAAGAACTGGTAAAACACATTTGTTAAAAACCATCCTTTTCAAACACATAGGCATATTTCCTTTTAGTATCAAGTTATTTCTACCAAAAGCACTCCAACCAAGTTTAATTCTATGATTAATTTCCTCCATTATGTTTCCATCTGTATTAATAATCTGACCAAGGTATTTGTAACTGTTAACATCTTCTAATTCTTCATAATAAATCTTTATTTTCAAATTTTGAGCAAATCGATTAAACATTACTTTAGTCTTTTTAATATTTATCTTTAGCCCTACTTTTCTACTTTCATCTGCTAACTCCTGCAACATTTCCTGCAGCTCTGAAGCATTATTTGCAAAAACAACTACATCATCTGCAAAATCTAAATGACTTACATACTCTCCATTTACTTTCACTCCTTTAGTTTCCCATTTTAATCCACAAAATATTTCTTGCAGCACTGCTGTAAAGAGTTTTGGAGATATGGAATCACCTTGTCTTACACCTTTCTCAATGTTGATTTTTCCAGTATCATTATGTAATCTAATTGTTGCTGTTGCATTATTATAAATATTCTTTAAAATATGACAATATCCTGGATCTATACCTTGATGATCCAATGCTTTAATCACTGAAGAAATGTGTATAGAATCGAATGCCTTTTCATAATCTACAAATCCAAAACATAATGAGAACTCATATTCGTTTGTCCTTTCTATGACTTCTCTCAATACCTGGATATGATCTATTGTACTAAAACCACTTTTAAATCCAGCTTGTTCTCTTGGTTGGTGGAAATCCAAAGTTCTCTGTAGACGAGTTGTAATTATCTTGGTAAAAATTTTATATAAAACTGATAAAAGGCTGATAGGTCTGTAATTTCTAATATCTTCTTTATCATCTTTTTTAAATATTAATACTATTACTGCATTCTTCCAATTTTCCAGTACATCTTTATCATTTAGACATTTGGTATATAACTTTGCTAAAATTGTTTCTATTTCTTCACCTGTTTCTTTTAATATCATCAATAGTAGTCTGTCCAATAGACAGGTCCAGAGAGTAGTCACTACATCAGTTCATCCATTCTTCCATTCCATTCTCTTCCTTGCCCACTTCCTCAATTCCACATAACCCCTTCCATCTCGTATATCATCCAATAATGTCAATCTCTTCCGTCCTATCTTTTTATTTCCACTCACCATACCTTCCAAAACATCTTTCATTAAACTATAATCTTTTCTTAGTATATGTCCAATCCAGTTTCTCTTTCTCTCTTTGATACTTTCAATCAATCTTCTTTCCTCATTAACTCTTTTCAAAACTTCTTCATTTGTTATTTTATTCACCCAACTGATTTTTTCCATTTTTCTCCATATCCACATCTCAAAAGCTTCCAGTCGTTTTTTAATTCTATTACTCAAAGTCCATGTCTCACAACCATACATTAATACACTCCACACATAACATTTAATTAATCTTTTCCTTAATTCTCTTTCCATAGGTCCACAGAATATCTTCTTTCTTTTTACAAATGTCACCTTTGCCAATGCTATTCTTCTTTTAACTTCATCTTCACTTCTTCCATCCTCACTCAACCAACAACCCAAATATCTAAATCCCTTCACCTGCTGCACCATGTCATCATGGATTCCAATTTGCAGTCTTTTTGCATCTCTCCCTATCCATAAACACTTAGTCTTTTCAATATTAATCTTCATTCCATATGCCATACATCCTTCTTCCAATTTATTCAACATATTCTGAAGATCCTTTTCTTCCTCAGCAATAAGAGCCATATCATCTGCAAATCTTATACACTTTATTACTCTCCCTCCAACATTTGCTCCTCCACAGTCCAAATAATTATTTATCATATCTTCTAAATAAATATTAAACAAAACAGGTGACATACTACATCCTTGCCTAACTCCACTTTCTATATTCACTTCATCCGTCTCATTACATCCAAATCTAACTCTTATTCTTTGCCCATTATACATATTCCATATCAATCGTCTTTCTTTCCAGAATACTCCTTTATCTCTTAAGATAGACATCAGTTTATTCCAGCTTACTCTATCAAATGCCTTTTCTAAATCTACAAAACATATACCAATTCCTTTATCTCTTTCTATATATCTTTCTGCAATTGTCCTAACAATACCAATAGCATCTCTCGTGCTTTTCCCTTTCCGAAAACCAAACTGTTCTTCAGCAATATAATAGTCAACCTTCCCATAAATCCTTTGAGTTAAAATCCTCAATAACACCTTAGAAACATGAGACAATACACTTATTGTCCTATACTCTTCACATTTAACAGCTTTCTTCTTTTTAGCAATTGGAATCACTATAGTTCTTAAAAAATCTTCAGGCCAAACTCCACTATTATATATCAAATTGCAAAGTCCAACTATTTCCTTCATAGTAAATTCTCCCATTTCTCTCAAAAATTCTATAGGTACTGCATCAAATCCAATAGCCTTACCATTCTTCATTTGTGCGATTGCCTTTCTTACTTCATCTGGCAGTATGTCCATACCTCTATCATCCATTGCAACATCTTCTTCATTTTCAAGTTCATAACTAATTAAATTATTTCCTCTACTAAACAGATACCGAATATATTCTTCCCATCTTTTTAATATATCATTACTATCGGTTAACCTTCTTCCATTCTTATCCGCAATCTCACTTGCTACCCATGTCTTTTTCTCCCAAGAAATACTTTGTATTCTATCAAATGCTAGATCATATCTTTTCATCTGTTGAAACCTTTCTATCTCTTTACATTCTTGCTCCAACCACTTTTCTTTTGCTAAATCTGTTTCTCTTCTTAATTCATTATTAAATTTCCTATATTCCTTTTGCCCTTCCTCAGTATTTATATTCTTCCACCTTCTCCGCACTTCCATCTTTTCCAACATACCTTCAGTTATCCAAGGTCTTTTAGCTTTTCTCATACGAATAATACCTATTTCATTTTTTGCTATTTTCAAGAATCCCTCTTTAATTCTATTCCAACACTCATCAGAGCCATTAATATAGTTCCCATCCTGAACAATTCTTTTAAATTCACCCTCACATATTAAACCAAATTTTCCTTTTTCCATTTGTCTCAATTTATCCAAGTCCCATCTTGTGTATCTTTTCCCTCTTTTAATTCTTTTTAAACTTAACTTTAATTTAGCCATCACCAAATTATGATCCGAATCTATATCAGCACCTGGCAAAGCATGTGAACCCTTAACAGCATTCTTATATCTATTCTGAATCAGTATATAATCAATTTGATAACGTTCTTTGTTACCTGGAGCTTTCCATGTATACAATCTTCTAATATGATTTTTAAAGCAAGTATTTGAAATGACAAACCCATTCTCTTTACAAAATTGTACAAGTCGACTACCCCTTTCATTTCTTTTCCCAATACCATAATTTCCAACAATTTTCTCTTCCCTACCTTTCCCCACAACAGCATTCCAATCCCCCAATAGCAATATACATGCATTTTTTCCTTCACATTGAATACTTTCTTCTATCTTCTCATACATTTCATCAATTTCACTATCATCATGAGTACTAGTTGGCATATAAACTTGTACAATTACCAAATCCCTAGGACTTGCATTTATTCTCATCACCATCAGTCTATCATTAATACCATCAACCTTTGCCACACTATTCCATATTTTCTTCCTCACAGCAATGCCAACTCCATTAATTGATCTATCACCACCTGAATAAAACAACTTTACATCTCCACTACTTACTTCTCCACATCCCTCCCACCTCACTTCACTTAATCCCATTACATCAATATTATTCAAATTCAACTCTCTTTTCAAATTCTCCAATTTCCCACTTTTCCTCAAAGATCTAACATTCCACGTTCCAATTCTCAGTGTATCCCCTCTCAATGAATTATATTTATGAGGATTTCGCAGGTTGACGACCTGAGTAGCCTCATGTCCACTCCTGCCGGGCAAGACACCAAAGTTATTCTTAACTAAGGTCTCAACACCAAACGTAATGATTTCTGTAGACATACTCATAATAAAACAAGGGAATTATAAGACAAAGTGGTTTCCCGTTGCCTTCTTTGCCCAGCAATAACCTCTATAATAGGCTTAGTGCACTAGTCAAATCCCATAAAATGAAAATCCAACTACCGCTTCCTCCTCATCGTTGTCACCTCTAGTGATCTTCCGCTGACTTGGAAGAAATGCCGTTGCTGACCCAGCACCCAGCGGGGTGTTGACTTATTTAATGGCGGTCAACACTCGCCATTATACATCCACCGTCATAGGAATTGTGGCACTTTATAGAAGTAGACACGCCACTGTCTCCTTCACCACTTCCTGATAGTGAATGTTGTCCCATTGTCAGCGACTGCTTATTTACAGTACTCTGCTTATTCACAGCTAACCTTCATATCTGAAGGCCATGCCCCTATCCGCAACCTGGGGATGCTCTGGGTGGCATGGGACCCATGCCTTATTCCCCAGTTCTTTTAATATATCAATTATAATTCCATCATTTCCTGGAGCCTTTCCTTTCTTCATACACTTAATTGCATGTCTCACTTCTTCATTTAAAATTCTGGGCAATTCAAAAAATGTAATAGATATAGAAGGTACTTGTTCTTTATTACTATATAATTCTTGATAAAAATTTTCTACCAATTTCATGATGTCATCTCTCTTTTTAGTAATAATTCCATCTTTTTTTCTTATTGCAGATATAAATTTCCTACCAATACCAAAATGTTGTTTAACATTTTTGAGACTTTTATTTTCTTCTACAACTTTCCTTACTATTTCACAGTTATACTTTCTTATATCATTTTCAACTCTTTTCCGTACCATTTTACAAAATTTGAGATATTCAATTCTTTTTAATACATCATTTTTGTATATCTTCATATTCCTTCTTTTCTTCATAAATTCTCTAGTCTCAGTAGAAATTTTATTAGTCAATTGCTGCTTTTTTCTACCAGCTATGTTTGTTGCAGTTTTTAAAAGTGTATCAGTTATTTTCATATTAATTTCATTCAAATCTGAATCATGTTCAAAATCTCCTAACACTTGAAACCTATTTGTAAGTTCTAATTTAAATTCATTAGAATGTTTCTGAAGATTAGGAATATCAACTGTAAATATTGTTTTTCTTAATAATTTTTGTCTCTCTAGTTTTACATTAACATGTAACTTACACCTTACTAATCGATGATCACTTCCTGTGTTAAATTTATTAAGAACATTACAATCTTGAAATATGTATTTTCTGTTAGTCAAAATATAATCCAATTCTGCTGTACCTTCATTTGGATGCTTCCATCTCCATTTCCTTTTAACATTTTTCTCAAAAAATGAATTCATAATATAAAGTTTTTCTTTTTCTGCAAACTCCACAAGTCTATGTCCTCTCTCATTTCTATTACCATAACCAAAATTACCTATAGCAATTTCATCTTTCACTTGTCTACCAATACTAGCATTAAAGTCTCCCATAACAATTTTAAAATGTTGTTTACTCTGATCAAAAGCCTTTTGTACAGCCATATAAAAATCTTCTACTACTTCATCACTATGAGAACTTGTTGGGGCATAAACCTGAATTATCTGCATTTGGTATCTGCTGTTAAGTTGTATAACTAATCTTGCCACTCTGTCCGATACACCATCAATCTCCACAATATTGTTCTTCCACTTTTTATTTATAATGAATCCTACTCCACTTGTATTTCCAATATGTGTGCCTTTATAATAGAGTATATGCCCACTTTTTAAATCAATTGTTTCTTCTCCTTTTCTTCTAACTTCACAAAGTCCAATAATGTCCCATTTAATATTAGAAGAACTATATATATATATTTATTTATTTAAAATTCTCATAGCATAGAACATATATTTTTAATCATGGCATTTTTTTAAAAAAGACCTATTTTTCTATTTATTATATTTGTTAATTATAAAGAAACAGTGAAAAAACTCACTAGTATATCATAAATGTTTTTTATATTATGCAAAAAATAAATGAAATAGACTAAAAGAAAAAATAAAGTTATCAAGGCAATTTTAATTAAGATTCATTTTTTATGAGAGTAACATTCTAAAGTTTATGATGATTATTTATTGAGTGTGATTTGTTAATTTCCTTTTGTAAACAGAATGAATAAAAATTATAACTGCATTTTTAAAATTAATAAATAAAAATAACTTATTATATATTTTTAAATTCTATGATAATAATAATATCATTAAGGTCATTAAATACAAAATAAATTTGAACTGCTATCTATTACGAGGTATGCTGAAAAGCATATATATATTGTGATAGATTGTTTATCTCAATTTATATTTAATAAACTTGTTCAAAAGTTATTCTAACAAAAGAATATTATTTAAGTAATGCTGAATTAATAAAATTTAGATATAAAATAGTTTAGCACAATAGTAAATATATATCCTAATAAGATAATGATTTCTGTACTAAATTATTATCAGCAAAATTAAACTGAAGGTGTGTTGTGCATCACTCATAATGTGAATATTCATACTAGTGATTATAAGTCAATGTTATTTTGAAATGCAATTTCATGACCTATATTTTGGTTACCAATGCAAATAAAATATTTATATATTAAATTGAATTCCTAGCTTTAGTATTTCATTTATATTACTCACATAGTTCTATGCAAATGAACACAATTCACAACATCAGAAATATTTATCGATGGTAGATTTGGTCATAAGAACTAGCAATATTTACTAATCAAATAAATTCAGATTGTGATAGTGTGAGTGAGAGAGCTAGGTTTTCATTCATATGCACATGATTTTATTGTCCTCAAGCATAATTCTGTAATCTCAAATTATAAATTTCATAAATATTAATGAAGTCTCTAGCTCATATTTCTCACACAGATCTCTCATTTTGGGCTATATCTCAGATAGATGTTTTATGTTTAATTCTATATCCATCTCATACTTACTTCCCCATATCAGACCATATATATAACCCAAATATTCAGAAGTTGTTAAAAGTAAGACTTGTTCTTCATCCTCTGTATATATTAATGATGGTTTCAGATTATTTAGTCTTATATTTAAATTAAAACAATAAACAAATTTTACCCTATAATTTCAAAACTATGTCAAAAGCTTATATAACAACAGACATTAAAGAGAGAGTAGATACCATTCTGTCTTTCATTGTTTTTGACATCAAGTAACTCAGTGGGAGGTTGTTACTTCCATGTCAATTATATATATAAGTTAGATTGTTTACATTTTTAAAAATGGCAATTTGGATACTAAATTCATTTTTTAAAAGAATCCTAATCAAAAATAAAACTAAAATGAATATAAAGAGTCTCTAATAATGACCAAAAATACATTTATTTATAAAAATGTTTTTTTAAAAAATATAGTAATCGTCTAGACACTTGTTTTCATCAGCTAGGTTTAACTGAGTTCGACAAACCTCAATAGGCAATTTAACCAAACTTAAAACTGAAATATTATAATTCAGAATAGCTCAAAAATTACAATTTTCTTGATTAATAACAAAAATCCTTTCATTATTTTGGAGAGATTCTGTATATTAGAATTTTGTGTAAAATGACAGTTTTATCAAATGAGAGGTTAAATTTAAAAAAGTCCATTTCAGCAAGATGCTCAGATATAAGAGCACAAAAAAACAGTTTTTAAATAAAAAGACTATTTAGAAGCTCATCAAAAAAAAATGATAGAAGAATTTCTGGAGGGATATATTTTTCCTTCCTTGTTTAATATCTAGCTTCAAATTCAAATCAACCAAAAACAAAACAAATATGTTATAGAGTAAATAAATGAATGTGAAATGCAATTTTTCTTTGAATTAGTAGATTATGAAGTGGATCTGAATTTGCAAGCATTTCAGCATTGACTAAAACATGAACAATGAAATATAATCCCAGATTATCTTCAAATTCTGAAGCATGTGTAGTAGAGATTACAGAACACATAGCAAAGTTGGTGTTATATGTTTCAAATAAGAAAAGAAGATTGAAAGCAAAATATATGAGTGAGAAAGCAACAAGAATCACTATCATCTTTGAAATAATTATTAGGTTAAAATAAATTTTATTGACAATATCGAAGAGATTATAAAAGACCTAGAAAGAGATCATATGTGAGATGAATAAATAGAAAAATTGTGCTGAGTTGTGTGAAAAAGATCAGAGAGTGCTGATAAAGCTTGGAGACCTCTTCATCCTACAACGGAGTGATAGTACTTGAAAATGATGATGAGAATTAATCTTTATATATATTTTATTTATTTGTTTGTCTTTGTTTTTGAAATTCTGTTGACATTTTAAATTTAATCTCGTAATTTACAGGAATAGAGAGGCTCTTTATTGATATTAAGTTCTTCAAATCTCCACGAACTAGCTCTAAGCTGAGAATTTAAATTATAATAAATAAAATAAAATAGCAGATCTCCTATGTCAAGAGCATAAATCAATAATGAACAAACAAGATGTAATTTAAATGCAGGAAATAATTCCCAGGAATCAAATCATTAGGCAAATAATCACTAGTTATTACGTGTAAACCCTATGCATTTTTAAATTTTACAAATAATGAGCGTATTTATAGAGTTTAAAAACGGAAAAAAAATCTATTCGATTTTTTGAAATATTTAAATACTAGAAAATATAAATTAGCACTAAATTGTATCTTTTAATGCTTCTTTATCAATTCACTTATAAATATGTAAATATATTTTGTTTAAATTAATATATTTTTGTTTGTATTATCTGTTGCAAAATATTGATTATTAACACTTCAGAAATACTAAAATGTATAAAAAAAGTCATAAATTAAAAGTATAAAAAATGATCTTTTTCTTCGCATACTGAATCATATCTGGGAATATTGATAATCATTATAATTAATTCTTATGTTTTGAAGTCCTAATATAAATTTTAATTCTTAAAATTGAAATCATCTCTTCTGTCTCCCTTATTTTCACGTGTCAGTTGAAAATACCATTTATATGGCATTATTTCATATTATACTTCACGAACTATATATAACTAGCTTTAGAAAACACTTCATGATAATTTTACAATAAGGAACTTTTTATTTGCAGTATATATAAATAGAGTTTCAGATATAATAATATAAAAAAAATTATCCGCAGATGCGTTTTACCATTATTTCAATGTGATGTCATTTAGTTTGCTTAGATAAAAATGTTATATGATACATTTATGGAGAACTTTCCTACCTTATTGGATAAAAGAGTCTTTACTAACATTTACAATAACTGATTTTTTTTACAGATTATAAAAAATTATTTCTGACTGAGTCTATCACACAGTCTTCCTTTATTACAAATTCAGATTTTATCTGCAAAAGCATTTGTTACAACATTTATATCCTTTCACAATGGCAAAACTCTCCATACAGTGGCAACACTCAGTGCAAGCCTCACTGATGAAAACCGCAAGCTAAAAACTAGTCTTTAGATATTGGATGAGTAGGCACTAGATAGGGATTTTATGCACAAATCTTCCTGCATCCATTAATTACTTTTCCTTTCAGTGAATGGTTCTACTGCGTGGTGCCACAGTATGGAGAGATTTGTCTCTGTGAAAACAGCTTTAAGCATAAATAACGGTATATCATGTGATGTTTGATCTATATCCTTTGATGTTTTTACAGTTACTCTTAATAGTGAATAATTATCAGAATGTAGATGATATAAGTAATTTTCCATTCTTTCAGATTCCCATTTTCATGCACAAGATATTTACTATAAATGGCTATATATATATATATATATATATATATATATATATATATATATATATATATATATATATATATATATATATATTATAGAAATTGGATTTCTCTGTTGTATATTCTTATCAATATTAATCTTCTTAGTGCAACCATATAGTCTAAGATCTACTGTTTGTATTTTGATAAATATTCTTCAGAATTAGCAATATCTCAGATTAATGTACTGATATTTCAAAGATATAATCATAAGAAAAAGATATAAAATCAAATTCAATAAAAAAACATCTTAAAGCATACTTAAATATATGTAACAAAGTTGGTTCATCAAACCACACCTGAGCAGGTAAATGAAGTAATAGTTGGTCAACTATACAAATGTGTAGAAAAAATCATCAATTACTAATGGTAGAAGAGACTTCTAAAAACCTCTAGATTTATCAAAGGAATTATCTCTAAAAATAAACTCTACATTAAGAATATGTATTAATAGTTATCTATCTAAAATTAAATATACAATAACTGATTCATTTTTAAGTATCTATATCTGCTTTATAAAATATTCAATTTAAATAAGTATTTTATTAATGCTTTTTACAATTACAATCCACTCATCTACTTAATAAAATTCTGAAAAATTATGTTGTTTCATTACAATTGTCATCAAAAAACATTTTTTAAATCCAAACCTATTTTTATCTTTTTCTTCTTCTACTGCTACTATTGCTGCTGCTATACTAATCTCAAGGTTTTTTTAATTGTTTTTCTAATTTTTTCAATATGGATGGTAAAAACTATATTAATGTTGTTGTTAAAAATGCTTGGTCATTAATTTATTATAATAATTTTATTTTTTTCATATTCCCTATATTCTTTTTGTTTTCTTAATTTACTTATAATGTTATGCAACTTTTAAAAATATTATTTATACTATTTAAATAATTTCTGTGCAGTCTATAATTGACCTATAGTGTTGTGTAAGCATATATAAAATAAATAATTGAAATAACTGACTCATGGAGTCTTATTATGTATTAGGCTGAGCTTTTGATATTAAGAATTTTAGACTTTGAATCTATCAATCTACACATAAAACAAATATTTATTATATATATCATTATTTAAGCTAGACTTCTTTATAGAAGTATTAAAATTTCATTATAAATCATATAAATTTATGTATATATAGTTCAGAGAATGACATTTTTCAAATAGAATATTTGACATTTTTAAATCATATATAACAAAAAAATTATATAACATTAAATACTAGCAAAATAACAAATTTATATTAAAATTCTATTACATTTGTCTATTAATAAATAAACCTCAAGTAAAAATAACAGACATAAGACATGTATAAACACATAAGCAATGTGCAATGCTAACTGAAATCTATATAAAATATTTGAAATGCCCAACACATTCACCCTTCAAATAAAGAAAGCTCAATTTTTAACATTCCATTAAAAAGAAATTTTCCTCAATGTTGACTGTAATGATCTAATATATATTAAAATTGAAATTGCAAATAAGCAAATGTTTAATTTTAAATATATTTAGAAAGATTGTACAATAGTCATTTTTACTCCCCAAACTCAAATATAAGAAATAGGAACAATGCATAACATTAATTGAAATCTATATAAAATATTTGAAATCTTTCTTAGCTATATTTTTCCAACCACATTGTTTCTATTTCTTATATTTGAGTTTGGGGAATAAAAATTTAAAATAAAACATGTTTGTTTATTTGCAATGTAAGATCTTTACTTACTTAATTTCACATTTCTTATTTAAATTAGCTTGAGTTTTAATATACATTAGATCCTAACAGTCAATATTGAGAAAAATTTCCGTTTTGATGGACTTCTAGAATTTGAGCTTTCTTTATTTAAAGAGAGAGTGTGGCTGAAATAAGATAGTTATGGGGTATTTTAAATATTATATATATATAAACATAAATATATATATATATATATATATATATATATAAACAAAATATGAAAATTAGGTTTTTAAAAAAAAAGAATAAAAATAAGGTTCAAGTAAAAAACTGTTTTAATATAAAATCAGTTTCTTTTATCTTGATCAGAAGAGGATATTACTTCATTTGATCCCAAAATTGTCACAATGCTTTGTGGATAAAAAGGAAGGATACTACTAACAGCTAGATCTAATCTGGATCACTTTTGAATGATATTTTGAATAACTCTGGCTGAAATGAAGAAATAGGCCTATGAAAAAGGCAACCTATATTATCACAATAAACAAACTTTTAATGTTTGTCAGAAAAGAAGTAAATGATAATTTTTTGTTTTGGTGAGTCTTATACTTAAAGTCTGATTTATACTTTATTTTAACTAATCTTAATTTGTAAATAACACTTGTTATCTGGATATTATTTTAAAGAAACTATTAGTTTAAAAAAAAGAAGAAAAAAAATGAAATTATAATAACTTTTTTTTATTTGTTAAAATTACTATTTTTTAAAAAAATTATTATATATGACATATGTATGCTAAGCTTATGAATTTTATTTAAGTTATTAATAAAATAAAAACATAAAAATATAAATTGCCTAAGTCTCAAATAACCATGGTTAACAATGTAATTATTGCCGTTAGTCTCATTTTTTCTTAGTTAAACTTATATTTGATTACTGAAAACTGGATTTTATGTAGATGGATTTTTATATGAACGTTTTTTGTTCAATGTTTAATAATTTTCATGTGCTACATCCATATGGTTAAGTACATTTCTAGTTAGTCAGCGATTCCAGAATGAATCATCCCTGTATAAATTGTAGTTGTATTAAATAATATTTAGAACCAAAAGGCCATTCCTTATAAGTATTGTATAGATGGTTTATTCAGTTAGGATTAGGATAAAAAAACATCCCTTTATAGTTATTATTATATAAGCAGTTATGTTTAGGATTAAGAACTAAAAAAGAATATTCCTTATGATTATTGTGATAGTGTTGAATATGCCATATGTATGTTTGAGTACTAGAAGACATGCAAGTCAAAGAAATGTTACATTTATGAATTCATACATGTGTAGAATTATATTTAAGTTTATTGAAGTTAAAGTTAAAGATATGGTGAATGTGTTATATTATCTATGAATATATTGATACTACAATGCACAAAAATTAAAGGGACTTTGTTAAAGAAAGAAATTGCACAATAATTAGTGATTATACTTTGTTATTAAATTACTGTTCCATGATTTGTTAATTTTATTAAAGAAAATAAATTATACATCAATTAATAAGTACACTTGTAAATAAATTATTATTACACAATTTGTTATTTTGTTTATGTAAGATTAGTGGACTACTGTCATTCATCATGAGTAACTTATATTCTCCACAATTTAGCTTGCCATTACAAATGGGGTTGTTTAATGGTTACATTATTATAATGAATAAAATATAATTTTAAATATACATATGTTAATTTATATCCTGATGCTTAAAGCCAGGTAGTGCCTGTGTAATTTATGTGAATAAATAAAAAAAATGTAAATAAATGGTAGAAATAACATTCTGAGAGAATTTTAATATATTTATTTGACTTTGATAGTGTTTTCTATTTTATTTAGTATTACTAGTATCATATAGTATCTAATATATATATATTGAAGATTTTCAAAGTTATATATTGAAAATAAAAATTTAAAAAATATTAAAAAAATTATAAAAATTATTACATGATATGACCAAAATAAGATTTTATTTTCAGTGTATATATATGTACAAGTATAAATAGAACAATAATATTTAGAAGTTTTTAAAATGAGAAGAGGATGGGGAAAACATTTTGTAAAAAGAGTTAAAAATATCCTTGTGAAAAAAAATAAGAAAATATTTATTATAGAGATAACTGTAAAAAAAAATAAAATAAAAGATAGGCTAAATTTTTTAAGATAGAAAAAAATTAAGTCAATATTCAAAATGAGATCAAATATAAAAAAGATTGTACAAATAATAAAAATATAAATAATTTCAAACAGAAGATATGGAATTGATCTTAAGTAAAAAACAGAGAATAAATAAACTAATTTGTAAAGTAAGATAGATAATAATAATAATAATAGCACTGTTTTATATTGCCAGAATATATGCATCAATCAAAATATATATTTACTACAAAATAACATCACTGATAAATTATTCAGTATTTATAAATTTATCAATTCTTTTGGTTTTTCATTCACTTATAAATGTCTCAAAAAAATTACCTTTATCTCATTACTAGTCATTTTTGTATAACCACCATCGATCTTTATGGATTTTCTATACTTTCTAATTAATTAGTTTATTACAAAATATGATTAAAATAGGAACATTTTAATTTTATTGCATTTCTTCATGTGTAATCTGATCATGTATCCAGTTGGTTTTCTCATTGTCCATAGTCTGCCCCAAGATATTCATCAGCATCATAGATAAAAACAATGATCGTTTTCCTAGTTTCATCTTCAAAATATAATTTTCATTTTTATAGAGGATTCATAGGCAATACTAGAACTTGAAATAATTATGAACTTCATTTTTAAAGATGTTTCCCTATATCTAAAAATCCTTTATAGGCTTTTCAATGCATCTTCACCCAGAATTATAGTAAATTTCTTCATAGGATATTTTTGCTGAGGATGAATAATCCAAAGCATAAAACTTGTTAATGACTTCTATATCTTCATTGTCAATTTTAAATTCATCTGCTGTACTGTCCCTGTTGTCTTAGCATTTATCTTTTTTATATTTGTCAAAATTCGATTTTTTTCAATAATTTCTTCATATTCCACCACTTTTATTTTCGAAATGATCCAAATTTATAATTTAATATAAACATACATTCATCTTTTGAAAACTTAATTTATTTTTATTACTGAATCATTATTAAATCCATTAAAAGAAATCATCTCCTTTTTACATTTCAACTATTTTACCAAATCATTACCAAAGATATGAAAAAATCATATTACAAAAAAAAAAAAAAACCAAGATCTAAAAAAAAACCCCAAGATCTATAAAACATTTGCAATAATTAATAAATAAAGAATTTATATTAAACTTTTATAACGATGTTTTTAATTCACAGACTTTCCTTTATAATATAATTATACATATGCGATTTTTTCGCATGTGTTAGTAAAGCTGTAATTATATTATAATGTTTAATATACCTGCTTAGCGCTTTCAAGATTTAGTATTCTAATCTCATACTCATAGTTTTACTGAATGAAGACTGTTGTAATTTATTGCACACATATGCAAACGATCTTGAATTTTTAATTAGTTAGTCCATTGTTTGGAGAGAGCAAAGCATGCCTCTCTTCTATTAATGGCACTGAGATCATTTGCTATGTAAAAAGCTTCTTTGACCTTTGTTTTGGCATCACTCATCTATGCAAATTATTTGGGCAGAACTGGGTTCGAATACATGGCCTGTAGCTGCTTGGTGGTCCCAGAAGATTGATGTTCCTTCATTTTATTTTTAACCCTGTTGTATGCATATCTGTATTGGTAAATTCTTGTGTTGATTTTATAATTTATTATAATATAATTTATAATATAATGTGTATATATATCCATTTTCATTGTTACTAAGAAACAAAATAATTAACATTTTAAGAATATATAAATACAGCATCAGTTATGTATGGATAATTGACAGTTATATTTTTAAAAATAAATCAAAACATTTATTTTCTTTCTTTTATTTAAGTTTCTTTTTTAACAAGAGTTCAAACTTTACTAGTTTTTAGTGTTTTCACAAAAACACTTCTATAAATAACTTACCCCATACATTTCCTAGAAATCTTTTATCTTTATATTTTAAAATATCTGTATTTCCATTATTATTATAAATATTAAAATCAATTGATAATATTCTTTTATAGAATTTAATATATATATAGCAGCCACTAATAAAATAGTATTGCCATTCAATTCCAAAAAATAAAAAAATATTGCTCTGCAAATGAGTTTTGCAATAACTATTTACTCCAATCTGTGAAACACATGCTGGTCCATTTTTCTATTTATTTAATATTTTGTAATACTGCTTTCTGATTTCATCAGCAGAAAACTTTTCATTCCAAAATATTTAAATACTATTGTATGGAACACCTTCCTAATAGAACAATCAGTATTGTATTTTACTTAAACTGTAGATGAGATATACTTTTGCCATGAAAACCATGTTATAAGTTTATACTAAAACACCCTTTTAGAAAGTCTTGTGTTATTTATTCATTTTACATGTCATGTTGAATGAAAGTATAATTTTACAATAGTGAATTTTATATTATGACATCCAATAAGTTGAGGAACATTAATATTTTTAAAATTTTACAATGCCTCCTTAAATGAAAGGGCTTCAATGCTTTTATAATGCATTCATAGTGTCCACCTCTCACTTCCATACAATAAAATAAGATAAAACATAGTTACAATAATTATTTCCATATTCTTTCTTTTAATTTGTTAAAAGAATCAGCACATTGAATACTATATTGTATTTCAATATATAAGCCCATCTTTCTTCTAATAAAACTAGTAAACTTGAGCTTTATAAACGGTAATTATTAAAATCTTTAAATATTGCATTTTAAACATTCTTTAAACTAGTAAAAATAACAAAATCATCAGCATGTTGTAAATCCAAAATCCAAGAAGATGAAGTGTTTGTTTCACTTTTAGTCAATTCAAATTCAAATTTCATAATCAAACTTATTATAAAAATTAAAAATAATGTTGTAGTGAATACACCTCCTTATTTAACACAAGTTTATCCTTTCAAATTTCTCAGAATTTTTACTTGTGGTAATAACATTCCCTTTAATTCTGTTCTGTAGAAACTGTATAATACAAATAAATTTTGTTGGACAATCAACTAATTTCAAACAATCATATCAAATTGTTTGGTTGAGTAAATCAAATGACATGATCAAATCAAATCAATTTAACTGGTACTATTTTGTATGACAACAAAAACCATGTCTATAATGCTTCTTGGTTCTCTAAAATTAGACTGAGCCTCTGGTAAACCATTCATATATGACTGAAAAACAATTTATTCAATAAATTTCTTGATAGTATATTTGCTATAGTGGATAATAATGATATTCCATTATAATTACTGCAATATGGTCTATTCATTTTATTTTTTAAAATTGTAACAATAGAGCTATCCCTTAAGATTATGTGACATAACTTCATGGGTTCATATATTTATAAAAAACTCCAATATTTTTAAAACTAACATATCACTACTTTATTTTAAAATCTCATCAGGTATTTCATAAGGAGCCTTTTTATTTTTAAGATTTCAAAGAGAAGTTTTGATTTTCATTAAGATAAATATTTTGTCAAAATCTACCTATATTCAAAAGATGATAAAAATACTTTTTCTACTTGTTCAAAAGATCATGGTCATCATAGAAGAGAGTGTCAGTTCTGGATTTAATAGGATTGTGATACTGTTTTTTAAATCTATACATTGCTTTCAATATATCAAAAAAGGATCTAGAGTGACTAAGGTCAGTGAATGTCTGTATCTTCTTTACAGTTTTAATTCATGTCATCATGAAGCCTTTTTGTTAGTCATTGAACTTTTACCTGCACATATCTATGCATATTTTGGATGTTCCACATTTAAGCTATTATTCTACTAAGCAGAAAATATCAAATATTTCCTTTTAATCATATTATAAATAATATCTTTTTCAGAAAACCAGTCATAATTCTTTTTAATGATACCAAAATAGATTTACTTTATTCATAGCATATTTCTTAAAAGAATTCCATGTTTCAGTAATATGACAATACTGGAGGTTCAAATTAGTAGTTTTAGTGTTTAATAGCCATTCAAATTTAATAAATACAGTAGATATTTCTAATACCCAAACATCAATTTTATTAAAAATATAATTGAAATTATAATCTACTTTTTAATGCATCTACTATTTTAATTTTTGAATATATTAATCTATGATCTATCCAACAATCTTTGCTTGGAAGTGCTCATGTAATATAAACTTCTTTTGTATTCTGATTTCTAACTATAATGGAATCTATTAAATGTCATTGTTTTGAGCATATATGCTTCCATGTTCTTTTATAGTGGTTATTCTGCTTAAACAAAGTTTTTGTGATAGTAAGTCTATAATGTTGTGCAAAAAGTAAAATAACAACTGAACATTTGAATTTACAGCACTAATACCATTATTTCTTACAGCTTTTGGCCAAAGTTTACTATTTGTACAAATAAATTCATTACAGTATTCAAGAAGAAAAAAATAGTACTTTAATGGTATTGCTGTAATAATACTATATAGCAAGAAATACAAGTTTTTTCACTCTGAATTCTTTGAATCTAAGATTTGAGCATAGCCACTAATAAAATAAACATTAGTATCTTAATACCAGACAAGCTTTAATATTATTACCCTTTCACTGATACAATGAGAAATTACAAGATTAGAAGATACTAAATTAGAGTTTACACCATGTATTTTCCTTTCACTCAGTGATTTACATATCTAGAAATGTATGAAACTCCAAATATATTAAATTTCCTTCCACTAGACAATGTTTTACTAGGAGAAGCTATATCAATCTTAAATTTAATAACTCCTTAGATACTAATGCATCATTCTATTCTGATATTGAAGAGTTTGTATCAAGTGAAATCAATGCATTTTACATATGGATATTTAGGACAAATTAGATTTATAATACTTGTCTTTAGTACCATCACTGCCTTCTTCTTTACAACCACTAATTATATCATTATTATTATTTATTTAGCTAGGATGAGAAATCTGCTAGCCATAACCACTTAGTCATTTAAGGCTACATTTCTAAACCCATTACTTGATAAGCAGGAGCATATGTAAAGATGACTCCCTAAACATAAGTCTTTTCCAGAATTATTGCCTCATATCCAGTTCAAAATAGAAATAATTAATAATTCATATTCCCTCAAACAAAGAGAATAATTAAGAACTGGCAGCTTACTAAGCCTGTCTCTATCATTGCAATTTTCAAAAGATTGAGGGAAAAAAATAAAATTAATAAATTTGAATCAGATATGTTGTGCACAAACACACAATTACATTGTCACAATTAGTATAATAAGATAACCAATAATATGAGAGTCTTATAATGACCAGATTATAAACTAAATAACTGAAGATGAAAAAGAGGAAGAGAGAAAAACTGTTTGTATCAGAAGCAGTACTTAACCTTTAAAGAATCAACATCCTATCCTACAAATCAACCGAAGATGATATTGTCTGGGCACTGTTTATTTGTTTTTCACAGCTGATCTCATAACTGAAAGCCATTTCCACTGTTTCTATTTGTAGTGTCCACTGATAGCCTGAATATAGCATTTGACAATTCAATGTATCTATCCAAATAAAATTAAAAAAGTAAAAAAAAAACAATAAATTCCTATTAATTAATGTTCATTACTATTTGCTAAAAAATTAAAAATGTTTTCCATGTTTGTCATCTTCCAACTCATTCATGTCAACAATAATATCAATAATTTTCAGATCTTTGATAATAGCTCAACAAAATAGTTGATATATAAAAAGAAAGACAATATTTAGTGGATTTATTAATAATTTAATATCAAAAATAAATCAAGTTTTTGAAAAAAAGAGCATATGTGAATTTTATTTTAAAGTATAATATTGAATTGAAAGAAACAATAGAACTATTAAAAAAAATCAATGGCGTTATTATTTACTCAGATGGATTCAAAGATGAAAATTAAAAGAAATATTTTAATTCTTAAAAAATAAAATAAAGAATAAACAAATTTACTGAATTTATTTCATATGGATACATACCTATATTAAACTGCATAGAATAATAACATTTATATACTAATAAAATATTTGTAATAATAATGAAAATATAGGTGAAGTCATTAACCAATTTATATCTGTTTGACTAGTTGCATATATATATAATAGAAGACACCCAAATATTTTTTATAATAAAATAAAACAATAAGAACGAGAAACAAAAAGAGTGCTCCATCATATATTTTTGTGGCCACATAATTATTTGTAAATCAAAAATCAAACCTTTAGTTCTGCAGAAGCAACGAATATAAGAATGATTCAAATAGGACAATATGTTATATTCTGTAAATATTGATTCATGTAAATTACAAAAACAGTGACGTTTTTTTAAAGCTATTTAATTTTTCCTATGTTTATTTAAACTTCGTAATAAAATTTTCTTTGAAACATAAACATTAATAATAAAAAAAAACTTATATATAAATATTTTAATTTATTTTTAAAGATATAATTGTTAAAGAAAAAATATATAATTGATAAAATAATTTTTTCCCTCAAAATATTAATTTTATTCAAAATTGATTATTTTCTATGTTAAATATCGGAAATATATATATAATTTTATTAAATGAATGAAGTTTGTAAATATATTGAAAAACATTTTTGAATATTTAATATAATTTTTAATTTAATAATAAATAAAAACGTTTTTAGAATTTGCTTTTTTATGTATTTTTCAGACTTTTAATAATGTAATACATAAAATAAAAGAAATATATATATAAAAGTTATTATTTAAGTGATTTAGGATTCAGTAATATTGTTAGGAAATTTATATCTGCAGTAAGAACAAAATATGGAATTATTACTAAAAAGAGAGATGATATCATGAAATGGGTAGAAGAAGACTTCTATCAAAAATTATATAGTAATAAAGAACAAGTACCTCCTATATCTATTATATCTTCTGAATTGCCCAGAATGTTAAATGAAGAAGTGAGAAATGCAATTAAATTTATGCAGAAAGGAAAGACTCCAGGTAATAATGGAATTATAATTGATATATTAAAAGAAGCAAGTGAAGCAACATAAAAAAATTTAGCAAAATTATATACCAAATGTCTAAATGATAAAGATGTACAAGATGATTGGAAGAATGCAGCATTAATATTAATATTTTAAAAAGTTAATAAAGAAGATATTAGAAATTGCAGACCTATTAGCATTTTATTAGTTTTATACAAAATTTTTACCAAGATAATTACAACTTATCTACATGGAACATTGGATTTTCACTAACCAAGAGAACAAGCCGGAGTTGAAAGTGGTTTTAGTACAGTAGATCATATCCAGGTATAGAGAGAAGTTATAGAAGGGATCAATAAATATGGGTTGCCATTATGCTTTGGATTTGTAGATTATGAAAAGGCATTTGATTCTATAAACATTTCTTCAGTGATTGAAGCATTGGATCATCAAGATATAGATCCAGGATATTGTCATATTTTAAAGAATATTTATAATGAGATATTATTTTATATAGCACTATGTTTTAATACTATAATAGTGATATTAATGATTAAGCCAATGCACATGCACTTTAAAGATAAATTATAGATAAATACTCTCACTTTTTTCCAGACACAAGATATAGTATTTCAGAAAGAATGGAATGAATCACCTATTCTTTCAACCAAAACATTTATGTATGGACAAATCTTAAGCATATGGAAATGAGAGCATGAAGGTGTTAAGCAATCACTTTAAATTACATTTGTTATGTTTGAATGAATGATGCCTGCAAAATCTTTACAATATATGACTCATCATTCTTTAGTTGAAATTAAGCATATATAATGAGATATTATTTTATAAAGTGCTATGTTTTAATACTGTAATAGTGATATTAGCAATTAAGGCAATGCACATGCCCCTTGAAGATAAATTATAGATGAATACTCTCACTTTTTTCCAGGCATAAGATATAGTATTTTAGAAAGAATGGGTGATTCATTCCATTCCTTCTAAAATACTATATCTTGTGACTGGAAAAAGTGAGAATATTCATCTATAATTTATCTTTAAAGCACATGTAAGAATATTTATAAAAACGCAACAGCAATAATTAGATTACATAATGATACTAAGAAAGTCAACATTGAGAAGAGTGTAAGACAGGGTGATTACATATCTCCAAAACTTTTTACAGCAGTGCTGCAAGAAGTATTTTGTGGATTAAAATTGGAAGCCAAAGAAGTGTAAGTAAATGGAGATTATTGAAGTCATTTAGATTTTGCAGATGGTGTAACTGTTTTTGCAAATAATGCTTTAGAGCTGCAAGAAATGTTGCAGGAGTTATCAGATGAAAATAGGAGTAAAGATAAATGTTAAAAAAAAAAAACTAAAGTAATGTTTAATGGATTTTCTCAAAATATGAAAATAAAGATCGATTATGATGAGTTAGAAGAAGTTAACAGTTACAAATACCTTGGTCAAATTATTAATACAGATGGAAACACAATGAATGAAATTAATCAAAGAATTAAACTTGGTTGGAGTGATTTTGGTAGAAATAACTTGATACTAAAAGGAAATATGCCTATATGTTTAAAAAGAAAATTTTTTAATAAATATGTTTTACTAGTTCTTACTTATGGATCTGAGACTTGTATACTTAATAAAAGATCAATACTACCACTGAATGAAGTATTGAAAGATGCATGTTGGGAGTAACAAGAAGAGATCAAAAATGCAATATATGGGTAAGAGAGCAAACCGATATTACTGACCTCTTTGAAAAAATTAAAAGACTGAAGTGGAATTGAGCTGGATATATTGCTAAAAGAGATAAAAATAGATGGACAATTGAAATCTTAAACTGGATTCCAAGTGATTGTAAAAGACCCAGGAAGAGATCACATGCAAGATGAATGGATTAAATAAGAAATTGTGCAGTGATTATGTGGAGAAGATAAGCTAAAGATTGGAAAAGATGAACTGAATTTCATCCTGCAGTGGATTGATAATACTGAATAAAAATAAATTCATTTTTATAAAAAAAAAAATGTGTATGCTTTATATTTTACATCAATTTTTAAATTTAATTTTCTAATGCCTATCATGAGATTTTTTTTTTAGTTTCAACTACTAATGTAGTATCCTTAGTAAATTTAAAATTATGAATGCATAATCAAAAAAGTAATCATAATTTTATCTATACACTAACAATTACTAAATTTTAGTTAACTTATGATAAAAATGGTCACTTTAATAACCTAATTAATATACATTAAGATTACTACTTTCATCAAGAATTGTTTATATTTGACATGGAATAGGTTTATGTAATATTTGACCAGTGTCTAATCGAGTAGTTTTTTTTTAGTAGAATATATAAACTTCTCACTTGTATGGCTAATACTAAAGTTCTGGGGAAACCATATCAGATTCATAATATTATATTCAGCTCCTTCAAATCAACATTTCACTGAAATAGTTCTATAAATTGGACAAATATCATCTTGTATGCTGATAGTGTTGTCTGAATTTAGGATCATGTAATGAAATGAATTTCTCAAAATATTCTTATAATTTATTTTAAAATTGCAATTTGGTTAAATAAAAGATATTTCCTGCTTGAAAGAAGAATAAATTGAATATGAATCTTCATAATCAATATAGAGATTTAAAAGTAGATCAACAAATGACACAGTTTTAAAAACAATTGATGGATTAAAACCACAAAGACGATATCGATATTTTCAGGCCATAATCATTTTAGATTTTCTGATGTATTGAGGGTAATATCTGGATATGAATAATAATATTATAATTTTATTATATCCATGAATGGCACAACCTTTTGTGATAACAATGATATTTAAAGAAGATGAAAGAATATTTTGATTATTTTTTGAATAATGATATAAAAACTTAAAACAATAACTTTTAGTGATGTATTTATTCTATCTATTCATTTAGATTTAGGCAAAAATATTCAACTTAGTAAAATTAAAACAGCTCTTTGTAATATTAGCAATGAAAAGACTATAAATTTTTAAGTAATATCTATAGAAGTTTTAAAATATGCTATTAATTGACTCATGAAGTAAGAATGCTTATATTGATACTTTTTAATTTAAAAAATAGATTTGGATGTTGAGGTGCAACAAAACATGTAATATGTTGCCATTAATTTTAACAAGTTAAAAGGGAAGTCATATCTTCACAATAATATAAATACTAAAATTAAATTAGTTGCATATTGAACTATTATTTCCATAAATTAATATACAAAAGTGAGACTTGTATGACCTATCAATGTAAAATAAAGGCATTAGAAAAATTTCATTTAAGAATATCCTATAAAATTCTAAGAACATGATGGTTAAATCATAAGATCAATTAATATGTTCTTTAGATTGCTGAATGCAATACTATAAAGTCTATGATAGTAAAATTATAAGACTTTTCAAAAATGAACTTGGGGAATATGGGAGAATTAAGCCCATTTAAAATCTTTTATGATTTTTTAACAAAAAAAACATTAAATTTTAATAGGAATTTGAGAAGTCATATAAAATGAACACTTTTTATACTTTCCTTCAATAAAAGCTATGATCATTGAAAAAAAAGGTTTGCTTTTTAAAATCATTACTGGTTAAACTTTTTGTATTATATTAGATTGTAAGGCCATATTCAGATTTAGATATCTTTCAGTAATGTTGTAAATAGTTGGGGAAAAACTAGTTGCAATTATAATAAGAGTTGATAAGCAATGGTATATATGATACTAATAATCATATGATTAATTTCTTAGAAGGTAACCAATTGACCAAAATAAGATTTTTTTTCCTCAGCTGATAATTTATTTGGGATATTTTAGTTCTTGAACATGCATTAACTTATGTAAGCCACTAATTTATTTAATGTTTATTTTTTGTTAAGGAATATTAAAATACAGTAATAATTCAACTATTTGCTTCAAAACATGGGTTTAAATCAAATTAGAGTAAAATGTGAAAAATTTTCAGATTTCAATCATGTTTATACTTTTCACCTAATCCAGCTAATCATCTATTATTGGGCAGAAAATAAATAAACAGTTAATGAATAAAATAAAGATGGCTAACTATGCAAATTCATTCTATTTGGTATTGGAAAGCCTAATGATTATTGCTTCTGTTCATCTAAGGAGTTATTGATAGAATTTAATATCTTGAAGCAGATGATATGAAGGTTTTTATCTATTTTGTATTTACATTTTTGTATGAAATAATCTTTTTGATTTTGTCTGTCCATTTTCTTCAATTTGTCAATACATGAATCAAGATAATTTTGAAACTTTCATGGGAATTTATTTATTTAATCAACACATTTAAATTATTGGTAAAAAATATCACGTGATCATATACAAATTAAGTAAAATATATTAAAATTAAACTATAATTTGTAGAATAAAATTTAAAATATAAAGTTATAATGTAGATCATATGATATAAAGATTGTATATTCTGTTCATAAATGGCTTTATGTTCAATTTTTTCAAAATCAAAGACCATATTTAAAATACTATTTTAGCGGAAATGTATTTGATGATTTAAAAAAAAGTTTAATATTTTAAATTAATTTAATCATATTGATAAGGTTATGCAGAATTTTTAAATATTATTAAGTATAATTTAAAATTAGCTTTAATAAATGGAAAATATTTTATAATTTATATATGTTATATTTTAAGATTTATTTAAGAGTCATTAATAAATAAATGTTTTTAGTTCACTATAATTATTTTCAGGTAATATATAATTTAAAAGACCAAATCCCTAGCATGTTTCAATACAGAAGTACTATTTTCTGTCCAATGATGATACTTGTGTATTAAAAGCATGCTAGAAGTCTGATCTTTAAGTAGTATTTTACCCATCATATAACTATATATTGAAAGAAGTTATAGGACAAAATAAGAATAGTTTTATACTATTTGCAACTATGGTTAAGGACTAAAGTGTATCTATATATAACTAATAAACTAACTTTTTTTTTTATCTGAAGGTTTGTTATAATGACATTTTAGTAGCAGTTATATGTTGGACTACTTCCATCATCTAATATTAAATATTGAATGTCTTTAAAAAAATCTAAAGTTTCTCTAAACTAAAGTGTATGCTATTATTAATAGCTAATGAATCTGGAAACACACTCAATATTTAATATTAGATGATGGGAATAGGCAACATATTTTCTGTTTATGTATAATTATGTATGGTAATATCTCAAAAACTGATTTAGATCTTTTTGCAAAAGAATATTTTTATTTGGACAATTAAAGTTACTGTTTTATAAAGTTTGCATGCATTGTTTAGCTTACTGATAGACTGAGGATGTGAGAATTAAAAGTTTGGAATTGAAACTATCATTCACTTATTTAAAGGTAAAATCTCTTTTACTTTCAAATTATTTATCTTTTTACTTATTCAAGTAATTTATCATAAATTTATAAATCGACATTGATTTCATATTACAAATAATTTTTAAATATTGTTTATATCAACACTATTGTACAATTCTGAAATCATATTTAAATAAAAGACATTTGTTTTTCTAATGTTTCAAGTTACACCGACTTTTTTTTAGTGAGTGGTTATATATTATTCATAAGCTATTCTTTGTACCAAAAATAATGTTTTATTATATTAATTAAAAAAATTTGATAAAACTGTCAGAATAATTAAAATAATACATTGTGGATTATTTAGTTAAAGAAAATCACATATATCTAAACAGTGCAACTATGCAAAATATTTAATATATTAAACAAAATATATCTCCAAGATTTAAAATAAAAACATGCACAAAATAATTTTACACATACCATTTCCAACCTTCTTATGCACTTAACTATATTACTTTTTATACCAAAACTTTACTCTTATCATCAGAGCTACAATATCCAAATATATAATCATATATATAACTGTAAGTGTAAATTTTAAGTGTAAAAAAATAGTATTGTTAAGTGTATAAGAAGGTTGGAAATGATATATGTAAATATAAAAATCAATACATAAAGAAAGGAGGAAAAAGCAGAAAATTGTATTACAAAATAATATTTAAATTATTTCCATCTCAATGTTATATACTAAACATTATCATAAGTAGCTAATGCCACCATGCAAACTTAGGCTTAAGGAAGGAGCATGTTTTACTTTACAATAAAATTTGACTCTTAAACAAGATGTTTTTTAGCTTAATGAAATTAATACTTTTAGAAAATTATATTCTTCAAAATAAGTTTATTAAAAAACTTAGTTTTTAATTAATTTTTTTTTTTTTTTTAGTTTTTAATCAAAAAAAACAAAAAACAAAAACAAAAACAAAAATACCCATTATTTAAATAAGTATTTTTACAACACATAATATGATAATGTATATACTAATTTTCTCTTATAACCTTTTCCATAAAATGTAAACTAACTAAACTGATTGTAAATTCACATAAAAAGTTTTAGTTGCATAATTTTTATTATTATTAATTTTAAACAGAGATAAAATAATGAAAAAATATTAAATGCAACAAGTTTTTTTTTTAAAGCATATATTTCTACACTCTATTTTATACAATTTGAGTTCTGCAATTTAACTTTTACCCTGTTGGGCTTCTTTTTGTATGTGTAATAATTTCTGACAACTAGTAACAAAAATATATATATATATTCTAACCCAGTTTTATTAATTAGTTTATTTTATTTATTTTATTTTTAAATTTATTTATCTTATTTGCACCCAGGACACTAATTTTTCTGGTTGTTGTTAAGGCAACCAAAATAAAGCAACATATCCATCAATTTTCCAATATGATCTAAAATACTTTTCATATAATACAATTGTACATTCAATTCTCTTAAGCCATGCCACGATTGTAATAACAACAATAATTGATCACTTATTAATTTAAAGAATAATTATAATAATATTAATCTCAGGGTTCTTTGTTTCATGTAAGGAAATGCTCGGCAGTATTGTGTTGTCGCATATGACTGGCATTCTGGTCGGCTATAGGAAACATTTATTTTACTTAAATTCAATGTGTCTTCATCTCTCATATCCACTGCTATATTATATAAAGAGATGATAATTCTATTCAATAATGACGTATAATTTTGAATAACACAGCCTTTTTTTTTTTTTTTTAGAATCTCAGTCAGAATAATAAAAAGACAAGGGTGCTTTTTGTGTCCTTCCATCATCCATGACAACACAATAATATAACTAAGATTTATTACTTAGACAATTTAACTAAATGGGAATGGAATAATGTGCAACCAAAGTTAATGGTTTGGGAATAAATTCATTTTTTTTTTTTTTTTTTTACACAAAGGTGAATGTTTAGTCTTAAGTTTTCAACTCCATAAATAATTATCATTAAACTAAAATATAATGACATATTACGATCTGCTTAACTTTATTTATCTGGTATATTAAGTCTTTAAGAATTTGGAATGATTTCGGACTCAAGAAAAGGTTTTGCAAATATTGTGCAAACACTTATATTTAGCATATAAAAACAAAAAAATGAATCTACAACAAATTTTAACAAGACTATAATTTATTATTATCACAAAAAAAAATATATGAACATTTATTCAATAATCCCATAGTAATACAAAAATATAAAATATAACTGACATTAATCTGTATACTCTTTTGGTTATGGACTAGAGGTTACTACTTCTCCTGTATGCAATCATATGGATTGATTAACTAAAAGTACATTTCATTACCAATACATTGTTTATTAAATTTTGGTAACCTTGTAGAAGCTTTTATTCAAAATTATTGACTAACTATTTTTTTTTTTTTAAAATGATTAATCCCATCATATGCAATACGCAAAATATTAAATTTATTTCTAATACATTTACTTTATTTACGGTCTTTAATGGGATAACCTATTCTAATTATAGGCCAGTTATCAGAAGTTACACTTACCATTTTACATTTAACTTAATGCTAACTTAAGTTATGATACAAATTTTATTCATACGTATAATTTTAAATATGAGTATTATTTAATTACTAACCAGAATTAAATATTGCATTTGAATATTCCTTCAGTAAATAAGCGTTTTAAATTACGCAATTTTAATTACTTTCTCCATTGATTTACTTGTCAAATACTAGCAATATTTAGCAGCACAATACAGATATTGATCTTAGTTACTAACGCACTATTTATACTAAAGTGGATCTTGAGGAACTAACACCTCCAATATAACCTTTATCTTGCCCGAACTTTCAAAATTAAGCACAATAATCAACACCTTCCATGGTGGAGCTATCTTTATTTTCACATGAGGAATATGGAATAACCACGAAGGTCTGTAAAGTAATCTACTACATTAAAATATTTTGGTGGTTTCTTGCCTCTTACTTGGGCATACCACGAACACACACCAAATACAATCCTCTCCTGGGATTTAAACGAATGAAGCATACTAAATGCTAGATAAATTCTTGATCGTCCTATCTATGAGAATCGATCACTTGGGCTATAAACATACCCGAACATTATATTTAATATCTTCCCCTCATGGAAAACAAAGCTTTTGGGGAGATCATTTTTCACCCCACAAAATAAATACATTATAATTATTACCTATGCGAATATTAAGCATATACCAATGCTATATCTGGGCAGGATAAGTAAATACACTGATTATAATAAACTTATGTTACCGGATATACTTTGATCAACATCTGAAATCAATGGACATCATAGAATAAAAGTATAATAATTTTAATTTTAATAAAGGAACATTCAAAAATAGTTGGTAGCATACTATCTTAAACTAAATAAAGTGGATGTGTTATTTAAGAATAATTAGGAATAACTTCCTCAATTAATACAGTATAAATTCGTTTCAAAACTTTAACAAGAAATATTTTGTTATAGCATTTTTTTTTTTTTAGTTACTTCTGATAATTTTCAATATTTATTTTACCCCTTAAATATCTAAATATTTTTCTTTTACGTATCTAACATACAAAATTTCTACCTACAATTGTATGTAATAATTAAAACATATTTTATAGATTTTTTTCTTTCGTGTTAAATATCAACTTAACCTATAATAATTATATTAAAACATACCTTTGTCATTACAAGGCTATTAAATATCACTTGACCATACAGACTTTAATCTATGTGATATAAAAAAAAATACATATCATTTATAACTTAGTTTTAAACAATCATTAATTAACAAGTGCATACTCTCTCATTAGAAAATGTTTTTCTGTTGAGCAATTGGTCCAGGTGAAGAGCTTTATCCAGTCGTATTTCACGAAGCAAGTTTAAAAACAATAAACGCATGGTATTATTTCCTTTAAATAAAAGTTTTCTCTTATTTTGTGCGTTTAATAAATTAGGTAAAGAAACATATAGCAGAATTGAAGATTAATTCTTACTTGAATTAAACTACTACAATTTTGGGATCCAAGAAAAAAAAATAGACTTCTAACATAGACGAATATTTGACTATAGACGATAAACATACACAATTTTTTTTTTTTATTGACGATACGTATACTTATTAGCTAGCTTACTTATGGATGAAAATGCGCAATTTTCCGAGAGATTATTATGATAATAACTGCAGTCAATTTACGTGTACATGAAGTTTTAATAATTCCAACTGATGTATAATATAATATATCATTTATTTTTATCATTAAGTCACTAAGATATTTGGTTTTGTTCATACTTTAGGAATTATAAAATTTTTTTAACGGTAACTTCTCCGTAAGAATGCCCCTATATGGCTTTTCCTATATTTACTCTGAGAAAGTTTATATATTTTTTTTTTAAAAAAATATACAGGTGCATAATTTAATCTTATTTATCATTATTATTATTTCCAGACAATTCTTGGTGAATAAAACATATTTTAACGTATGTAACTACATTACTTGTAAAGGCAGACAATATTGAGAAAGAGCGCGAAAATGTTTCTAGTTGATTTTCCTTGGTTTCAAAATATTTCTTTCAATTATTATTATTTTTTTTTTCTATACCAAGAAAATATCAATAAATGACATAAAGTTAATAAATAATTATTTCTCACTTGGAAATCATTTATCTTCCTTAATTTAGACATAATAACACTTTTCGTGATTCCCTTAGTTAATTCTGTCATTTTTAACTTTAGCGCGAGACAATAAATTTTTAAGTATAAAAGGTCTTTAAATAGGTAGATGGCAAAGAAAATCAGGATATCTTATCAAAAAATTTTAGCCACACATTATATTATTAAAATTTTACTTTGATTACATTTATTTCTGCAAAATAAAATGAAAAAATTGAGTTACCAAATTTCAGCACTGTTCCTTCCTTGAAAACTAAAAGCAGACTATCTATTTTTTTTTTTAAAAAAAAATGATCTTGATTATGAAATTGTTTGTTTCGTTTTTGTTGTTTTTTTGTTTTTTTTTTACTTTAGTGACCTCTTCCAGAAAAATAATCATTTGATTATAACATAAACAAAAGAAAGGAAAAACTTATTACAATCATATAGTTTTCAGTATTATTTACCTGGATTACAAAGTAATTTGACAATATAAAAAAAAATAATAAATACATTAAATTAACAATCAGTGATGTATAATTCTTTAAACATTATATTTTTTTATTTTTTTTTCTTTCTTTTTTTTTTTTACAAAAAGAAATTACCAGAAGTTATTGTGCTTTATGATAAGACACTCATCCACTCTCCCCTCTACCCATCCAAAATCAATTACTGTTTAGCTTTTATACCATATTAATTTGCTCTAATTATTAATATCTCAATTAAATTATTCATGTTCTCTCTTTAAAATGACATTGAGTTATTAAATCTATTAGTTATTCACCCAAAACATGCCAAAGTGAGTGAATAGCATACTTTATTAATCAATTATTGCTATTGTTATTTTATCTTTTTATTTCTTTAAAGAATAGCATTGTTTTCCTGCAGAAATAATGCCAAGTAAACCAAGTGTCAATAACACTAGGTTACAATATATATATATATATATATTAAATATGTATCCAATACAACAGTATATATATATATATATATATATATATATATATTACTGTTGTATTGGAACATTTTACTATAACATTTCAATGTAAGTACTGAAACATAGATGGTTCACATGCTATCCTGAATCATTTCATTATTTACAAAAATTTGAAATAGGGAGCTACTTTGAAGTTTTCTAGAATTATTAAAAAATAATTGATTAGTACATGATTATATGTGATAGCAATAATTAGGGAAAATAATCAAAATAAGATTGCAATTGATATTAAGTTATTACAAAAGTTTGCAGTAGGTTTTATACTAATATATATATATATATATATATATATATATATATATATATATATATATAATCACATGATAATAGCCCAAGTTTATCTAAATCATATATTTTAAATCTGTTGTTAATTTGACTTCTATAATAAAATATGGATGCCATCTTCACTCTGGTCTAGAATCTTAAAATAAACAAAGAAAATTAGCACAGAATTTTAATGAACTGAGATTTTTATATTCCTAAAATTTTAAATAAGCCTCTATTAAATAAGGGAATATAATTTTTAAAAGCATTCTAATAAAAAGTCATTTTTAAAACTTTCAAACCCACTGCTATTAAATTATTATTTAGGTAATATTTTTTTTTACAACGTAAAATAGTTTATTTATGTAATCACATAACAGCCTAAGCTTGTCTAAACCAGGAATCTTTAATTTCTAGTCAAGTATACTTCTATAAATAAAGTTTGAATCATATCTTTTATTTTATCTAAGACTTTAATATAGAGCAATGTTTCTCAATGACACACATATATACCCTTAAGGATACATATCCTTTTTAAAGGAAGTTATGGTAAATAAGAATCAAAATAAGGCCCATACAATTTTCAAGAGAGACATGAAAAAGTAACAAAATATATTCATTTACTATACATAAAGTGAGTGACTATTCCTGATCAATTCCATACTGATATGAGCATGATTTAGTTCCAGACTAAAGTTTAAAATTTATTTTAACATATATAACACTTTGTTTCATTGTTTTATGTGTTTAAATTGTGTGTATTGTCACTAACTGTGAGTACAATTAGTTTACTACATTAATATGTTATAATATTAAGCCAACTATAATAGGTAATTTTGTATATAATATGTTATTGCTTGTTGCATGTAAAACATTGGATCACAAAGATAAAAAAAACATTTTTTAAAAATTTGCTGCATTGCAAAATTTCATATTAGTATATCTCAAAGAAATTGCATTTTATAAAAAGAGCATTCATTAGATCATGAACAAATATTAACCTCAAATAATCATTGAAAAATATTATGTAACTTATAAAAAGACATTATTATGACTGATGTGTGTGTTATTTTACTAAGGCATGTTTGCTATATTAATAATATTGCAATTGTGTCCAGAAAAATGTGTTATGATATAATTTATCTATTTTTTGACTTGCAGTTAAAGTTGAATTCAAATTCTAACAAAATATTTAACCTGCAACATGGGTTAATCTCATAAATGTTACAAGTGGTATTTTATACTGTCCTTAAGAAGACTAATATTTTTATATAAATACTGTTTCAAATTTGATTCTTTTTTATTTATAAGTATAATTTACAATATATATATATATATATATTATAAGTATAATTTACAATATATATATATATATATATTAAAATGCTTGTATATAAAGTTTTAAAAATAAAATTATAAAATTACAAAAATAAAAAAATACTATTATTTAACTGGATCCAGTTGATTGCATTATTATAATCAATTATTATAATGAAATAAATTTGCTTTTTATTATTGTTGCTATTAGTTGCATTAAGATTTATAATATTTGTTTTAAAAAACTAATTGTCAATAAATGTAAAATGTAGAATGAGAATGAGTCATTTTTTATTGTAATCATTTTAAAATAATATGGAAGTACTGAAAACCCCAGTGAGCTGTATATAAACTAATTATCAGTAAACTATGCTCTACAAGTAAGTCTGTTATTAAATGGTATGCTTATATATTTGGGCCTTATTCTACATTTTACATTTACTAACAGCCTATATATAGCTAGGTAGGGGTTATCAGTACTTTTCCAGTATTTCATATATATTCCAGCTGGTAAAGGATTTTATATATTGAAACAGACAGATCGGAGAACCGATCTTCGTTTCAAGTGTTTTTATGTACGGTAATTCAAACCACTGTTCGCCCGCAGTGAGATTTTGTCTATTTTAATTTATAATAAAATTTAGTTATGTATTTTATAGTTATAAATAAATATGTAAAGATCCCGTATATAAATGTCACAGACCACGAAATAATATTTGTGTGTGCGTGGTTTGTGAATTTATATCATTTAATTTAAAGTTTCAGTGCGGGCGTATTTGTTTTAAATTTTAGTTTTAAAATTGTATAAAGTCGTTTAAAAATACTGATCAAAAATCACATTCCTTTGATCAGTGTTTTTAATTAAAATCTAATTGCACAAATGTACAAAGCAATTAAGTTGTAGTCAAAATTAGTAAGGAATTTTTATATGTAATTAATGTATCGATTTAAGAATAGCGTATAAAATTAAAAGATTGCTAAAAACTGATAATTGATTGTTGGTCAAGCTGCATCGCTAGAGGTTAGAGAAAGTAGGCGGAGCCTAAAACAAAAACAAGTCGGAAAGGTCAGCAGTGGCTACTTTAGAGAAAAACGGACATTCTAACTTTGGTGGTGTTTGAGAGAGAGTCTCGAGACAACACAGCAGTTAATAACAATTCAAATATCTTATTAAGAAGTTTACCAGTGAATCGCCATGTTCATGGGCTAATTGCCAGGAGCTGGTCCTTGCCCGCCAATATGGATCCTCGTGCCGCTGTTTGATCATGTTTCATATACTTCAGAATTTCCAACTTCCAATCTCAAAATTTACTATGCCTTACAAATAACTTTCAAAAATGCGCGCCTACGTTACAAGCCAAGCTGGATGAAGAAAAAGAGAACTTTGTTACACGAACTTTAACTTTCTTCCGTGCTTAATGTTATCAATCATGTGAATCATATGTAAGTTTTTATATCATTTATAATGCTATTATTTAACCTGTCAGTAAATTTTCTTTTCTTTTTAACCCTCTGCTCTAGTCTTTAGAAATAATTTATAACATTTGTAATTAATCGTAATAATCATTTAAATGAATGCATTTATATTGTTTGTGTATTGCTTATTCCATAAACAAACGATGCCAATAGTAAACTAGTGTACTATAACGATCAAGTTATTTTAAAAGTAATCCCACTTTCTGAATTAAATATTCTTTCACATTCCGAGTTGATAAATGTTAAGTCACTTTATTATTCTATGTTAAGTTGTTATAAAATTACAATCTAAGTTTCAATATTAAATATATATAATAGTTTCAAAGTGTTCATTAATGTTATGTATAATATGAGAAATAATTCACTGAATAATTTGATACTATCGCTACCGCCTGTCAACCCGAAGGGTTAGAGTTTCAGAGTAAATTTAACTAATTATTGTTGTCACCGTCAGTTTAAGTCCGCTACGTTTTATTGGGGTAAGGATCTCAGCCTGTGGCGTAGAAACAGACTAATAGCTTCCAGGTTTTATATAATTTCTTTTAAAAATCCGCTTCAAGTATTCGTCCTTCACGTCTGTGGCAATGCCTTCCCTTCGCTGAAGTCAGCGTCTCGCCATTCTACCATTGGGGAATGAAAGCAGTTTTTCTTTCCCGGTAATCTCTTGGATCACCGGGGTTCGAAATAACCCCGGCTGGTTGTCGTGTCCCGGAACTACTTGGGGGCATTAAGCCTTGTCAAAGAACAAGCCGCCCGGTATTCCGTTAATGCACCGCAATTGATTACTGTAGGGCTCTTGAATATAGGCAACCACCAGTTCATATATTTTCCACGTCGTATTTATATAACACCACCAGTTCATCTATTTTCCACGTCGTATTTATATAAAACCATCTCCACTGTTCGTCTACGTTCCGGCTCGAGCCTATTCAAATAAAATAAGTAAACAAAAATCTTTAGATAAATATTTTTTCCAATGCTCTAATACTCTGATTCTCTTAACCACCTGTCAATTATTTAACTACCCAGCTATTGGCATGAGTTTGTTCATTAAATAAAACGTTTACTAAAGACTAGTAGCCAAATACAAGAGGATTCATGGAAGTCTTACCGTACTGTATAACATTATATTATATGCTTTCTATTTGTCTTATTTAACACTATATTTATATGCTTTATATTTTGCTTATTAAACACTTTATTTAATCTAAATTTTTGTGTCCTCCACCTTATTACTCTCTAAGTCTATTTAGCCACTTACTGTCTGTATTGGCAACTTAAATATATACGTTACATGAATGACCGTTCCAGTATCTATAGTCTAATAAATCTATTTATCATTAACTGTAAGAATTTAGTCCATGTTCTAAGCTGAGCTAGAAAAGGGATAACCCTGTGCTGGTGTAAAGTCATCATCGGTTGGTCATGCCGGGGTTTGGGTTTGAATTCAGTTGGCGTTTTGGGAATTTATTCTTAAACGTGGGCTGGGTTTGAACTCGGGTACTGTGTATGAGTAAGCGTGGTGGATTTATACCGGTACAATATATATATATTAATTTTTATAAATGAGAGCCAATTCTAATTTATATAAATTGGAGAGTTTAAGCTAATTATAACTTTATTCAAATGGTCGCACATCCTCGTTATGGATCAATTGTAATATTTATTTATTTCAGCATGGGCGACCATGCTATGCATTAATTATAATCTATATTAAATCTATCTGGCACTCAGACACTTGCGGTCAAGTTGCATGCCAATTGTAATGTTTTAAGGATTGATCGATGGATGCTTCATTGTTCCCAGCTAACACTATTACAAAAGCCCACTGGTATGATGATGATGGGTTAGAACATCCATAATCTTATTTGCCAGGGTGCCAAATTGCAACTTTAATAAAATATTGAGAATAAATCTCATTTCCATAACTTATCAATAACTTTCAGCAATAATATTTAATAAATGGGTTAATAAATAATCAATCGATTAAGAGACCACTGAAAATGTATTAAAAATAATATTAATATTCGTGGAAATTCTTAGTTATTTCCAGCACGCTCCCCATTCACCATCATTAAAGTCACAATTAAAATTTTGTTGATTACAAATAGCTCTATACCCATCTCCACCTTCCTGATCCACCCCCCCCCATCATTCTCACTTTCATAGGTCTATTGCACTATTATCTCTTTTACTATTAAATTTTCTATTGTGCTAGCTCATTTCTCCCATTATAATCTCTTCTCAGGGTATCAGAACAATAAGGTGTGGAGGTCGAACAAGCTCCTATAAATTATTGGTGATAAACACCCCTCTCACGATCACCTCCAAGATTCCTCTTGGCAGTCTTTAATGTAGTTTATTGTCTATTTACATTAAAGTTCGAATAATTTAAGCTTATTAAATTTTTTAGAAATAATATTATAAACATATTCACAATTAAGGTAAAATTATAGAGAAGTGCGTCTAGAGAGGTATTTGAATACAACGGATGGGGAAAGGATTTTATGCCTACCCACTACATCCACTATCACTCAATAACCATTCCTATTCATAATTTATATTTCAACTATATAAAATATTTGGTAATCTTGAGTATTTTATTGCCACATAAACTCGGACAATTAATCATTTTAAATAAATTTTACCGGATATTATTTACGAAAATGATGATTCAACTATTAATAATAATACATTGATGTATGATTGGATTTGAGATGTCTAGATTATAATAACCCAGAAAACATTGAGATGTACGCAAATTTTTATTTAAAACAAATAAATTTTATTAACACTACAATTCAATACATAATATATACATTCACTTGATGACTCACATGGCTTTCCCCTGTTCTACAACCGTATTATGAGATATATATATATATATATAAAACTAAATAAATATATATATATAGATATATATATATATATATAAAACTAAATAAATAAATAGCCCTAAATCAATAGATAATATCAAGAGGTTTAAAAATATAAATACTCATTTTTAATTATTAGGGAATCACGATTACCATGGTGTAATATTAGTATCAGTCAGATAAAAATAATATTTATCTTCACATATATTATATTTTTGTTCTCGTTTTTATTCCAGATATAGCGAACATTAAATCCCCCCCCCCTCACCTGTGTTTAATGTTTTTAGCTACTGATTTGCTTCCAAGGGTAATGCTTCCAATAATAAAATTTAATAATTTTTTTTAATTATTTTAATCTAACACTCCTTTGCCCTAGGCTTTACAATAGAAATATTTTATGTATGGTGGGACTAAGTTAATTTTATTTACTTTTCAAATGTCAACGAATCAGTATCTAGCTCAATCATCATCACACATGCATACACACTATAGTCATGTTATTATGACAATAATATTATTTTAGCAATATTACATTTCCAGTGAAGTTCTCAGCTGGCTGTGGATATATTTATTAAATAATTCTAGATACGCATTGCTTACAATATTCGTAGGTTTTATTTAACTCTTAAGTTGAATATTTATTGACATTATTACTTTCGGCTCTTATTGATAAATTAATAGATATCAACTAAACAATGTTCAAGTATACCAATCGCACACACACTATCCGCACTCATCCTGACACTAAATTGAGTTTGCCATCCTATATCCAACATTTATAAGTAATGCTTAGTAATAGCTATATTTCATATACCCATAAGGAATATCAACATTAACATGAGGCAGGCAGTAACCCGAATAAGAAAAAACCTTTTCACTAAGGTTGAGATATGCTAGGATTTATCGCTAGTCATATAAAGAGACTTGGGTTTACTTATTAACCTCTGGCCATCAATAAAAAAATCATCTTATGGTGTAGAAAATAAATAAATGGGAAAACTCTTCCACTGTGTTTAAATACTTTATAAATATAGTATAAATATCTTAGGGAGGAGCTAAACTATGTCTCCACTAGCTTGGTGGAAACTCTTTGTTCATCCACATTATATACAGGTCTAACATCAATTTGTACAAATAAAACTTTAATATCTACATTACTCTTGCGAAATAGTACACTAGAACCTGAGCCAATAATTTTTCCAAGCCTTAATTAGCTTGTATCTAGCTTTAACTTTATGATAAAAATAATAAGAAATGCGCATTAAAATTTTAAAATTACTTCTCTGCACTTTTATAGAATAATGATGATGTTTTAGACCAACAGTCACACAATCTTTATAAAACATAGCATTAGGTCTAAGCACTTGACAAAAATCCCTGATCTGATTCAAAAACATTTCCCACAACAATATCTCTCACTCAATCATAAAAAAATGTAAAGCATTTAAAACAAGGCCCATACAGAATGATTTGGTATTAATATCATCTACCCCTAAATGATGATAATAATAAAAGCATTTAACAGGCACATACAAACTGACTTGATATTAATTTCATCTACCTCTAAATGATAATAATAAAAGCATTTAATATGCACATACAAACTGACAAATTAATTTCATCTACCCTCAAAATAATAACAATTATAATTCTAATTATAAATGGATACATATGATACAACAAAAATTCTTTTCCCTCTCTTTTTTTTTTAAATTAAATGTTCTACATGAATATCAAAATAATAAAAAATATACTTAAATAGTTCTCCAGAAATGTCCTTCAGGTTTCTGATTTCCATTTTTTTCTTCTTCTTTGTTTGTTTGTATGCACACATGGTGTGATGTGAAAAGAATCACACATGGTGTGATGTGAAAAGAATCCTGTGATAGAGTTCAATTCTTATGCCAAAATGTACAAAGTTTTCATGTTGCTGAGATTGCCTCATTTTGGTTTCTGTGGATTACAGCTGAATAGAACTTATTTTAATTTTTAAATATATAAGTCCACTTCTTGATGTATTTTCAGTTCAGTCAGTATTCAGATTTAATGCTTTATATGAAATTATAGCATTCAGATTTAATGCTTTATATACAACATCAAAATCAAAATTTAGATTTTCTTATTTTCTGTAGTTTAAATTTTACCATTTGCTGATTTCTGATAAATTAGTGCAAGACAATCATGACATTGATTAATTTCAGGAGAAGATGTGCACCTAACTTAAACTTTACTCGAGAGTCTTTTTTTATACTTATATTATTAAATTTGGCAAAGTTTGTTTTTCAAGAGACAGACAAAATAACTTAACAAACAATTTCTTCTCTTTCTTTAAAAAAAATCTCTTTAAACTTTTACAGCAATGCTTCTCTATAATGAGAGAGCTTGCAAGAGAGATTGAGATAAATCTAGCCACCCCTCAACAAAATAGCAGCTCTTATAGTGTCTGGCTTTCTTCATTCTCCCTCCCCCCAATAATGACCTTCTACCTAACCCTTCCAATGTCTGGTCAGTGTTTTTCCTGATTAATTGCCTATTGTTTCTTTTTATTTCTGGTTATTTTAAACTTCTGTGGTCTTGAAAAACAACATGTCAAATTCATGACTGCATTCCAATAGATAATCACCAATTAATTTTAAACTTAAATTCTTGCTATTATAGATATCACTTAAATCACTTTAGTAATTTGCTTTGGTAATTGTACACTCGTGGAAGTCATACCAAAGAACAAATAACAGAAAGTTCTCTCCTCAGAATAAATGAGAAGCTCTTTCCCCCCTTTTACTTTTTCTATAACAAATTTTTTTTTACAGCAACCTAACTTCAAACCCAGAATCTTGAAAGAAATTTTGGCTGCTATGAATAAACTATTAAAATGACTTAATTTCTTGTTTACAGTAGTTTCTCATGAGATGACAAGGAATAATTATTATTTAATTGTGAACTTTATAATTAAAATCCATAACTAGATTAAATACACACAAACTGTACTCATATATACAATTTTAATTAAAGTGATTGTTTAATATTCTAATCCTTAATTATTATTATTTTTTACAACTTAATTTCATAAACTATTTAGTTATAACCTGTCAGTGTAAAACCATGACTATCTATTTCCACTCTTTAAAGTAGTTTTATAAATCACACATCCCCTTCTCTTCTTTTCACTCCAACTATTAAATAATGTATAAATATTGCTTATCTCACAATATATATCTTTAATATTAAATTGTCCCATAAATCAATATTAAATAAAACAATCTTTTGGTTAGAAATCTTTTAATGACAAATGTTTAGATTTCCTACCAAGTAAAACATCTACAATCCCTAAGAATATGGGTTCAAGCCTAGTATTGGCTAGAAAGTTTGTCTATTGAAAAAAAATATATATACAAACTATGAGGAAAATTTTTATTAAACATTATCTTAGATAGTTAATTAAAAATGGAGTCTTGGGCAAACCCAAAGGCTACAATATATATATATATATATATATATATATATATATATATATATATATATATATATATATATATATATATATATATATAATCATTTAAGAAACTGTAAATAATATTCTTTCTTATAGCAACACTGATTTATCTGTAGATAAAAAATGAATCTTTTTTATTTAACTTACTGTATTTTTATATTGATAACTACTGTTTCCTGGAACAGATATATAATAGGTAATATATACACTGTTTGTATGTGAATATATATTAAATAAATTGTTCCAACCAAGCTTACCATTATAGCCAATTAAAATTACTGATCTTAAACTGTACATTATAAACACAAAGTCTTCATTTTAAAACGTTTTGGTTAATTTAGTAAATTTATTAATAGTAATTTTAATTGATTGAAATGTAAATCTGATTGGAATAATTAATTTGTATATCGATATACATACAATTACTATAAAAGCCTTGAGATGTACTTACAGTATATACATCTTCTATATCTGTAACTTGGGATCAATTTGAGCAAAAATTAAAAAAAAATTCATGTTTGAATTATAATTATAAATTTTTTATGCAATTAACTTATATCCACCCTATTAATTATCCAATATTGTTCAGTAAAAAAATATCTAGTTATTTTTATTAGAAAATCAAACGATTACAAAATGCTGAAATCTTTCTACTGGCCAATTATAATTCTAATGATCAATGTTTATTTCATTACTGCTTCTCCAATATAAGAGCTAATAAAAAAGATCCGTTTTTAAGAATGAGATATTTAAACTTTGTGATACTTTTTATCTGTATATATAGATAAATGATTTTTTGGATAAAACTGTGTATTATTTTTTATTATATACCGATATTTCGATGAAGTAGCATCTCAAACTGTAACGTGATTGAGTGCAAGATGAAGCATGAGAATCAGTTTGAAATAGTTTAGTATTCAGATTATGAGGTTTATCAAAATGTATATTTTTCTTAGTTTTACCACCTAATAATTTAAAGTCAATATTAGAAGACATAGATAAAATGGCGGATGCTAGTTCGTCTAAATATCGGTATATAATAGAAAATAATACATGGTTTTACCCAAAAAATCATTTATCTACATCATACAACTGTGAAAACATTATATATATATTATCAGTGCAACTCTCATCTCAACTCCACCATATTGCAACCATACAGTAGAAGAAAAGGTCAGAATCACTTTGTAACACGATGCATGCATTTTTAAGCAATCCCTGCTTTCAGATAAGTTTAAACATTAACATATAGAATAACTCAATTTCATTTCTTTTTTATTTATAGTTTTTCATATATAAGTAAAGACTTCTGAAAAGACATACACACATATGTATATATATATATATAATTAGAAAGAATTTGAACTCAGACTTTCAAGAATTTCACAGCTATCCACTCCATCTTATATAACTGATGCACATGATCGCATACATGTGAACCAAAAAATGATCTCCAATATACATATTTCATGCTGAACCAGCACTCATCATTTGTTTTAAATATTATATATATATAATAAATCGATGTCTGTATTTCTTCAAAATAATATATGTAAACTTATAAATAAATATTAGAAAATACAGTATTTTCTAATATTTATTTATGTTTACACACACACACATATATATATATATATATGTATGTGTGCCTGTTTTTTTTCCAGTATTCACTGATCAAATAAAGATTTTTTTGGTATAAAAATGGAACTTTTTTTAAAAGATTTTCTTTAAACTTTTTCTAGCAATTAAAAGAAATCAATCTACTTTTTTTTTTTATTTATGAAAAAGTTCAGAAAGTTTGCCATGTTAAATTTTAGTTAAATTTTCAATCAGATCTCAAGATTTGTTCTAGAATTGTTTTTACACTGATTCAATATGTGACTTCAATTGATTTTGTATTGATTTTTCTGAAACTTTGTATTCTTCAAGTTATATATACTGTATATACATATTTTATTCATGAACCAGTTCAGTATTCTAGCAGTATATCCAACTGCATTAATTGCCAACTTTTTATTGACTATATTTTTTGTCTATCTATGAAAGTTTTTTTTAACAGTTAAAAGATTAAAAAAGTGCAATTGATAAAAAAGTTATGAATGTATTATAAATTATTTGTTATTATTAATAAATGACTTGAGATATAATGGAATTAAAATTTTTAACTAATTATATTTATAAAAATCCAAAATGAGGTTTATTATTTATTGCTACAATTTTCCAAACATGATAGTAAGAAAACTGACAGTAAGAGAATATACAAGATTTAGAAATAATAGCTAGGAGATTTGTGTAGTAAACAATACTAAGAAAATATTGGTTAACTATAGTTATTTATTACAAGAGTGTAGATACAATAGGAAATAATTAATTTGTAAGAGTAATTATGATGTAAGTTTGACCTAAAACTTGAGAGATGGTCAGCTTTTCTTGTTGAATGATAATATAGTGGTAAATTAATGTTATTAAAAAAATGAAAGTAATGGTGTAAAAATAAAAAGGAAATTTTAAAGAATCTAGGTCAGTACAAAATAATATTAATGCCTAATAAATTGACTTCTTTGATCTTAATAATCAAGTGCAAATTACATTTCATTGTATAACACCACATAATTGTGAAAAAATAATGCATATGAAAATCTTAGAGTGAAATCTAGAAAGCATATTACTAATGTTATAAATAAATAATACTTATCAACAAGAAAATTCACCTAATACTTCCGGCATTACATCAATTCCTTTTTATAGAATATTATTGAAATGGAACTTTTTTATTTTTACAATTTTTTTTTCCGCTTTGCAATTGTATAAATTAAAACAACTTTATGATTTTTTATTAGGTAAAGAAAAAATACATTTTCTAGATCAAATCTGCTTTGTGATTTTTAATTCTAAAATAATCCTCCTTTCAAAGAAATGAAATATAGCAAAAACCTTAGTTGTGTTTTACACAAATTAAGCATTTGTTTAACTGAGTATCTAACTTCAAAGAGAAAAGTTCTTATACATTTCACCTAGTAAATTCTTCAGAAAATAATTCTATATCACTTGCAATAATAAAAATAGCTTTATTTCTTTTAATTTCGCATTAGAGGCTTTTCTAAGTAAAATACCTATTAAAGTGGTGATTTCCTTATTGTAGTAATAACATTTAAAATTAAATTGAAGCAATTAAATCAAATATGAAAAAATAAAGTGACATATTCTGGCTATTTTGAACTTTGATTGTATAAAAATTTAATCTCTAATAATAAAATGCTTTTTTTCATAAGCTTATGAGTGATAAATTTATATATAATATATCCAAAGAAGCTCACTTTATTCAAGGTAATTTTTTTCATATATCTCTTGCTTTTATAGATATTGATTTTATAGCTAAAACTTTTGAGGTCTTAGAATTAAAATATTAATTTAATACAATTGTTTAGGTTAGATATTCCTGGATTGATTTTCAGATGAATGAAATAAAAAAAATCACATCTCAGTTGTATTCAACCTGCCCATTTCTCAAATATCATTTAATCTCCTGCAACTAACTATGCAATTACTAATATTAAATCAAATTATGTAGTTTAGTCTTATAATAAAGTGAAAGCTATAGGTTCTTGAACTGACTTTCAGCTTAATTAAATTCATGTTTAACTTCAAGTTAAAAAGAGTACAACTTTCCACATGACTTGAATAACTCATTCTTCTGTATGTTATATATTATATTGTGATCAAAAATATTCAAATATTATATGACTTTTTATATTAAAATTGAGTGACTTTAATGTTAGAATTGATAAATAATTGAAAGATGAATTTGATTAAATTGATGGAAATGAGAAAGAACACAGACTGTGGAGTTTTCAGAAAAAAATAACAACTGAATATTATGAATATTTTCTTTGATAAAAGTGCTAAACAAAAATATACATGGAAGCATCCTAATGAAAGTATAGCAGAATTGAACTATATTTTGACTAATGAAAATAATATATTTCGAGTTTCTAATGTTTTTAATAGATCAACATAGGAAGTGGTGATTGATTAGTGTGATATATGATACATGTTAGTATAAAATTAGAGAGACAAAAATTATTAAGAAAAACAGTTTTCAAGTTGATATTCATAACCTTCAGAAACATTCCAATAACTTTAAATTAGAACTTGCAAATTATTTTAAAATATTAACAGATTTTTAAGATGATTCAGATTTGAATGAAATCAATAAGAACATAACTGATATACTAATAAGAATTGCAACAAAGATATCTGATACAAAAAAGAAGAAATTTATCAGTAATTTTTTTACTAAGACAAAACAATATATAAAGAAAATAAGGAATATGAAATATGTAAAAATATTTCATTAAGAAAAATTGAATATCCAGAGTTTTGTAAAATACTACAAAAAAGAGTTAAAAACAATATAAAAAGTATAATTGTAAATTAACAATGAAGATTCCAGAAGAGAATAAAGATTACAAATATATAAAATAACATTATAATATTGGTAAGAAACTTATTTTAGCAATAAGAAAAAAAGATGGAACTATTACTAAAAAAAATAACTTCATAAAATGGAAAGCATTCTATAAAAAATAATATAATAACAAAAAAATGAGAAAACAAAATATTACCTTCAGTTACTACATTTTCTGAATTGCTCAGCATTTAAAAAAAAAAAAGGTAAAATATACAATTAAATTTATAACGAAGGAAAATCAGGAAATGATGGAATTACAATTGATATCTTAAAAAAAGATGATGAAATAAAAAAAATTGTTATCAAAATTATATATCAAATGTCTAAATGATAAAGATATGCCAGATGATTGAAAAATGCAATTAATAATATTGGTATCTCAAAAAATTTGATGAAGAGAATATTAGAAGTTATATATCTATCACTCTTTTATCAGTTCTATATAATTGTTTTACTAAGATATTACAACTCATCTACAACAGCCTTTGCATTTTAACCAAACAAGAGAACAATCTGGGCTTAAAAATAATTTTAGCACAAACATACCATCCAAATAATGAGAGAAGTTATAAAAACTACCAAAAAAATAAGTCACCATATGCTAAGTTAATGAATAGATTTTTAAATAATAAAAAGATAAATTAGATGATTGAAAGAATGCTGTACATTGATAACTAAGAAAGTTAAAAAAGATATTAGAATTTATATAACTACAAATTTTTTATTGGCTCTGTATAAGATCATTACAAAACATTTACAGAGTGTTTTATACTAAAACCAATCCAAAAACTAGCTTGAATTTAAAAGTAATTATATCATAATAAGTCATACTCAGGGATTAAAAGAAATTACAAAAACAAACAATGGGAATGAGGTTCTTTTTTTTATTTTACAAAAAGCTATTAGTTTCTATGGGCATTTTTGGGATAATTAAAGCTTAGGAATATCAAAATAACCAGGATATTCTCAGATTATGAAAATTATTCTTTGTGACATTAAGAATATTAACATTGTAAGACAGGCTCATTCCATATCTCAAAAACATTTTTATAGCAATTTTGAAGGAATTAATTTATGGAACAAGATGAGGGGTTAAGGGAATAAAAATATCCATGCAAATCACCAAAACTTAAGAAATATTACAAGAACTGTCAGATCGAAGCAAAAATAAAAAATAGAACTAAAGACGTTTTAAAACAAAGAAAATAAAATTAATAACTATAAATTAGACTAGCTACAAAATACTATGTTCAGATTATTAATGTAGACAAAACATATTTAATGAAATTAGTCATAGAATCAAATTTAGATCGAATGTTGTTACAAAAAAATTCTTAATATTTAAAGTAGAATGTTTATGCATATAAAAAGAAATGTTTTTTTAATATTTTACCAGTATTTAAATATATATCTGATATTTGGATATTTAATAAAAGAACAGGGTAAAAATTTCAAACCATACAGTAAAATAATTAAAAAGTAAAAAATGTAGTTGAGAATGACTATAGATTGACCGCTAGAATTTAAAACTATATCCCAAATTTGTAAAATTATTAAAAAAATTCCATGTATGATATGTATGGATAAGAAAAGAAAGTTTATTGAAATGTTTTAGAAAAGAAAAATTATGAATCAAAGATACTGAATTAAACTCATTGAATGGAGACATCCTTTAATCATGAAAAGTATCGATAATACTTGAATTATTATTTTTTTTTGCATAATAGTTTTAAATTCCACCAATATATATCAGCGTAAATTATTACTAAAGGAAATAATTTTTTAATTATTTCAATCTTTTTTTTAAAAGTTGTATATATATATATTGTATAAGAATACTTAAAAAAATTCATTCATGAGGTCAAAAAACTAATAATAATTCTGATTGCCATTGTATTAATTAACATTATTTACTATTATTTCTAGTTATTTTTTCATAATAGTTATAGTTTGATTCCAAAATTGAGATGTGTCTATTGATTTTTCTACATCTAGATAGTCTCTTAATTGTACTTAAGGCCATATCCCCCCAAAAAATTAACATTTTTTTACCCATGAAAATATTCATGTTATTTTTATTTACATATTTAGATCTATAGAGATGAAAAGTTTTTTAATATATTATTTTTTAAAATAAGAAAAGCTTAAAATATATATCATTTTTACATGACCATTTAAGGCTAAAATCAATTACACATATTTTCCAAAAGAGTGTATTAATATTTTGGTTTTCATATTATATGCTGCTTGTATATTAAATTATAAGGTTGTTTCAATTACTATGCAATAATTGAGCTTTAAAATATTTTTTATTCGCTGATTTTAATAGCGATGTTTATAATTATGATAAAACAGAAGCTAGATTTTAAGACAATATTGCAAGTAAGTGCACAATGAGTAATACAGGAATACAACATTATGGTAGAAATGTTTTTAAAGAAAAAAATGTGTTCATATATGTTTATACTAAACCAATTGTGATTATTTTTAACTTATGCTATTTATTAATAAATTTAAAAAATGAGATAGTATCCATATTATTTTGAATGTTTGAAGGTAAAAAGCATTGTATAAACTAAATTTTTAAATAGTATTACATAGAAGCAAAATGAGATTGAATGGAATGATTATGAAATGTGGATTATCTAAGTGATGTAAAGTATGTACATATCTGAAACAAAGACAGTGTATCATCTTGACATTTATTTCAAAGACACATACAAAAATAAAGTTAATTTAAACTTGAAAATGAAGTATTGTTGATAATAACTAGGATTGGGGAACAAAAATATTTTAAATTTAGATATAGTTTTAGTCATAGCTAGAAATGTCTTTATTATGGTATAAGAGATACTTAGCAATGATCTAATATTTAGTGACCATATAGGGAAGCATGATCTAAAGTATAATCTATAGAAGAATATTTCCACCATACATATCTTACTATTGTTGATAGCATATAGTGAAAACTTTTCAATATTATAGATGCAAACCATATTTTTATATGTCATAATTTGAATAAGACTATTGAAAACAGACTCAAGTGCTAAAGATTTGTGGATCACAATTCAGCTGTGTCATTTCCGGTGCTCAGACCTTATATAACCTCTTGAGGGCAAATCATTCAAGTAATTTTTAATGAAACATATTTTAAATTGATGTCTGTCAAAATAATGAATTATAATGACACTATATTATTAGTTAGAAATAGCAATAAGTCAAGACTTTTGTAATTTAAAATTTATGAGAAATTATTAGATAGAGCTATCTTATTTAAATTATATTTTCAATTAAATATTTTTTCTTTATTTTAATATTTACCAGAAATTTCTTAAGTATCTTAAATTCCAGAAAAAGAAAAAATTACTTTTTACCATATGATTTTGATAATTTTTATTAAATTGTTCACATTTTAATAATTAAAACTGTAAGAATTTTATATATGTGTGTGTGCATAAAGAAAAAATAGCATTTAAATAGGCCAATATAGATAGAAAGGTCTCACCAGTAATCTTAATAAAGGAACAGTGAAGACTAAGATTATCAGAATTTTCAATTTCCCGGTAGTAAAGGTTTAAATAGATTTTCAGCCCTGTTTTACTCTTTAGAAAAGAATAGTTGACATTTTTTGACTAGAATTGCTAATCGAATAAAAATTTCAAAGCCTAATAAAAAAAAAAGTTTCCAAGTTTAATTACTCCAGATTTAAATCCAAATTATGATATGAGGTGCTCTGTTTTAGCACAAGAGGGACCTTTTTTATATATTTATATAATAGTGATAATTTGAATGGCAATGAATTTAATTAATTAAATACAATTTTTTCAACCAAAACTTCATTCTGATTAAATCTTATTCTAGATACTTGATATATCTCTGAACATCAAAGTATGTATTAATGAATTTTACACTATATAAAGAAAAAATAACGTGATTGATAAAAAATTGTTATTTTTTTGCAAAATGATTAAAATTGCTACTATACTTTAAGATGATATAATAAATTATATTAGAAACGATTCCTAGTGTTGTTCAAACATGCTTGGTAATAGTCCTATTGTTTGATAGATACGTAATAGTATCACGATTCTCATGTTTAAAATAAATCAATTGAACATTAGCAATCTGGTATCAAGGCAACTCTACAATTAGATGGCAAATGTAGTTACCTTGACAACAAATTGCTAATATTCTATTGGTTTATTTAATCATGAAGGCTATGGCAGAATGATTTATATATAATAAAGAGTTTGGTATGGCATACATAGTGTAATATATATATATAAATCTAAATTATTGAATATATATAATACAATTTTTTATTCTCATATGTCATAGCATCGGCCAAGAGGCAAACCCACAACCGTCTGCAACCAACTACTTGCTTGCAAGGCTGCTGCAATGACTTCTCAGCTAACAATGCTTGACTATATATATAATACAATTAATCTAACAATCAACATTATTGGAAATATGTTATTAATGTGATCTGATAGACAATTAAAGAGATTACACTAAACTGCTTTCACATTTTTTGAATTAAATTACATATTTGTCAATACTATATATATATATATAGCATCACATTATTTCTGACTGTTAAATAAATTTGAATTAACACTTACATATACAGCATATAAAAAATTCTTTGCTGAGAGAAAGGTTAAAGACTCAAAATTGTTTTGACAATTATTTTCTCTTATAATGCAAGAAAAGATATCCTTATTCATAATCTTGCTTTTCTAATATATATGTTTGTGAATAAATATGTTTACTCTAAACACTAAAGTAAAAAGTGCTAAAGGGTCTTTTAGCGAGTTTTTCATTAGTTTTTATTTAATTCTACACAAATTTACTATAGCACTCAATAATCTTTGACAAATGTAGCAAGATCATTTATTTAGAACTATAATATCCTTTTAAATTACTTTAATGTGCACACACCCATGCTTTCATCAATATGACTAAAAATATATTTTTTTCTTAAAGATCTTTTCTTATATCCCTTCAACTTTATTTGTTATTTGTTTGTTTGCTTTCTTTTTTAATTAAATATTTGTTATATTATGTCTGCGAATATATATTAAACGTGGAGAAAAATCTCATTTTGAATTGTCATTTTAATTGCTATTTTTTCATGATGAGATATTCCACATTTGACAAAATTAAAAACATATTACTTTAAATAATCTAAATGAAACTATGTGATATGCAATGTAGTATCTGAATACTAATAAACTTTAGAGATTTAATTAAAATATTTCCATAAGTTATTGAAATTAGTTTGAGCAATTTATTTTCAAAACTTAAATACATTTTTTGTAATATTATTTATGCACACTATTTTATTGAAATAAATAATAGTTTAGCAATATTCAAAATACTTTCAATAGATATTTTTTCATTAATTGAAAAAGTGTGTAACGATTGATCAAAACAATTTGATGTTCAAAAAATTATTATGGAAGACGAAGTAGATGCTTTTTGGAGAAAAAATAATAAGGCTAAAATAAAAAACATAATTTATAAAATTTTAAGAGAAGGTATATGTGATATAAACATATTTGATGTGGATAGTCTATATACTCAAATTACATTGAAAAAGAGTATTTAATTTAATAATGATAGGAATATGATTAACTTTTAGGAGAAAAAATAAATCATTGATAAATTGAAGAGATATTAAAAAAAATGCTTTATAGTAAAAAGATAAATAACAAAATAATTATAAATAAAAGATGATAATTACCTAATATGTAAATGTGATTACAGTTCAATTTATTAATCTAAGAAAGTGATTTAAAAACAAGCTTTAAGTTATCAGTTAAATAGTCAAGTAAATGTTAAAAATGAAAAAGTACGAAGACTGAATAAAATGGGAGTATATATAGACACTGCCTGACTTCTCTAAATAAGACATCTGCAATATTTGAGTAACTTGAATAATGTGTAAGTAGAAAATATTATCAATTTTCAGACTGTGATGTGTTAAAACATATCTTCTTGACATATTTATAAAGTATTCTCCACTTTTAATTTTTCATGTATATAAAATATACAGTATTTAATTATTTTACATTTTTAAATAACAAAGCCACCATTAACAATTTTGTGATTAGTAATGTTTAGTTTGCAGTTAATAAATAAAAATATTTTTTTCTTTTTTTGTTTATCATTTTAGTTGAAAAATCTGAAAATTGATGGAGTTATATGTTGCTAAAATATTGCCAATTTTTTAAAATATATATATATGTGTGTGTATTTGTAAATATCTTACTTTAAGAAACTTTATTTTTATATATTTATAATTAAAAAAATGTTTATACTTTTTAAACTCACAACGAATTAGAGTTCATCCCAAATCTTCCCATTTTTAAGAATATCTCACTAAATGCCCATTATTATAATGTTTTCTTCTGCTATGCCCAATTTTCTGCATTTTCATTCCAAAAAACGTACATATAAATATATAACAACAACAACAACAACAACAACAATAATAATAATAATAATAATAAAATGGATTATTATTATTATTATTATTATTATTATTATTATTGTTGTTGTTGTTGTTGTTGCGGTCCTGCTGCGCCTTTAGTTAGACTAAGTAGATAAACGTTTCCAACAAAGTATAAAAAAATACTGAATTGCCAAAAAACAGTTGCTTAAAACATCACTTGAAGATAATTAATATTCACACCTATCAGGGAAAACGGACTTTTTACTCACAAAGTAAGTGATTTATTGCTTATAACTTTTAATTTTTTTAAGCGCTATTCAGACGCTAGATATTGTCAATATGGCGTCCACATCAGAATCCAAGATAAAGTTTGGCGCGAATCAGACTTCACGAATATATAGCAACATTAGAGCACAGACAACATATGCGAACATAGCTGAATTTAATTTGCAAAACGCAAAACAAATCCCAAGATTTAGAAGGGCCAATCAGGATGACCTGAATGAAGTAAATGATATAAATATGAATCAATATGGTGCCGATGTGTCTTTACAAAACGTTTGGTTAAAAGAAGAAGTGCAAGAGATAAATAGCAGATTTAATGAAACCATACCGAAAAAATTATTCATGTCATTTAAGAGATTTTTTTCAAATAAATCAATCGTCTTAGCAGCAACAGATAGAAATCTCTCTCTCTACAAGTTTCCAAAGGAAATACTATATAAAGAGTTATCTAACAACAAAATGTGGAGCTCAGTTTCAACCATAGGAGAGCATACCAACTCAAGATATCTGGTGGTAGAATTCATTAATGAAACGCAATATACAGATTTTCAAGAAAAAATTAATACTTTAGAAAATTATGTTCTTGTGATTGTAGATAGAGAGATGCAAAACTATCACACTGGCATTATTAAAAATACCTATTTTGGGTATAATATACACAATTTCACAAAATTAATGAAACCCTTTGGGCAACCGATATACATGGAGCCAATATATTCAACACCTACACTAGTTTATTCAAACAGCTTCTATTTCAAGATCAAAATGAATGAAGGCATAAGACCTGAAGACATCCCAAGCATAATAATGGATCAGGAAGCAATATTGACTATACAAATTAAAGGGCTTAGGCCACAATGTTTTGTGTGTGGAAGTAGAGATCACCTGGCAATAAACTGTGGAAGAAAGCACAATAGCAATGACCAGTCAACAGCTAAAACAGAGCAAATATTAATTAAAAAATACACAACAGAGCAACTGGAAGATCAAGCAAACCCAGACAAGAAGATAGAAAATCCCAAACACCCAGAGACTGGCCGAGAAATAGATGACATGCAAAAAAATAAAAAAAAATGGGCAGAAATGAAAGGTAAAGAATATACAAAGGAAGGAACAGAAAATCAGACAAGGCCAGATAAGAAGAGAAAATATGCCAAACATGAAGAGTGTGACCAAGAGATGGGTGACATGCAAAAAAATTATAAACAAATAGATGACATACAAAGAAATATGAAGCAAAGTTTGCTGAAAGTTGCTGATCAGTCAGTACTATCACAGCTGTTTGAGGCAGACAAACTAACCACTGAAAAAGAAGGCAAAAGAATTGAAGTCACTCCAAAACAGATAAAGCCTCATCAAAAAAAACAATCAAAAAAAGGAAATCAAGATAACAATCAAAGACTGGAATCTGAGACTGGAATAGAAGATACACCTGATGAACATCAAAGATCAAAAATAGATAAAAACAGTATGCAAAACAATAAAAAAAATGTGGAGCAATAAACCAACCGGATGAAGAAGATATAATCGAAGCCACAGAAAATAAAACAAGCACAGACAAGAAACTAAAACACACCAAATGCATTGAGGGCAACCCAGAACTAGATGATGTAAAAGGGAAAAATAAGGAATTGGATGGTATACAACATAATAAACAAAGTAAGCAAAAAACAGATAAAGAAGATACAATGGAAGTGATGGAAAACAAGAACATAAAACACATCAAACACATTGAGGCCGACCATGAACTAGTTGGTTTAAAAGTGGAAAATAAGCCACTGGACAACATACAAGATAATAATAATCAAAGTAAGCTTAAAATGGCACTCCAGGAAAGGCCAGCTCAGCTCTATGAGCAAGAGAGATTAAACAATGAAAAAGAGGATAAGAGAATCACAGCAAAGGTAAACCATATGAAATGTGACCAACAAAATCAGTCAAAGAGTGTGAATAAGGACTACATGCAAATTATGGCACTCGAGACTGAAACTGAAGATGTAACTCATGTAGATAGAAGATGCAAAATTTCAACCAAAGTCATACCATGGCCTACAATTATTAAGAAAACATCTGCTGAAATGATGGAGGCTATTACTCCAGATCTGCCTACTGAAATAGAAAGCCACACTGAAGATAGGCGCAAACCAAGGCATCCACCAAAACAAGATAGAAGATATAAAAAGGTGAGAATTGAACAAGAGAATCCTCGCAGTGAGCAGGAAATATATAATTGGGCTGTAGCAGTGGATGAAGAGAGTGGCCTGGTGTTTCAAAATGCAGTGGAAATCGGGGAAGAAAAGTAGGAAGACATGAATTCCTAAACTCAAAGGGAAAAAAAAATTATTAATAAAACTTAAAATTTCTGTTTTAAATGTCAGAGGACTTAATGCAATCAATAAAAATTTCAAAGTCACAAATTGGATAAATCAAATCCGAGCCCATATAACAGGATTATTAGAAACAAAGATAGATGCAGACTCAGCAATAAATCCAGCTACCTGCCTGAGGGGCCAGGGCTTCTCTGCATGTTCCAGAGATTCATCCTCCCCTTCAACAGGAACTGGAATAGTAATTGCTCAAGATTGCCCTTTTGAAAATTTCAAAATACTTTACATTGATTCAAACCTTCTAATAATAACACTGACTCAAAAATAATTACAATGAATATAGTGCTTGTATATATGCCAGTAGAAAAGCAAAAGATAGAATCTATAATTTATAATATAAATTCAATTCTTGCCATGAATGCAAGCCCCACTGTTCTGGTTGGGGACTGCAACTCATCTTATGAAGAACTTGTACAGAAATTACTCCTAATGACAATAATGTGATTAATTAACATTCCTAAAGTAGATACACTTGTGTAAAATTACCCATATAGATATGTACTTTTTTAAAAATGAATATGGTAGCACTTGAAATTGAACTGACAATAATAAGATTCAATATGTATCTTGCTATGGCATTGTAATACTATGTAACTAAAAGGATCAATAAGGTTTACTATTGTTGAAACTTAATAATAATAATAATAATAATAATAATAATAATAATAATAATAACAACAACAACAACAACAACAACAACAACAATAATAATAATAATAATAATAATAATAATAATAATAATAATAATAATAATTCAATTTATTTATTTACCGTACAAAACTACAGCATTAAGCCAATTACAGAATTGCACTATAATAACTATACAATAATATACATAAATAATATACATAAATGAGTAAAAATGATGAAAATAATATAATTATATGCCATACTTTTTTATAAGATAAGTAACAAATTTTTTAAAGTCTAAAGAAAAAATATTTTCATTAATAAAATCATGATTATAGGTATTAGGCAAACGAAACAAAGGTGAAAATTTTAATATGTTGGAGCGACAAACCTTAATATAAAATAAAGTAAATGTACGTGTTTTATGTAAACAATTATTAAAAGCAATATTTGAAATTTTGTTAGTTAATATAATTTTTTGATTCACAAGGTTATATAAAATTTTAAGATCTCTCATTTTTCTTCTAATGGATAGGGATAGATAATGGTCTTTTAATTTAATGTACTTAGAAAATTTGTCATAAACCAATTGAATTTTAATAATATCTCGTTTGGAACTGGGATTCCAAACAACAGATCCATATTCTAAAATTGGCAAAACCAAAGAGAGAAATAATTTATATTTTGTAAAACTACTAAATTGTCTACCATGCCTTAAAATTGCACCCATAATTTTAAAAGCCTTATTTACTACATTTTCAATATGATGATGAAATGATCCATTGCTTGCAAAAATAATTCCAAGGTCTTTCTGAATATCAACAAATTTTATATTATGATCTTCAATATAATAAGGACAAATTATCATTTCAGATTTTTTGGAATAAGAAACTGTTGAACACTTATCCATATTAATATCCATTTTATCATCTCTACACCATTTCACAAAATTATTGATATCTTTTTGTAATAATATGCAATCATTAATTGAGTTTATATTCCTAAAAATTTTACAATCATCTGCATAACATAAAATATGCGAAAATTCTAAACTCTCTCCCAAATCATCAATATAAACGTTAAACAATAATGGTGCAAGGATACTGCCCTGAGGTACTCCTATATTACAATAATATGGATTAGAAGAATTATTCTTAAACTTTACATAAGCTGTTCTCTGCTTAATAAAAGATTCAAACCATGCAACCAAATTATAGGAAAAACCTAATTTATACATTTTGAAAAGCAACCTGGAATGATCCACTTTATCAAATGCCTTGGATAAATCAAAATAAACATCTAAACGACATTGATTCACAAAGACATTAGCAATGTGATCAGTTATTGTTAAAAGATTAGTTTCAGTTGATCTTCCAGGTAAAAAAACCATGTTGCACAGGAACCAAAATCTTATTTATGTCATTAACAATTTTTTTATAGACACATCTTTCAAATATGTGTGCAACTGTATGAAGCACAGAAATTGGTCTATAATTATTAACATTATCTTTTGAACCATTTTTAAAAATAGGTATAACTTTGGAAAGTTTTAGAGTTAGGAAAAATACAATTTTTAATGGAACAAAAATATAACATAAAGGAGCAGCAGTATATTCCACACAACCTTTATAAATGAAAGAAGGTATATTGTCATGACCTATACTTGAATGTGTTTTGAGTTCTTTGACAGCTGATATATCATTATTGTTGAAACAATCGATAGAAATGCTATCATTAAAACATCCCTTGATCAAATTAAACCCAGACAGTTGAGAATTACCAAATAATTCAGAAAAGTGAACTGAAAAGTCATCAGCACATAAAGATGAATTATAATCCATTTGAGATTTTCTTTTGGTAATGCCAGAAGTTTTAATAAAAGACCAAAATTCTTTAGGATTATCTGACAAATTGAGCTCCATATTTTTAATATAGTTTTGAAAATCAATTTTCTGAATAGCTTTAACCAATCTTCTATAATTAATAAACTTATTGTAAAAAAGTATATTTCGTGTTTTAGTGTACTGCTTCTGATGATACAATTTCCTTCTAATAATTTTTTTAAGTTTATCTGAGAACCAAAAAGGGAAATAAAAATTGTGAGAGTCACGTTTTTTTGGTATATAAAAATCAATTAGATCATTAAATACTTGATTAAAAAAGTCCATATTATAATTAGCATCTGTTGAGGAATATAATGGGCTCCAATCAAAATTAGAAATTGTCTTACACAGACCCATATAATCCCCCTTTTTATAACATCTTTTAATATTTAAAGGAACATGCCACTTAAAATAATTTATTTTAACAAAAAATTCAATAGGTTGGTGATGTAAATCTATAGGAATATTAAGAGATGAAACACAAAAACATTTAATCTCAGGTAAGTTACTCAGAACATAATCAAGTATTCGATTATAAGAATTTAAATGGGAATTATGCTGTTTCAAATTCAAAAAATTAAAGAATTGCAGCATCCTATATGCTTTGTGTGATAATGAAGAAATATCAAAAGAAGCATTATCAAATAACTCAGGAATGTTAAAATCTCCAGTAATAATAATATTCATTTTATAATTAATCAAAAATTCTTCAAAAGTACAAAGTAAAGCATCCAAGTCAGAGAAAGACAAGGCTGGCCTTATATAAACATTCCCTAATAATAATTTTTTATGATGATCAAGGGAGACCTCACACCATGTTGATTCACAAAATCTAGAATTCAAAAGCACAAATTTATGAACAATCTCTTTCCTGATGGCAATAAGAGTGACCCCTCCTCTTTTAATTACTTCATGACATCTATCTGCACGAAAAATTTTATATCTATCATCTAAAAATGTATCATCATAAATTTTGTCATTTAGCCATGTTTCTGTAAGAAAGATAAAATCATAATCTTCTGAACAAAAAAAACTTTTTATTTGATTCAATTTAGTTCTCATTCCTCTAATGTTGGCATAAAAACAAGAAAAACCACCCATATCCAGTAAAATAAATTAAAATATATATATATTTCCTTTTTTTTATAAATATTAATAAATCAATCAAGAAGTATTAACTTACGGGCCAAATTACCATAGAAAAAGGAAAGAGAAGAACCGCGAGGCCAAAAATCAGACGAAATAAACTCACCATGTTTATTTTGGGGAATAGAAATATAAAAACTGGAAGATCTATTATTGAACATGTTAATCTTATAACACACAACATTAACCTGAAATTTATTTTCCAAATTGTTTTAATTTCTGATGATCTAATCTTTGCAGGCATATTAGAAAGAAAGTATTTATTATATTTATCATAACCTATATTGTATTTGTCATTATTCCAAAAAGTTTTAACATTTGGTGCATTAATAGTTTTATTAAACCGTTTTTGATAGAAATTAAATCTTAAACCATCATTTAACCCTGAAAATTGCGAATTGTAATTTTGATTATTTATACATTTATTATTTAAAAGATAATTTTTTTTATGAAAATTAGTAAAACATTTAGATTTGGAATTATTAATATAAAAGTTAGGAAGCTTATTAGGATTTTCTTTATCATTTAATACAAATAAATGTTGTTGATGTTTGGCTGATTGTTTAAACACTCTCGTTGGGTAAAATTTTTTCATATTATTCTTTGTAAAGCTATTAACTTTGGAACGCACATTTTCACTATAAAAGGAAATATCTTGATTAAGTATTTCTTTATTGTCTTTATCAAATTTCCACTTATTGAAGTTAAGTCTGTTATTATTTTTTTCATAGTCAATGCAAGAATAATAATAATAATAATAATAAATCATAATAATAATAATAATAATAATAATAATAATAATAATAATAATAATAATAATAATAATAATAATAATAATAATAATAATAATAATAATAATAATAATAATAATAATAATAAATCAGCATTTATTTTTTATAGCGTCTGTATACAATTGTAATCACATTCATATCGGCTTAAAACCAAATTGTGCAAACGCTTTATACGAGTGTTAAATAATAAATGAATACCCTCTGACCCGTACAAGATATAGAATTTATGCAGCAATAAAAGGAATCCTCTTATTACTACGACTCAAATATTTATATATGAGCAAATCTGAAGTACTGGCACAGAAGGTGTGACTATAGAACAGTCACCTTGAATTACTATATATAACTTATGAATGAATGACGCCGATGAAATTTACTAGAATTTACTGAACGTCATTCCAACTGAAATTAATCATATATATAAATCAGCCGATATGAATGTGATTACAATTGTATACAGACGCTATAAAAATAAATGCTGATTTATATATATGATTAATTTCAGTTGGAATGACGTTCAGTAAATTCTAATAAATTTCATCGGCGTCATTCATTCATAAGTTATATATAGTAATTCAAGGTGACTGTTCTATAGTCACACCTTCTGTGCCAGTACTTCAGATTTGCTCATATATAAATATTTGAGTCGTAGTAATAAGAGGATTCCTTTTATTGCTGCATAAATTCTATATCTTGTACGGGTCAGAGGGTATTCATTTATTATTTAACACTCGTATAAAGCGTTTGCACAATTTGGCTTTAAGCCGATATGAATGTAATAATAATAATAATAATAATAATAAAAAAACAAAAAAAAAAACGGAAATTATCCAGAGGTTTGGGTTTCATCAGAGACTACAACTAAATAAATAAATCACCAAAATTAAAATTAACAAAAAATGATTCAAATTATCTTAAAATTTCTTGAAGCTTGGTAGTACAATAAAAAATAACTGATGGAGGAAAGATGTATAAACCCCAAAGTTCCAAGTGTCTTGTTCAAAGAAATATAAAAAGCTCCACCCTGATAAAAATTGTAAGCTAGAAAGTAGTCTGAGAATTTTTGTATAGGGCAACACTGGATAAGGATTTAATAAGCACTCAGTATTTATGGATTATTAAAGCTTACATAAAATGGCAAAAGAATAGGGAGAATAAAAAAATTTGCTAATCTTTAAAATTATTCATTCATTTACTCTTGGGCTATTAGTGTATTGATGTTATAGATTATTTTAAAACCTGTCAAGTATCGTACCCATAATCTGGCTAAAGAAAATTCTTAGATTGTCTGTTTTATGTACAAAACATCATATTTTATTTCTGAAATATTATTAAGATGAGATTTATATTTTTACTAATTCCACATCTAATTTTCTTTTATATTTACCTTAATCTGTTGATCGTCAAGTCTTCAAAAGATTGCAAGAGCAAACTTTACATTTTTAACTCATTAATATTTGAGTTTTCAAATGAAATTTTATATAAATCAGAAATAAATGTTTTATATATAGTATCAAACATTTATTCTCATGCACTTGAAAATTTATATTAAAAAAAGCATATAAATAAAAAATTTTTAAATCAAATTCAAATAATTAAATGTATTCACATTCAAGCAAAAAATTTTTTTATTACATATTCAAAATAATATTTAAATGTATATAGATTGGATCTCATGAGATTTTAAAGAATCTAAAATGAAGTGAATGGATGATATAAAGAATCTTATTGGAATTATGTGAAGAAAAAAGCTGTAAATTGATGGAACTGGATTAAATTTGAAGATATTCTTATCATGTAGGGATTAATAATGTTTGGAAATGATGAAGATGTAAATCAAAATAGCTTCATGGCATAATGGTTAGCATATTTTTCTGTATTATTTAGATCAAGTAAAATTTGGAACATTTTAAAATAGCTAAGAATTGTTCAGTCCAGACATTTATTCAATTATTGATCAATAAATGGGTCTCTAGTTATTATTACCAAAATGCTAAAGTAGAGAAATAAAACTGCAAAAACATCATCCATTGTCTAACTTTGAGAATATTATCTATTTTTTTACCATTTACCTAGAAATACACTGGAAAGATTTTGCATTGAAGGGAAATATGGAAGACTGTTTTACTACCTACCATCATGTACATGTGTGAATATATATCAAAATAGAGGGTCTATTCATCCTTCACTCTATTTTAAGCAACCAATACACATGATGACACACATGTTAAAATATACATGATGCTTAATATACATATTTTGTGCAGAACAAGCACTCATCAATTGGGTCAGATCATAATCTCCCACATATATGTATATTCAGTGCTCTAATTATGTTATGATAGCAATTCCTCAAACTTTAATGGACAGGTTTCAATCCTCTCACCTTTCCAACTATTCAATCATCCATTTCATTGAAAAACTGGTGATGGAACATTAAAAGCTCTTGTTGGATTTGTCATTATAGTCATAACCATGTAAACATAAATAAAACTCTATACAAGTGTGGGAGATTATGATCTAGCCCAACTGATAAGTATGATTATGCATGAAATATGTATGTATCTTTTTCACATGTGTGTGTTCATGTGTATCAGTTGCTTGAGATAGAGTGAAGTATGAATAGACTGAAAAATTCAAATTTCTCTCTCTCTCTCTCTCTCTCTCTCTCTCTCTATATATATATATATATATATATATATATATATATATATATATATATATATATATATATATATATATATATATATATATATATATAGCAAACATTCAGTATAAGAAAATGACATACTGCCTTAGGATTACATATAGCTTAGGAAAAGGATTATATCTTAGTATATGTTCACTCATCCTCCTATTAATATATATGAATATATAATGTCCGATAATATAAGAGGTTAGATTGATGTAATGAAAACATGGGTATGATTGCAATATCAAATCTAACAAGGTTTTTGAGCATTCCATCATTGATTTTTCAGTGAAATGGATCGTTGAATAATTGGAAAGCTGAGAAGATTAAAGCCTGCACATTAAAGTTTGAAAAATTCCTATCTTAAAATAAACTGAGCACTAATTGTATATATGTGTGGGAGATTATTATCTGACCCAATTGATGAGTGCTGGTTCTGCATAAAATACATATATTGGGGATTATATATCTTTTTCACATGTGTATGGACAAGTGTATCAGTTGCTTGAGATAGGGTGGAAGATGAATAGATTGAAAAATCCTGAGTTCAAATGTTATATATATATATATATATATATATATATATATATATATATATATATATATATAGAGAGAGAGAGAGAGAGAGAGAGAGAGAGAGAGAGAGAGAAAGAGAGAGAGAAAGAAAACATTCAGTATGAAGAAATAATATATTGCCTTAGAATTATATGTATATCATATTGATGTAACAATTGTAATTAAATTGTTAATAGCAAGAGACGCATTTGTCAAAATTATTGAATAAAAATAGATCATTGACTTTCTATTGTCAATATATAAAAACAAAAACTCTGGAAAATTTTTATTTAAGAATGCTCTATAATATTTTAAAATATAATGGCAAAATCATAAAATTTAATAATTTATTATGGACCTTTCTGAATGTGTTGATGTTGAATCTATTATTGTAAGTATCATTATTTTCATAAAGTAGACTAGTCCAGTTTATATTACAAAGTTTATCTCAAAACTTCCTAAAAAGATGCAATAGTAATTTCTTTTAATGGAAAATTTGGTTTTAAACTTAGAATATATATATATATTTTAAGTGTCATAGCATCGGCCGGGACGCGAACCTGCAACCCGGGCAACTGCCTGCAAGTGCAAGGCAGTCGCGCTGACCTCTCGACCACCAATGCAAGACACTTAGAATATATTTAAGAGTCAGATATGGGCAATGTGTTAATGTTTGTCACACTTAAAAGTTTGCTACAAAAGAGATTAGAAAATAAAATGTTGAACAAAGTAAAAGACCAGTATATGACATTTATGGACATATTTGTAGATATAGTCATTACAAAATTCATTCTTTTTTTTTACTCTAGAGCTAAAATGATCATAGTAATTTATGAGTGGCTGCAAATGATATTATTTATATATGAATATTATTGTTTGTATTTTTATATAACAATAATATAAGAATGCATACAACTATTAAGTAAGTCTATTATTTTTAATTACATATTTTAAATTATGATTATTATAAATAATGAAAGGAAAAAAAAGAAATATTTTAATGAAAATGGTATTGTTAAAAATATAACAGGAAAAAATATTCAAAATTACATTAATGAATGCTTTTAAAAAAATAATATGTATAATCAGGAAAAAACATCATATTAAAACTTATTTTTAAAAATACATTTGCAACTGTATTGATAATTATATATAATTTTAGACTTTTTTGCAAAATATATTATTCCAAAAAAAAATAATAACTTCGACTTCTTTTTTTTATATATGAGTATTTATATAAAATATAGATATATTTTCATAAAAGTTTATTTCCAATTTTAAATTTAGTTATTTATGATTTAAATAATTTTGTGTTTTAAAGTCTACTCAAGATACTAAATGAATTGTGTTGTTCTCTTGGTTCATAATTAGTTGCATTCTCTGAATATAACTTCATATATAAAATAAGCAAAATTATAAAACTTTTTTGAATATTTACTTCACTATTAAAATATCAGCCAAGGATTTATAATTCCTAGTTTTTGAAGGTCTATTGTTAAATATTTATTTTTTTATTAAAATCTTTGAAATCTTTACCATCCAATATTTCAGCAAGAGAGTGAGTGATGATGATTGTTTTATGAGTTTTGAAAGGAGCATTTGAAAGTACTTTGTTTTTCATATTTGTTACTATGCACTTCATTGTATACTTTTCATGTGCTTCTATTATTGTGTGATCCTAATTTTGCCAATCCATATATTTATTTAATCTTAAAGTGATATTTTTATAGATTATATAATTTTCAAAATTATAAAAGAAAAAAATAAGGCAAGTAAATAAATTTCTCAAACATACTATTTTATTTTAAATTTATCCTACATACCTTCCACTCAAAAACAAACATGCAAAAAAAATTTCTGTATTTTTAATTTATATAAATAAACAATTATCTCCAATTTTCATTTCAATTAGAAATCATACTAAAAAAAATGTTTTAAAGAACTTTACATGGGATAAGATAATAAAATAACAAATACATGCATATATACATATTATTATTATTAGATATTATTACATTTACAAATATTAATATAGGAATTTAACATATGCATAACATTGTGGAAGGAAACTAATCTTCACACAAGCACTATAGAAGTAATGAGCATTCCTCCAGAGGTACTATAATGATACAAAGTACCTTTGTGAAAGCTAAGTTCAGCACCCTTAGTGCCATGAATAGAACTGATCTGAAGACTGTGCATTGGCCCAACACCTCACATTTATCAAGGTCTCAGGGATGCATGATCTATATTTTTTGCAAAAATAAAAAACAACATTTTATCACATGCTAAATGAAACTATGTTTCCCTTTTTTTATTTAAAAAATTGTAATTTGTAACCCCTACAATGAATATCATATGAAAAAAAATACAATTGTATAAGCACTGATTTATGTTGTGATTCAGAATTTTCAGTTACATTGTTTATATAAATGTTTCACAATGTTCTGATCATGTTAATGTGAATTCAACATAAGTCAAGCATGATTCTCTTCATTAACATTTTTATGTATTTAATCACAATTCACAAATAAATAAATAAATAAATAAATTACAACAATGTTATTAATGGATTCACAATAAAACATTGAAATTTTTTTTTTTTGGTATTTTATGTATTTTAATTTTTTTTCTTAAATATTGATTCAAAGTCATATCTATAATAAATAAGTAATTATTTATACATTATAAAGTACCAATTTGTACAATTTTAATATATCTATATTTTCAAGCAAGATAATTTATTTTTTTAAATATCTAAATGGTTTTTATCATGTGAAAAACACTCCACTCCCATTCCTGAAATAAAATTAAGTAATTAAAACAAAATGAATTCTATAAAAAATTACATTACTTATACTTTTATCTTTTTATTTACAAATTAATTCTCCTCACTTTGGTGGTGACAATATGATAAATGACATCAGTTTTGACATCTCTAACCAACATACTAATCAGTTAAAAATAACTCATGCATAACATGTTATGTTTTCTATTAACAAAATTAGCTTCTCAAATATTTATTCAGTAATAGAATACTTAAACTACTTCATGATTTAATTAATGTATCCTATTATTTTATTATAAACACTTAGACACACTACATAGTTCGGTATCTAGAGAGTTTAATGAGTTACATTACTTTTAAGAAAATACATTTTCATATTTGTACTGTTTATTTGATAAATTTTTAGAAACAATTATACCACACCTTGCACTTTTTTTGTTTAATGATAGTTTATAATAACCCAAAAAAAAAATCAAATGGTTTCTCCCACTAGAATAGATAAAAAATTTTGTAATAAATATTTTAACCTGTAATTTTAATGATAATTAGTTATAAATTTGTTTGAAGTATACAAATTTTCCCAAATAGTTAATGATTTCTCTAGCCAACTCAAAATTCTTTAAAGCAGTTACTGAATCAAGTAGTCATTCAGTAAGTAAATAGGTGTTTATCTAATTTTAATCAAAGAATAGGATAGTCTTAGACACACAAGCAGTCAGATGATTTGAAACATGACTATAAATAAAAAATATAATTATAATGTGATGCAATTTTTACCAAATGTATAGCATGTATATCAGCAAATTAGGTTGTGATTTCTCTTTCAATTTTGCTTGTGTTAATATTGACTTAAGACTACACTCTGTAAATTATATATAAATTGTACCTAAACTATAAAAAGTCTTGTGATGTTGTAAAATGTATAAATCTATTATAGCTTTGAGCTGAGATTGAATCCCATCTGGACTAAATTTTTTCTTTGATGTAATCAGCACTTAGCCAAATCTGTTGGATTTTTATCCTGCAGTGTATGAATTAAATTTTCATGCATATGTTAGTATGACTGGCAGAGTGTGTTACTTTTATCAGTCATATGTTTTGCTTAGTGCACTTTCAGTGCTGAACATTGTAATCATAGCTGTATTATTTCATTTGGTTGCTGACAAAAAACAGATTTTCCAAGTATACTAATATATATATATATATATATATATATATATATATATATATATATATATATATATATATATATATATATATATAAATTATTACACATAAACAACAAACTAGAATTAATATATATATATATATATTACACTTTGATACTCTGTCATTATAACTATTAATGTAAAAAATACTTAAACAGAATTTAAATATTAAAAATTTAGTAAGATAAGTATATTTTCAAAGCTCTCACATCATAATCATGGTTAGTCTGCTGAAAACATTAATTTTTTGCTGATTTGAATGCTATTTGTTTTTGGTCCATTATATATTCATTTTGTGTAAGGAATTACACCTCTTTTATTTTACATTTGTGATATGGTAATGTTCTCTTTCATGATTATGAAAGAGCAATAAATTAACAGCTTCTGATTTCATCTTAAAATTTCTATACATGAATGAATGTTGGGCCATTTTAGCTCTAAGATTTTCCCTGGACTCACCATAATAGACATATGGAAATCTTTTTGGTTGCAATTTCCAACATAGGCCACATTGGATTGATTCAATGTCAGAATGTTGTCCTTAGTGTGTTAATAAGCTTGTTTAAATTTATGGGGATTCTGAATCTGACATTAAATTTGTCTGAAAAATTTCTGCTATTTTATTAAGCATATGTGATAAATATAGTAGAGAAATCCAGATTTTATTATTTCTATGATTGACCATTTTACATATATTTTGATTTTGAATTGTTTTATATATCTGTATATGTGCATCCTGTTATAATCTGCTTTCATCAAGTCATCCACTAACCATGAATATGTTGCAAAAGCACTGAAAGTATACTTATCTTACTAATTTTTTAATATTTAAATTTTGTTTTAGTTTTTTTTACAAAAATATATATATAAGCATTAAAAACATAAAGCTAAACATGTCAATAAATAATCAAAATTATTCCAAATTCACAACTCGACCAGACTAGCCAAAAAATAAACTCTAAAACCAACAACCAATGGTTTCATTGCTGCAAGCAGACTTCTCAAGTGTAAAGAACTACAAAATAACATATTTAAATTAAACATTACCCACAATTCCACTTCACTTCCATATACCCTTAATATTAAAAGAACTTTTAAATAAGTTAATTGTTTCAGAATCATAAATTTTTAATAATAAAGATTCTTTAATTCTTTTTATTTCATTTCTCTCGAAAAGACAACCTTGGCTTCATCAAAATTAATAGTGTGACCTATATCTTTTTCATGGTTATAAAAATGAAATAAAAAGAAAAATAATTTTTATTATTAAAAGTTTATGATTCTGAAGCAATTAACTTATTTAAAAGTTCTTTTAATATTAACGATGTATGGGAAATAAGTGTAATTGTGAGTAAGGTTTAATTTAAATATGTTAGTATACACTTGAGAAGTTTGCTTGTAGCAGTGAAACCATAGGTTGTGTTTTAGAATTTATTTTTTGGCTAATCTGCTTGAGTTGTGAATTTGGGGTAATTTTGATTCTATGGGCGTCAATTATAAAGGCAAACTCAAAAAAAATTTTTTTTCTCCAAGTTCTAAAGAAACAAAGATTTTTTTTGTTTTGTAACCAATTCATCTACCTTGATGTAAGTAGAAAGTAAATGAATTTATACTATTGTTAGCTAGATAATAATAAAAAAACAAACAAACAACAATATACATCATTTCCAAACAATATTTAATTAGTTTGATAAGCTTTACGTTCATCTTCCACAGTTTCTCTGTAGAAAATTGGCCTGCAGTATGCTATGTAAAAAACCCTTTCTCTTTTATCTCTCTATATATGTAAGTTACTTTTATTACATTAATTATATGTTGTACTATTCCTATCATCTAATATCAAAAGTTAAATATTTTCAGAAAAATTCAAACTTTATTTCATATTTCAATATATAACTATTACTAAAATGTCATCATTAAAATTCTTCGTCATGTATTTTTAAGAATATAATTCTCAAGTGAATTTTTAAATTAAATAACTATTTTTTTTCTGAATTACATTAACGTAGAATAGTTTGCAAATGTTAAAAAAATACATCATTATTATATATCATTAATGTTCATCGTAGAATGTGCTCATTTAATTACCATATTGCTAACTTTTCCTTTCTATCACCTTTTTTTTTTTTACATATTCATTAAGACTATTATTGTATATATGGGTGTCTTTTTTCTTGGAACAATGGGGAAAAAATTGAAAAATAATAAACTATGTATAACTACAATCAATGTTAATCAAAATGTCATTTTAAACTTCATTAATTTTCCTTTTTTATGAAAAGATTTTAATTTATAGCAGAGATCTTGATTATTAGCTCTAATTTACATTTTGTAAGATGGCTTTGCTGAAAATTGAATTATTGCATTCAAAAAGTAGATTTTTTTGTCTTGCATTGGTGGTCGAGTGGTCAGCGCGACTGCCTTGCACTTGTAGGCAGTTGCCCGGGTTGCGGGTTCGCGTCCCGGCCGATGCTATGACACTTAAAAAAAAAAGTAGATTTTAAAACAAAATTTCGATTTCATTTATAAGTATATAAACAATAAAGTAAAAATAACTAAAGAAACAGCAATTAAAATAATACGGTAGTTAAAAATAAATGTATAAATATATTGTTTTAAAAAATGTATATAATTTAACATCTTTATATTCATTTTGAAAATTGCACTTCGATATACAAATAAGGGTTAAACGCAGTTAACAAAAAATGAATAGTTTTCTGCTCGGCAGTTCATAAAAATTCGAGTACTGGAAAGTGACAATTGGAGCCACACTTAAGGGACCTCGAGCTTCAGAGTTCGCCGCTCTGCCATTGCCCTTACCTACGCAAGCCAATGCTATGCAGTTATTAATTTTAATATTTATATATTTCCTGACTACTCTATTTATAATTTATAATCTGCATCGCATGAAACTTGAGAATTTTTTTGCAAAGAGTAATCAATCCATAGCCAAAACAGCTGCTATTCAATTATTGATCAATAAATTCTATTATGAACTATATTCATCTGAAAAACAATGTTTTCAGATTAATCTGGCAGTCAATAAAACAAAAATATGATTTTTAGGTAATTCAGTTTTCACTAGTAGTAAAAGATATGTCATAGACAATGAACTCATGGTTTATTATGCAAGTAAACTTAGAACAGGAAAAACTCTCCATACAGTAGTGCCACTCAGTACAAGCCAGAGTAATCAATGGATGCAAGAAAATCTGTGTATAAGAGCTCTATCCAGTGCCTGCTCATATGATATCCTCAGACTAGTTTCCAGCTTGTGGCTTCCATCAGTGAGGAGTCTCCTCACTGATAGAAGCCACAAGCTGGAAACTATCCTGGGAATATCATATGAGTAGGCATTAGATAAGGATTTTATGCACAAACCTTCTTGTATCCATTGATCATTCTGGCTTGCACTGAGTGGCACTACTCTAAGGAGAGTTTTGTCTGTTTTAACAGCTTGAGCAAGCATAAAAAAATGGTGATCATATCAAGTAAATTTAGTCTTGCATTTTAATTGGCTCCCTTTTTAAATTTATCTATACACATAATAGTGTTTTTATTGATTGTTTCATATTCTATGTTATTGTCTATCTAATTATAAGATTTGCACAAGAAGCCTACTATCAACTGAAAGAAGATAATTGATTTTTTTTTTGAGGCCTTAAAAAAGAAGAGCAGGGTAACTTTTTAATGGTCACTCCATATATTCTTGTTATTAGAGCTGTTATCACTGTAAAAAATATTTATATGTTAAACAAACATAGATGTCTACTCATTAATACATGTCTTTTAATTTGATGAGTTCTTTGAATATTACCATTGGGTTTAAATTTAAGAATGTTTTTTAGCAACTTTATTTACTTTTAGCTACATTAATTATTTTTTATATATTCATTAAACATCAAACAGAAAATTTGTTTTAAAAATATTTTGAAATGTGAAAACATTAAGTATTATGAAAGAACCTTGAGTCCTGTTATTAATTGCTGTAACTTAGCATTAGATTTTGTTGCATGTACATTAGTGGACTTTTTTGGGTTAATATTATTAAAGATAAAATACTATTATTCCAAAAATTATACAATCGAGAATCTATATTTCAAAACATTTTGGCATCAGCCAATATACACAAAAACTACAATTTCCATGGTGCATTCATCAATAAAAATAGTTTTATTAAAAATCACATGAAATTTATTTATTTGTATGCAATGATATTATCTGCAATAGATATTTATTTTTAACTATTCGCAGCATATAAAATCAAAATTTAAAAGCTTATTTTCAAAACAATGTAACCAAAAAGAATTAAGACACTTTTAATGTCTGAAAATAATTGTATCAACTATAGTGATATAACAAAATATATAGCTAAAGGTGTCATATCCACAACACACACTTTTGTAAGTTCAATTTATTCATAAGTTGGGCGAATATTACATGTTGTTTCACCAATGCTTATGTTATCTGAAAACAAAAAAAAATGTTATTTTATACTTAAAGTTTATTTTTAAAATAAATGAAAACACAAAATATTCTGCCATAGTTTTAATGTTCAAGTTTGATGGGAAAGAGTTAGTCTTTTCTAAAAAAGTGAAATTGTTAACTCAATGATTTTGAGATTCATTGCAATGTATAGTTGTATGATGACATTGCTTTGTTCAGCTTCTAAATCCTTACTTGTGGTTATCTTTAGTATTATTTTTCCAGTTTTACATTTATTTCACAAATATTGATTTATTACTTTAAAAAAAGTCTGAAAATATAAGTAATTCACAGAGAAAAATCACAAATAAGCTGACACAAACTTAAAAAATCACTGATTGTTTTTAGCAATAACTCCATGGTTAATTTAAATATTTACAATTATTTTTTTTTACAAAGTAAATATTTGTATAGAAATTATTAAAAAAAGAAATATATTCATATTTACATTTAGATTTTTTAAAAAAATGTTAATTTTTAAAAACAGAAATTGAGAAATTTAAAGTAGTGATAAAAAAAACTATGATTATTACACTCCATCAAACACTGCAGTACAGGACTTTTGTGATATTTTAACCCTTTTGAGAATCCTTATGAGATGACTCACAGCCACTTCAAGTAGCTTGAATTCCATTATTTTTAATGCTACGGTAAAGATTTTGTGCTTTTTTCAAAGGTCAAAAAAAGTTTCATAAGATGCTGCCCTCTCTTGAATTATTTTACAAGTAAAAAATCAATAAAACTGATGTCAAAGTATAACAAAAGAAGTAAGGTGGACATTCTTCATTTTGATTGGCTGTAACCATCAAGTTCAAAGAAAGATGCTTGTCAAAGCCATTCGTCAAAACGAAACTGCTAAGATTTCTTTTCTTTCATTTGGAAAGTGATAAACGAATGTTTTAGACCATTTTAAAAGTATTTTTTGATGTATTTTTTGACATATTATAAATTTTTTTGAGAAAATATGCTAAAAATAAAATTATTTTAGAAAAATAGTAAGACTTTAGCAAAATTATTTACCTATCCATGCAACGTAAAATTGACCAAGAAATCACTGACGTCATCAAAGCTATTTGGTTGGTCAGTAATATTTGTTTTAAATTTACTGCCATTATTGAATATTTTTAAATTATAAATGAAAATTTATTTTTGAAAAAACTTTCGTTCATTTTCATAACCTGACAAATTATTAATATACTTTTTACAAATGAATCTAAAGTGAATATAATATTAAAAGATGAATATATGTTGACAGTTGAGTTTGTGACTTGACCAATTAAAAGTTTACACTTTTATCTCACTTGGCCAATAAAATACTAGCCACTACAATTACATTGCAATTTTAAATTTTAGAACAGAATTTTATAGTTTTGTGATGACTTAATAATAATTCATTCATTTTTTAAAAATGATATTGGTTATTTGCTTTTTTAAATAGCATTTTGTTAGTTAGTCAGTAAGAACAAGTAATTCTTCTTCTTACTTATTTCACTTTTTTTTCTATATTTGAACATTTCAAATATGGATTTTAGAATATTTTTTCATTTGTAAACTTATATTTCTAATAAATCAAATACACTTTATTGATTCATAATACTGAATAAAGATTTTAATACTAAAGTAAAATGTTGAACTATTAACTCAAATTACAAATAGGAGAAAGATTGAGAAATGTTGAAATGTGGAAGAGTTAAAAACTCATGTTAGTTTGTTCATTGCTGGTTCTTATTAGATGAAATACAATATCAAAAACTAAATATTAATTCATTTAGATTTTAAAAAACACATATAAAATATTGTATTAATAAAATTAATTACTTCAGTATGCAATGGAAAAATATTGTCAATAATGTGTCATTGATTAGAAATTCTTTAATTGGTTTTTGTATATATTACAAATGGTAAGTCAACACCAGACACACACACACACACACACACACACACACATATATATATATATATATATATATATATGTGTGTGTGTGTGTGTTTCACAAAAGTAAATTTTGTTGCATAAATTATAAATTAATACAAGTATATTACTAAGAGCATTGTCATATATTTTTATATAATTTTTTAAATAAAAGAATATATTATATTTTATGATTTTATGTATTTGCATACATTATTCTTTTCAATAATAAATGGTAACCAGGTCTAAAATATTGCTACCAACCTTCATTAAAAAAGAAATTCATTCTACTTATTTAATCAATGACTATCAGTCATAGTAAAACATGAATTTCTAGACCTTTTTATGGTTTTTACTATATAGTTATAAAGACATAAAATTGGGCCAGCAAATAATTATTTATATGTTAATTACAGTGATTATTAACTATTAGGTAGATTGTTTTTATCAATCAAAATATCAACTTTACTAGCTTATTTTTGAACTTTTTATTATGAGTAATAATTCAGTTATACAACTATAATGGTTTGAACTCTATTTGAATCTCACATCATCAACTAGGTAGAAAGCTTCTCAGTAGAATACACTCTTAGCTGTCTGCTAGTTATGTAAATGTAATTTGGTACTTTTCATTGATGAGGGTTAATAGCTAACAACTAATCTAGGAATTTGATTGTAACACTGCCATCTAGTGTCCCTGATTACTGAAGTTTGCAACTTATTGTGTAAGCTCTGAAATAGATAAATAGAGTAAATTATTGCTCCTTAAACAGATGTTAAAAGTAAACTATCAAAATCATATCATACCTTGTTATATATGATAATTCACAATACTTGATTATCATTATTGGTAGTTTGTTATTTGTTTACTATTCTTATTACTGCATTTTTTTAGTATATCAATATTTGGAGATGCATAATACACTTTAATGAGACCATTCTAATAAATTAACTAAGTCAAAGCAGTAAAAGTGATAGAACTAGGTAATGTAATATAGTCATTAAGATCAGAGTCTTGCATTCTATCAGTTCAGAAAATTATATAAGGCAATAAATTAAATTAAAGTAGTTAAATGTTATTTAACTGTTTTTATGTTATTTTAAAATAATGATTAGGAAATACCTAACTGTCACACTATTGAAGAATTGTTGGCAATGTTTAACTGAACAGCTGTTGGTTTAAACTTTTATAAAAATATTTCAGATAGTGTTACTCAATAAAATAGCAGTTTTTATTAAAAACTAAGATAATACAAGGACAAACTCTGTGTATTAAAAATAAAAATCTAAATTAAGTGCTGGAGAACTAGAGCTGCAACACAGAGCATGTATTAGATCTTTATATGCCTGTTCACATTCGTATCAATACACCATTGGTGACTTTGTAATTTTGTGTTTGGCCCAAAATAACATGTACATGGATCATTCTTCAGCAAGATTCAATAATTACAAAGTTATTGGGAGGTTGATATGAATGTCAACAGTCACAGTAAGTCTAATACAAGCTCCATGTTGCAGGACTAAAAATAATTGAATAATAATAAAATAAGTGAATAATAATAAAATGTGATATAGTTTAAATATCCACCAAACAAACAATAAATGATTTTGATTTTCAAGTAATTTGTATAAAAATACATTAACTACTGGTATTTTCATAAAACTGCTAATAAATGTCTTTTTTTAAATAAAGAAATTAAAGCAAAAACTACAAAAAAAGTCATACACCAAATGAACAGCAAATGATTTTGACTTTTAAGTAATTTTAAACAAAGTTAAAAAAAAAGGTTTTAATAATGACGCCATTAATCAAAAAAATACTTATTTAAATATATACAAAACAAACAGTAAATAATTATGATTTTGAAATAATTTGGATAAAAATACATTAACTATATTCCTATGACACTTACCATGTAATATATAACAGAAACTTATGTGTTAAAAGCAAACTTTTTCTATTAAATATTACCACAGAAAATGAAGATCTGCAGTAAAACTTTTTGCTCCAAAAATGAAACAACTTGATTGGAAAGTAGGCTGGGATTTTCAGAAAACTGCTATCATTTTTTTAATAAAGAAATTAAACCAAAAACACAATGAAAATGACAAGAATATCACAATGGAAAAAATAGCTGTTGTCAGAAACAAATTTGAACAATAACTGAAAAATGTCTGATTATTTCTTTCAATATGATGTCAAATATGTCATCATCACCACTGAAAAATGTAGGATTATTTTATTCAATATGACATCTTTATGACATGACACATTTATTGTGGGTGTGAAAAGGTCATATATCTCCCCTACATTGCAGCTTTAGTACTCAAGTACCCTAAATTATGTGATATTGTGTGATATTTAGATTTCAATAGCCAGGTTGAGCACAATAGTTTTTTTCAATTGGTTAAACTGAGTTGTTAAGTTTCTTATTTCACTTCATTGAAAATCAGTCAAAAAACTTTTAAAATATTGACTCTTCCATTGCATTAAATTAGTCCTGCATAGAATCATATGAGTAATTGTTCAGATATCAGTGTATCATTCAAGAACTAAGTAACAGATTGAGTAGACAATTTCACTTAATTACCAAATTGAGTGTTTATTTAATTTAATGAAGACTGAACTTGAAAACCTTTAGATTTTAAATCTACCACTGAATAACTATTGTGTTAAAGCACTCAGAGCAAATTTATGATATATATATAGACAAAATCATTATTGCGATTTATAAAATAAATTATTAACCTCATTATTCTATATTGTTGAATGTAATGTTGAATGTCAGTAAAATAAAAAGTATATTTTCAGCCGTGATGATAATTTCTAAAATGAAATAATAGTTTAGTATAATTTTAAACAGGAATTGTAAAAAGTGATATAAGAGTGTTTAATATACTTTTTAAATGCATATCAGTCAAATTAGGTTAATTTGATCTTAGAAACTGTAGAAGTAATTAATATATTTAAAAATAATTTTATCAATTTGTAATGCGAAGTTTTTTTTAAAATTAAAATTATTTTTCTGCTTGATGTGATTTTAAATTAAATTCTGTACGCTTTAAATATTTTATTAAGTTTGTGATAATGGTTTACTCATTTATGTACATTTCCTAGTCTTTAGTTAACTTGAAAGTGCATAAAAAATGTAATTGTTATTGAATTTAGCTTTTTTTTTTTTTTTAAAAAAAAAATAAACTTTTTATTGTCATTTTAATTATTTGAAGTATCAATAAATGTTAAATAATCTAGAAGTGAATAATCATAATAATAATGGGGATTATAATTCAATTTATAAATAGTAGATGCATTTGAGTTATAAAAGTATTTATATGGCATAGTAAAAGAGATGTAATTATATATATATCCGAAGAATAACATCACTTTGATTCATATCTATAAATTTTTGATCCGTTTTCGTTTCATCTGCACAAAATTTTTATCATAAACTTTTTTATTAGTATACGTAAATATTTAATTCTCAGTTGTATTTGTAATAAATTTTTAAAAGTCTATGACAAATTAAATCGTTATATCAAAAACATTAATTCATGCAGTGTCTTATGAGATAAAATTTTTCATTAAAGCTGCTGTCATAATTATATTGCTAATGACGGATTTTTATTAGTGATCTTTGAATATTAAATTTTGCATATTTATCATAAAAACTTACGACTTTAAATTCTTAAGCTTTAATAAAACTAGAATCGTTATCTACTTTTTTTAAAAACCTTTCAAAGTATAATATATGAAATCTAACATTCAGAATTTTAAAAAAAAATCGTAAAAGTTATCTTTGTAAATATTTTTCTACTAATTTTTTTTTTTTTTAAATTTCTGCAAATTTAGAAAGTAGACACAATAAACAGACCTCTAAAATGTAAATATAACAAGGATTAAGTAAAAATAAAACATTTGCTTCTATTGCAGAATTTTAACAGAATAAATTTCGTAATTTTGTACTAAACAGAAAGTATTTGTATTAAGAATGGCTTATTTTACATTTTATTTTAGACATTTTAATAGTTCATCTCTATGAATTAATGTTTTGACATTATGATTAATTTGTCACAGACATTAAAAATTTCTTTATAGCCATAATTAATGAAATGAATATTAAAATACGTCAACAAAAAGCTTATTATAAGTAAATATATAATTGGAAGATTAATTGCTTGAAGCTAGTGTAATATTCCGTTTTTAATCAGCAGGTTAAGCACAATAGATTTTTTTTTTTAAATTAATCAAACAGAATTGTGTTTTTTAATTTCAGTCCAATAAGAATCCATTCAAAAAACTTTTAAACTAACGAGTCTTCCAATTCAATTGGACTGTTTGTACGCACATACATATTACCGCATTTACCGGGGTATAAGACCAAGCAGCATATAAGATGTACCCCCTATTTATATTTACGTTTTTAAAAAGAAAACAAATTCTACATTTTTTCATGAATTTCCATAATGATTTACTGCACTAAACCTGTAGTTAAGTACCTTTTAATCTTTATCCTTAAAATCCAGAAATTCATCTCCAGAACTAAATGAAGAATCACTTGAGGCATCTTCTTCAGAAACTGAGTCTTCTTTCATATAACAAATTATACTCTGTGCCATCAAATGAGTTATTAATTCCATATTTCTTAAATAAATTTACAACTATCTTATGTTTTACTGCATCCCATTTAGTTTTGACCCATTCACAAATCTGCAAAATGCTAGATCTCTTCCTTCTTCCTGATGGGTATCATTTCAAAATCTTTAAACAACATCTAATTGTTTCATTTCTCCTTCATATATTCTTTAAATGGTTTATTAATGCAGACATCTAAATGTTGAAACTGGGTCATTAGCTACATGAAACACCAATAATGTTCTGGACAAATATACCAAGTTTAAACATTACAGTGCATTGTTGAAGTATGACCATACATGCACATATTAAATGAATCATAACCTTGAGATGTCAATGGCTCTCAATTCTATTTTACTGGAATGCTCGCCTCTTTTAGTAATGAAGAATAAAATATATCATGCAACTTATTACCTTTATAGAACAGAATGATTTATTTAAATCCACTGTTTTGCAAAAGGACAAAATGCAATAGAATATATATATATAAACTAAAAGTTTTAGATTGATTAAATTTCAACTCATAATTTTGACTATCTGTGCATAAGACACCCCCCATATTTTAGACTTATTTTGAAGATAAAAAAGCACTTTCTATATGCATCAAATATGATTTATATTTATTGCAAATAAAGTTTATTGAAATTTTGTAGTTCCATGCAGATAGTACTTTATTATTATTATTATCTTTATTATAATTTACACTCCAGAAAATTAGCATACAATATTATTATACTGAATAGTAATGAAATTACTATTACGTTAATAAGTCATTATTATGAAAATAAACTGACAGTAAAAGAGGCAGAAAAATGTGAGAAAGAGAAGAAAAACAAGTCAGAGTTGTTTTATAAACCTACAAATGGGTAAATAAGTAAAACTAATGATTTACAGTGAAGACTGATTAAATTGGATGTAAAACTATCATGTTAATGTTTGTATTATTTTGTGTGTGGAAAAACATAGTAATGCAAACTTTTAGATATATGGATAATATTATTATTCTTGTGTATAGGCATAACTTCCTAAACAACAATGTGTATTTATAATTTACAAGAAAAGTAAAGTGACCTCTATCAGTAATTAAATTTTATTTTAATTATTTCTTTACAAGTGAATAAACTTTCTTTATGAATTTTGGTTGCTTTCAGTGTTAATTAATAATTGACACTTATCTAGATGGTATCATTTGAGATAATTTGAGTACAAAGCTGAATGGCTGCAGTCAGCAGCTTATGAAGACATGATGCAAATAGTAGCAAAATAAGATCACAACAGAAATAGCATAGTCAATATAAATTCTAATGATGGTTTCCCAAGTCACTTTGTAAGTTTAATGTCAATAATGCTTCAGCATGGAAATGTATGTCAAACATATCAAGCATTATAAGTTTATAAATAAAGTTGAAGATGACAAAATTAAGGTGGCTTCTCTGTTGTTATTTGCTGAAAGAGACATTTTATAAGTAGCTAAACAGTGATGTGACCCTAAAAGTTTTGAAGCCGTTCCATATCAAGATTTAATAAAAAATATGAATGTTTATTTTCAGTCAGTGGCATCTAAGTGGTTAGGATATCTACATTTTTGAATGAAAAACAGTCCCCTCACAAATGATATCAGACTCACAATTCTGCACTGCAAATACTTGAGAAACAATGTCAATTTGCCTCTAAGCTAGAAGACATGTTGTTAGATCAACTGCTGTTCAGAATGTCAGATCACAATTTTAGAACAATTTTATGGAATGAGCTGAACATGATGTATAAGAAAGCAATTGGAAATTGTATTACACAGGAGATTATGCTAGAGAATATGTCAAAACTCTAAGATTCAACTTGTGCACAGAACAACTTGATACTTGTGTTGTACAAAGCACAAGCTGTAACTCCAAGTTCAAAAACTGCAAAGAGAAATTTAACATGTAATTGCTGTGATAAGAAAGTACATTTAGCTTTTGTCTGTCATCAAAAAACAAAAATTCAAAAGCTAAACCAAATTGGACTTTTGGAAGTAAAACAAGATATAAAGAAGATATAAGGGAAATAAATGATACTGACAATGACCATATTATGTTAGATATGTCATTTGCAGGAAGAAAATAAATATGGAATTATTGTTAGAACCACTAAAAGATTGAAATATTATTAATGATAAAAATAAACATAAGCAAACATTTTAAAAATACACATTTGTATTGACTATGGGTGCAAATGGTATCAAAATAGATATATGTGGTAAAGATCTATATATATATTAAAACAAAATAAATGTCCGCTAATATCAATAATACAATAACAAAACTTAAATATATTCCAAACAATGGTAAACAATTTATAATATAATATAAATAAAAACTCATAAAGAAATATTTTTGATTATATTCATAATCATTTTCAACTCAACTTTCAAAACGGAATCATGTATTACCAACCGGAAACACATGTCAATTTAAATATCCCACAATTCATTAATCCTAACATTTGCTGACTGTCTGTTTATTATCATATTTTTATACCTACTAATAAAAATAATGTAATATAATTTATAGAATTTTTTGTGGGTGTAACTTATCATATGATAGGAGAATCTAGATGTAATATGGAGAAAAGAATTAAAGAACATAGATTGTTGTATAAAAGAGTTTTGAAAAATGTACAGATATGTAATGATAATAATAATGAAGTCAAATTATATACTGAATCTGTTTTTTATGATCATGATAGGAATTGTAATTTTAAGTTTAATTTTGATATAAATAAAATAAAAATTTTAGGCCAAGAGAGAGATAATGAAAAAAGAAAAATTAAAGAGGCAATTTTTATTAGTAGCTATAAAAATACGATAATAAACAGACAGTCAGCAAATGTTAGGATTAATGAATTGTGGGATATTTAAATTGACATGTGTTTCCAGTTGGTAATAGATGATTCCATTTTGAAAGTTGAGTTGAAAATGATTATGAATATAATCGAAAATATTTCTTTATGAGTTTTTATTTATATTATATTATAAATTGTTTACCGTTGTTTGGAATATATTTAAGTTTCGTTATCTATATATATATAGATAGATAGTAAAGAGAAATGTAAGCATGATACTGGTGAGAAACTGTTTTTGTCTATTGAGGATATGTCTTAAGATAATAAAGCTCAACTGGAAGCTAAAATCTGACACACATTTTTCCTATATATATATATATATATATATAGTAAAGACATTTTTCCTATATATATATATATATATATATAGTAAAGAGAAATGTAAGCATGATACTGGTGAGAAACTGTTTTTGTCTATTGAGGATATGTCTTAAGATAATAAAGTTCAACTGGAAGCTAAAATCTGACACACATTTTTCCATTGGTTTAAGTTGGGATTGGTTGAATTAAAAAGATGGTCAGTAGATATTGAACTATTGGGGGAAACCCAGCCTATAGTATTTAAACTGCATAAGATCTAATTTACCTTAAAAACAAAAGTTGAGATGATTAAGAATATGATCTCAAAAGGTGTATTGTATCTATTAGAATAAGTATCATGGGCTACCCTGGTGGTCATGATAATGAAACTGATGAGTCTATTTATTTTTATTGAGATTACTACATTACAGTTAATAAATAAGTCAATGAAGGAGAATATCATGACACAGATGTTTGCAAAGTTCTAGCCTCACTACAGAGTAATATTTTATGAAGATTGATTTAAAGTCACCTTGCACAAAGTACCTTTTACAGAGAGAATGACAGGATTGCTTACCATTAGCTCTCATGTATGAAATTTTAAGTGCAATAAGTTCTCTTATGGGATCACAGTTTCTCTGAAAATCTTCCAAGTCAAATGGATAGTTTGTTTCAAGGAACAGAGGGAGTTATTCCATATCTGAATGATATACTTATAACTGCCCAGTCAGAGTGAAATTTAGAAATACACATCATAAAAGTCTGTTCAAAAAATTGGATAAAGTTGGAGCTAGAGAGAATACTGCAAATTTTATATTGGTTACCTGAGAGACAAATGTTTCTAGGCCATGTTATTACTCAAAATGAAAAATATCTGAACCTAGCAAAATTTAGTCTTAAAAATACCACAAAGCTAATAAATATAAAGGATTTTCAAACTTTCTTAGCAATATTGAATTTCTTCAAGAGTTTTCTTAGAAGAAAATTGCATATTGTGACACTTTCATATGATCTATTGTGGAAATGAAAATGCAGAAGATGAACAGAGGAACACAATTTAGCTTTTCAAAAAGCAAAAATTGTATTAATATCAAACCAACTCCTAATATATTAATATAGCTAACATGAAGTGATTATAATTACTGATGCTTTGGAATTTGGAGTTGGAAATGTCATCTCATACTTCTGTTTTGAAAGAAAACATCTGATTGCCTCAAGAATCCTGTCAGCTGCTGAAAAAAACTATAGATAGCTTGATACAAAACAAAACATGACTACTGGCTTTGTTATTAAAAAATTCCATCAATACGTATATGAATGACTATGGATGGACTATTGTCCCTTATTTGGACTTAAATAAGAAAACTCCAGAACATACAATTCAGACTAATCCAATGGATTAATTTATTAGCTCCCTATGATTATGATTTAGTCTACAAATCTGATAAAGAGAATGGTCATATGAAAGCTTTATCATATTTACTAGCTACCTGTGAAGTGCAGCAGAAATTTACAGAAGTAAACCTTATTGATACCATAAATTCCAGAATTTTACACACTGATAGCAATGACCACAGATGTAAAGATTTAAAAAATTTGATTTGAGTGGGATGGCCTCAAAGTTGGCCAAACTATGTTTCAAGGCTTGGAGGACATAAGGAGATGTTTCAATTGCTACGTAACAGGTGTGGAACACATGAATATTTTGGCACAATCTTATGTGCCTAAATTTAATCATAAGATTGAGAAGACAGTTAAAAACTGTTCAAAAGGCCAGTCTAAAGTAGACTTGTCTAAAAAATATATGTGAATCTTGTGTAAAACTCTATGACAGAGAACTCATGTAAATCCACAGGTTGAATGAATAGATATGTGTTTCTAATAGCCAATGATTTTTATTCAAGATGGATTAAATACAAGCTCATAACAATCATTAGCACAGAGTATAATTAGAGTTCTTCAAAATGTTTTTGCTAGTTAAATGTGCTAATCTAGACTTTCAGGACTGTCATGCTATTAAGGCATAAAAATCATCTAAGAAATGGGTTGTGCAGACTGATTGGCTTATTAAAATGAAAAGTGTGACATTTTTTGCTTTTAAATATAATAAATTGAATATGAAGTTTTATAAGCTTAAATGTAATTGCTGGATTAAGACTACAAAAGAGATGTATGTATTCATCAATTGTGATTTGTAATCAATTTTCATTTTTTTGATGCAATGAAAATAATATATAGATTAAAAAATAATATAATTTTATTAAAAATCACCAGCAACTTTCTTTTACATGAAAATAATGATATTTTTAATAAATAGGGGAAGTATTATCATCATCTTTTCAAGAATGGTAGAAGAATTAAGATGATGAATTTGAATGATATATCCATTTTACTTCTTGCATTAGATTCATATAGGTAATCATCTCTGTGAAGATAAATAGCTATTTATAATTTTGAAATGGAAAAGTAATTTATGATGTATATATGTGGAGAAGTTTTAAAATATATAGTAGTAATAGATTATCATCAAAATTATTGGGATTTTTTAAACAATATATGGATCTATGAAGTTATAATGTCTGATCTTAAGGATGCTTTTATGGTTCTAATTTATAAAAATAAAGGAGATAGACAAGATTTTAGTAATTAACATAGAATATTATTATTATCAACTAACAAATGTAATTAAAAGAAGTTTTATTGGATATCTTGTTTTTTATAATAGACTGATTATCAAAGACTCACTATGTTTTTATAAAATGAAAGAGCATATAGACATGGTTTTGTAATGAAACAAATGCAAAAAAAAGTGTCAAAATGAAAGAATAATTTGTTATTTTTATTGATTTAATTAAAACATTCAATATAAGTAATCAAACACATCTGTGCAAAAATTTATGTGATACAACTTGTACATGATTGAATGAGTAGAAGTATTATTAATACAAGCCAAAAATCTGAGGTATTTGAAATGAAAACTGGTATGTAACAAAAATCTGTACTAACTACAACTTTATTTTCCATTTACAGATGGATTTCTAAATCAGACATCAAGATAAAATACAAGTTAATTAATGATGGAATTTTTAATTTAAACTTATTAAAAACAAAATTTCGATTTCTCTAGTTTCTGGATTTACAAGATGTGAATGATGTCTCATTTTTTTAAAATAGTGTCTTAAATGTAATCCGTAAAAAAACCTAGGTTTTATAATTATATTTAAAAAAATTCAAATTCTTTTTCAGCAAATGATGGAAGGAAAATCATCTAAGTTTTAGTTAAGATGATTATCATCGTTAGAATGTAGATCAAAGTAAATCTTTTAGTAATTTTTTAGTAGATGTATCATAGAATCCAGTTTGCTGCTGCTGTATTTAACAAATAGAATTATAATGATGTAACTATTTCATCTAAATTATTTATATACAGAACTGTTAATTTTTTCAGTTTATTGTATAAAAATAAAACCTGAACTGTCTTTCATCATAACATAGAGGCATGAAAAAATATGTGATATTCTTTAAAACACTAAAAAATATGTTGGTAAAATCATAAAATCATTCAATATGTTTTAATCTTTCTGAATGTGTAATTAGGATTTACTTTTGTAAAATCATGTTTTCATTGGATTGGGAATATGAAGAAAAGAAATGCATAAGATTTGTTAAAAAGGTATTTTATTGTTTTCATTGGAGCGGTAGATCCTATTTACATTATAAAAACAGATTATTTATAAAGTACATAATGAACATTAAGATTATTTGGTTTTTCCCTCCACATAAGTGTGTGCTGGTATGTTTTCTATTATTAGAAGTGAATTAAATTTGTCATTATATATACTGGTTACTAAACACTTAAAAATGTACCTGAAATTGTGACTGAATATTATTTTGTTTAGAAAGTTAAATCCAATCACTAAAAATATAATAAGTTCATTGTATTTTTCAAAAACGGGAAATAAACATTAAAAGGGTGGTATATACTAGCATTTAAAGCAATAAAGTAGTATATTTATTAAGATATTAGATTTTGAAAACAGTAAAGAGGATTGTAAAATTATATTTCTAAGTTAGCTTCAAGGTATGTCAGTATAAATGATATTTTTACCGTTAATACTTGCTAGTTGAATGAAATGTTAGTTCTACAACAAATTAATTTTATTACTGCGAGGACGGAATGTATAAAATGTAGAAGAAAGAAAATTTGCTATATTAGTTTACAGGATCATTATTTTAATTCACAACTACAATCATATAAAGTCATTTTGAGATTAAAAGCTAACAGCATTTAAAATGTTAAATATTTTATTAATAGTAATTTAATATAATTAGTAAAGTTAAAAAAAATGTTTATATAATTATTATTTAGATTATTTGGGAATGATGTTGCCATTCAATCCGTGATGTTTAGGTTATACTTTTTTTTTTTAAGCAGGCGAATGAATTTGCTGATAATTACAGTCAATTTTTTTTTCTTCATAGGTTAAATGATTGTTATGGCAAAATTTTGCATTGTTCGGCGAAATCTTTTAATATTATTTCTTATTTCTCTTGAAAACAATTTGGACAATAAGGTGATATATGATTTTTAATAATAAAAAAATATAATTGGCAAAGAAAGTTTAATAATGATGGGAATAAATATCTCAACAACTGCATTAGATATCACCTTTCCCTCCCGTCAAAAATAGTAGAAAAAATTTCGTCTAGTTTCAGTCTATCCTTATAACCAACGGAAATATAACGCAAATTAAGATGTTACATTATAGAGAGAAATTTATTTAAAAAACAGATTTGAAGAGCTGCAACTTAAAATTTAAAAATAAATAATTGTATATGTATATATTTTTTAGCATTTAAATAAAGGAATTATTAAAAAAAAAAGAGTTTTGAGTTAATTAATCTTTTTAAATGTCCTGTTATATATTTTTCTTTCTTAATTTTATTATCTATTTTTACAATTATCTTTATATTCTGAAAGTTTTAAATTAATTTTTGGCCTTACTCAATTTACCATATATATTAAGAGTAATGGATTCATGAGTCAAACATTTCTGAGAAGATTTCAGATTGAGAATGAGAAAGCAATCACAATTCATTTAATTAAATGGAATTGTCTTGATCACTTTACTTGATCTTCTGAACAATTGCCATATGACTATTTTTAATGATATACTTATATAATCACTTATAGCTTAATTCAAAGTACTGTAAAATGTAATTACGGTTCAAAAATCTTATAATAAAATTGTCTACTTTTTAAATTTTATACCTTAATTACAAATTTAATATTTTCATTTAAAATGTTGCTTATTATCATTTAATTAACTAAACTTCTATACATTTAATGGGTGGGTATAATTTATAAATGAGATAATCTATCATTCTACATTTAATATAGAAATATTTTACTTAGATATTCATAAATTAATATATATATATGTGCTCTGCGCACAGGTGATGAAGCTATTAATAAATTGTCAAATTTTTTTTTTTTTTTTTTTTACTGCCAAGCGCTTTCGGGACAGTCTACAGTCCCATATTCATGGCGAGTTATTCTGTTAATAACTGTAAAACTATGCAAATTTTATACAAATTTATGTGCAGATGTTACGTGGACCATTTACGAGATAGGAAATAGCAGGCCTCTCTTCTGTTGATTGCCGATGGGTCAGCCGCAATGAAGTAAGCTTCCCTAACTTTATGTTTGGTGTCATTTGTTTCAGAGCAAATGACACTGGCTGTGGTATGTAGAAAAGCATGTCCAGAGTTTCTCTCATGTTTGGCAAAAATAGAATTACCTTCATACTTTGTTTTGGTTTTATTGTAAAGGTATCGGTGTTGAGCTATTCTGGTGGCAATGTTAGTTTTGGTCTCTCCATAATATGTTGCCGTACAATTTCTTTGGGGGAAGGTAAATGATGAATTATAGTATTTTTAAAACCTTAATGCTAACCATTGATCAGTTATAACATCTAAAAAATTTCTTACCTTATATATATAATATGAAAATTTAAAGTATATTTTATTATAAAAAAAAAAAATTGAATTTTTATAAAAAGCTTTGGTGTAATAAAATTTATTTTTATGTAATCTTTTTCCTCGATGGTGAGGTTTTTCTATCAAGAACACAATATATAAAAAACAATTTTAATTTTTGCATAGTCCTTTTCATTTTGACCTTATTTTCTGCTTCATTTGCCATTAAATTCAATTCAATTTTCCTTATTGATCATGGATTTTATTATGTCCTAATGGATATATTTCTTTGTTTTCTTAATTTTTCATCCCTCAGTAATTCTTAGTAGTTTTTCATTCTATGTAGATGTTTATATAATAATTCTTATCTTTAGTGTACATTTTCGCTTTCACACCATACATATGAAGCAAGTGAAATCAGTTTTATATAAAATAAGATTGTAGATTATTCTGATTTATGATTGCTGAACAGCACAGATAATGTAAATAGTTTCCCTGAAACTATTTATGATATCTTTATTGTTATGGATTACAATTTTTGTATTGACTATAATATATCATCTAATTTTATAATTTACACAGAGCTCACTAAAAATTTGTACACTTCAATCTTTTGTATATATTAGACCAATGATATTTATTTGCTAATGACATCCATGATAGTTATTTCTGTCATTTTTCTTCCTTTGGACTTTTGTTACAGTTCAAAGACATCATCATTCTAATATATGACATTTTTACGAATAAAAAGAAAACAGTGCACATTTTATTAATAAATTTTAAGAATTATAATTTGTATAATATTTTTATTTTATTTGTTTCATAAAAATGTTTTGAAATATAATGTTTATAAAGTTGTAACAATGTTATTTAAAAATCTCAGTGTGCTTCATTTGAATTTCAAACAATAAAACAACTGCAGTAACTTAATAAACAAAAAAAAAAGTAATATTTGCTAAATCAATATTTAATGCTGACATTAAAAAGATTTCTGTTGCTGCTATAGAAATTATCTATTTTTAGAAAATAGCACTGTGAATATTTTTTATTCAGAATACATACCACTGATAAATATATTCAGTTGTAAAATTAGGAAAAACATATATATATAGCAAGTCATCATAATATTAGGAAGATGATTTTGTAACATTAAATACATAACTTATTTTTTAATATTTGTTTCTTAATGCAGTGAATCTTTTCTGATTTTTTTAAAAAAGATATCTTTTATTCCTCTTTCTAAATAATAAATTTAAGTAATGCTTTTGATATTATCACAATGGGAGTTAAATTATTTATAAAAGAAGATAATGTTACATTTATTTGATTACTTTTATTTGTCTATAATAGATAAATATTCATACTTAAATAAATAAAATTAATGAAATATAGCTTTAATAATTAAAACAAATAAAAATATTACATTTTATTATGAGCGCGTTTAATAAGTTACTGTAAAGTAATTTGAACCAATTAAAATAAAAACAAAAACTTCTACTTTTTGACTTTTAATAATAATGATAATGTCATTGACAATTCCACAAAATGTTCTTAATGTGTTTGATTTAGTAATTAAAGTTTTAAAATATCATGTACTGTATTGACCAATAATGGAAGAAAAATTATTATAAATTTTTAGTTTGGAAGCTTATATCGACTTGAGAATACAGACCAATTTAAATACCATGTTAATTTTTAAGTAACAGTCAGATTTCAATACTCAACTGCAGCACAGTATTATACATACTGGAATTTCATTAGCTGTATATGGATATGTTAATTTTACTTATTTATTGTTTGGAAATGAAGCTTGGATTTCCTATCATTGTAGTATAAAAACATTAAAAAAATTTCATTACTAGAGCTAAGAATCTGACCATTATAAATTTATAATCTTGTTAAATGCACAAAACATGGTTTAAATATAAAATTAAAAATGCTCTGTAAAATTCTAAAAATAAGATGGCAAGATCATAAGACCAATCAATATATTTGTCAATATTATGGGTATGCTATTATAGAATCTACTATTGTTAAATGATAATTTTGTTGAATTGGATATGTAAAACAAATGAATAGAAGTGTTTTATAATGAGCTTGAGCATAATTCATTTATGTTATAGGATTATTTCAATATTTTAAGGAGTCAATTGCATTCATTGAAAGATGTGGATAAAGGATAGAATAAGTATAGAGTTAAAATTAAACAAGATGTTGAAGACTTTTAAAAAGAAACGTTTGCTGTAGAAGATGTTAAAAATCAACTTTGCTAAATATTAAATAAATTAAATTAATGGGTTAGTGTATTTTATATGTGGATATGTTTGTGTTTTAAGAGTAATTTATATAAATGTCACAAACTTCATCTCTAGTTTTTTGGAAATTGGAGTGACCTTACTTATTTGCAAACTGCTGATGCTGCTGGAATTTAAACTAATAATTAGTAGAGAACTAAAAAAGTTTGCCATATTTTTTAGTCACGTTTATAGTATAATTTAGTGTATGCTTTATAACATATTATTTTCCCCCATCCACCATTAAAAAAAAATAGTAATAAAGAAAAAGAAAATAAAGTTGTAACATCTTTAGAATATTCTATCAATTTAAATGAAGAGATGAGACATGCAATTAATTATATGAATGAGGATGCTCCAAGAAGTGTTAAAATTATGATTGATATTTTAAAAAAAATGAAAAAATTGGTGACAAAACTGTATAGATATCTCTATATAATATAGATGTATCAGATGATTGAAGCATACAGTAGTAATATTGATATTTTAAAAAAGTGTAATAAATATACTATCTATCACTTCTCATAATCAAGTATTATTTATTCATTTTTTTTCTCTAGAGTAATTTTTTTATTTTATCTTGTTTGCTTATCACATATTCTTGAAACAACTGTTGGTTTTTTTTTCACTATCTTATATGATTATCTTTTTTCATGTAAAAATATTAAATGCCCCTTTTGATATTAATTTTTTCCTTTTCTTTTTTTTATTGACAACGTTTGTTTCATTTAGAGATAATATTTTTATTTACTTTCTCCTCTTGTTTTTTTCTTCTTCTGTTTTTCTCTGCTCCTTGTTCTTCTTCTCCATATTTTTTTCCTTCTATATTTCTTCTTCTCTTCCTTTTTCTTATCCTTCTTCTTTTCTCCTCCTCCTCCATCTCCTTACTTTTTTTAAAAAATAATTTAGTAATATTTGCAGTAGAACTTACTATATATATACCACACACATATATTAATCAAACCTTGATATTAAAAAATGTTGCATACAATAGCATGATCAATAAAGTGGGAGAGGGGTTGAATTATCCATTTAAAAATTTAAAATATAGTTTAAAAAGTTATTTTCAGATAAATTATAAAATTATTTAAGCTATATATATATATATAAGTGCTTGCTATTACATTTCAAACATATGGCCATAAACAATGAAATTTATATTTATATGTATAAATAGCCATCTTAAAATTATAGATTCTCTAATTATATATTTAATGCTGCAAGATATAAGTGATTAAATAAAAATTAATTATTTTATTAAAAAATGTATTAAGCAGATAACCATTAATAACATCTTTTGTAGGATTTGAATTTTCATTGTAGAAATAACTAATATTGTAAAATACTTTATTCAATAGTCATCAAGTAAGGGTGATTGGATGGATTTTTATGACTGCAAATGATTTGTTGCTGTTGTGTTTATTTTTTATCTATATATGTTAAATAAATAGTACTAATAATAAGTCAGATGTCACATGACTTATATATAGCTTGTACTTACAAATATGTAAAATTAAGAGAGTGCTAATAGCTCTAAACAAGCTTTTTTTTTAAAATTTATGATAAATGCTACTACAAGAGAAGACATTCAAATCATTTTTATCTTGGATTGTCCCCAACCCCAGACTGGTTTCGACCTATGGGTCTCTTCAGTGAGGAGTTGGGACATTAGATTTAAAAAGCCAACTCAAGCAAAGCATTAATAAATAAAGAAAAATTAGAGTTGGTAATTAACTACTGAATCTTTTCAATTTAGAAACTTTATTGATTAATGTCTTCATTGTTTTATTACTTCACAATAAATTTTCTAGAAATGTAAAAATGTTCATGACATATAAATAGCCACAATTTTTCAAGATTTTACCATATGTTATTTAATAGCATGAGTTTCTTGGTCTTTTCTAATAACTTTTGATTTGTCTTTTATCATTACTATTTTTCTAAATATTGCAGTTTAATCAGAAAAGACGTTATGTTTCATATTTTTCTTTCTATAACAAGAATGAGGAAGTTTTAAAAAAATTAATGATAGACTAATTATTATGCTGAGTTTCATATTCAGTTAAAATTTGTTCTTTTCATCATATACATTTTTGGAAATATTATTCTGTAATTTAAATTGCAACACAATTTTTGTTTTTTATTGCAGTATTTATTTATTTCCCTTATGTTCTTTAGAATATTTCTAATTTTACCAGTGTTCATCATTTGATATGCTTTCAGTTTTTCATCTTTTATACTTGCACACATTTGTTAGCCCATTTGATAGTTTTTAAATAAGTAATTGTAATTTTTAAAAAAATAAACATTTAGGAATTGATGTTTAGATATGAGTTTGTGTCATGAAAAATTTAGTGAGATCATAAACTAGATAAGTTATTTTGTTGTTTCATTTTCATCTCCTGCTTGAACATTATAGCATTTTGATTAAATCAGATGTTTCACTGATATTAACCACTAGATAGCTGATAACATCCAATTAGTTATCTCTTGGTTGTCCATAGTTTATATTATTTAGCTGTGCAAACAGAACAAGTATTATGTAATTGTTTACAAAAAATATAATAATAAAGGACTATATTATTAAGATCTTCAAATGAGCTAATTTAACCAAGAGAAGGATAGAAAAAGAAATAATGTGCAATTTTATTGAATCTTTGAAGATAAAAGCACAAAAAACTTATTTATTAGATAACCAAAATATGATTTAATAATAATGATAAACTCTGATGAATTAAGTGTTTATAGTTTGTTTGATTCTTTAAGAAAAATAATCATATAATATTTGAATTAATCTTTTTAAAAAAAAATAGATATTAATAGTTAAATATAAGTTGCCTTGATATAAGTTTGGCTTTTATTTTTAGATCACACTGTTATTTTTTATAGTAATTTCATATGAAATTTTATTCCAGAATTTACAATGTAAGTTTATCAATTTTGAAAATTCCATGAAAATAAATGTTAGTAAAGCTCAATGTCATTGCAGTAAATGGAATTAAAATTTAAAAATAATTATATGTTATTTGTCTTATGTAAGTTCTTGTTAAGCACAGTATTGAAAGTCAAAAATAACATTGACAGAGAAATCCAGAAAACAAAGCTTGCTTGTATTGACTAAGAAAGATAGACAATGATGGATTCCAGTCCATATTTATATAAATAATATTCTTATAAAAATAATAAAAAAGATAAATAGAAATAATAGTTTGAAGTTCTTCATTTTAGAGATTGAAAGCATTACATAAAAGATGAGATGTTTGTTTAATCAATTTGGTAATACAAATTATTTTTGAATTATTTTTTTGTTAAATATCCATGACATTTTTTTTTTTTTTACAATAATTCTTCACTGAATTAATCGTGGCCTGTTTAGTATATGTGTTCATACTTTCATGTTATTACTATCAATGCCTGAGCCTTTTATCTATTATATATAGTAACTTTTCCTACATTTTATTTCTTAAATATGTAAACTAATTACTGGATTTTTTTTTTATAATAATTATACAACTTCTTTTTCTAATAAAATGTTGGGACATTTTCATTATTTTTAAATTTGATACTGCATTTCAATTAATATATATTATATGATTATATTATCAGCTTTTTCTATTTTTATAAAGTTTTAAATAATTTGTATATTTATGTAGTAAATAGCAACCACCTGTAGAGGTCCCTATGTTCGCATTTTTAACCGCACAAGCTTTAGGTTTATTGTCTTAGTAAATATCATTTGTTAAATATGTAAATAATCAATAACTTTAATACAGAGCAAGAATTAATCTCAAATAGCAAATTGCCAGGATAGCTTTTATCATTCCATATCACACTCATTGATAGCATCGAATTAATACTGATTAACAATAGACAAAATTATTTATTAAACCTTCAATACTGACATAATTGGGTATTATTGTTGGAGTGTTGGTTAAGAGTATTTGTTAATACAACCTTTTAAAAATTAATTTATTTTTAAAAAATCATAAAAGGATAAGTGGGTATACAATTAACTGTAATAACACTTAACTCTAATAATGTGTTATATTTGAAGAAAGTGATTGTTATAAATAGTCAATAAAGAAAACATTGTTCATAATTAATTCAAGACCCACCTTAATTAAAACACCAGCAGAATTCAGTTGAGTAATTGATAAACATTTAATAAATAGTTCAATTTATATTAATCGTATTACTTTAATGGTAGTCATGCATATGACATAAGAATGCTAAAAGCCTGCTAGACAATTTAGAATTTAAAGTTTAATCTCATTTTGTGATAAAGTTCTATTTACTAATCTTGTTTTTTTTCTTTAATTTATTTTAAATGTATATGCTAATATACTTATTTTTTAAAAAATAAGGGTTATCTTTCTAATTTTGTTTATCTTGGAAATATTTTTGAGTTATAAGTATTCAGAGTAATGATAAGTCTCATCATTTATTTTATTTTTTCTAAATATTTATAATTTTTTTCAATGAATTAGATCTTACCAGAATATTTTAAAAATTAATTTAATTTCAATTTGTATTTTATTTTATGTTTTTATTGTATGTGTGTACTTTTTATTCGAGTATTAGAATTATGCATAAACTACAGATTCTTTTATATTAAAATACTTTTCACATCTATTAATGATGTCATTTATTATTATCCATATTTTTAGCTAAATTGTATTTTATCAAAGGCTAGATATTGTTTCTGGTATATACTTTTCTCTCTCATTTTTTTTCCTTCTTTCACCCCCCCCCCCCATTTTTTATCTTATTGTCTTCAGTAATTTAGATTATTATGGGTTCTAGTTTTCACAAGCCTTTCCTGCCATCATTTTTATACTAATTGTTATAGTGATATTGTGTGTTTGTGAAGTCACATTTTTATTCTTTAATTACATACATATTCATTTTTTATGTTATATATAGAGTTCGAAAAATAAGCTCTTAACAAGCTTTGAGAATATCCTCAACCCCAGACCAGTTTCTGCTTCTGGCATCGTAAGTGAGGTGCCAGAATATTTAAACATTAGATTAAAAATATCAAGAAAAGCCCAGCATTTTACCTATTGTATAACTATTGAGTAGAAACTCTGACATTGTCAGACATCCATATGTCTTCCAAGCTATCTAACTCAAACAGCTATATGGGACTGAACTAAGTTCAGATACACCATATATTAATAGTTTTAGCAATATAAAATTGCCAAAGCCTTAATAGCAAAAAATAAAATGACAAAAAAATCAGCTCTATATATAACATTTGTAAATACAAGCTTATTAAGTTAAGTCATGTGACATCTGACTTAATTTTTTTGTCATATTCATTTCTTTTCTTTATTTTCTGTACTCTTTGGTTTTGTTTCAGTCTTTTTTTTTTGTAATTACAATAGCCATATTTGTTTATAAATGGTTGCTAATAATAATAAAAAGATAATAATGATAGATAATTTTCCATTAAATGATTATAGCATTTGCATTAATAAAGTAAAATATTCATGATATACAAAATATTTATAGATAGAACAGCAATTTGGAAAATATCACACCTAATTGTAATCAATTATTCACATAAGAGCACACACACAATTATATATTCTGCTCTAAAAGTTTATAATTTTTCCCCAAAAGTAGAATTTTCTAATTAATATATACACTTTAAGTATAAAATTTTTTTGAGTCGCTATTAAATATACATGCTCAGATTAAAGTTCTGCACAAATTATTTTTTTTATTGTGGATTAATTACCACTAATTAACTATCATTGGTGATATTAAAAAATCAACTGATGGATGAAATTATACATATATATTGTACCAGACCATATGTCCCTGCGGAAGTGACCAAGATTTAACAGGGTATGAAATAGACAACAATTTAGCCAATTGTCTATACTTGCGACATATCAGTATATCTAGCTCGACTGTTAGAAAGGGAATTGACATGACTCTGCTAATTAGAAATCCCTTTGGTAAACAAATTTCTCAAATGCCCATATGTTTAAGACTTATGGCAAGTACATATCTTTGAAAAGCCCTGTTTACTGATACCTTTTGCGTGCCACTCCTAGAAAGAATAAAATAAAATTTTCCACCCTCCTAGAAGGATGTGCAGTTGCCATAGACCATATTATTGACTTTATGAATATGTATATAGCAGGGCACAAGAGTGAATATTTACCCTCCCCCCCAGTAGAATGATATCCCATTTGGCTAGCTCAGTATGCTCTACATCTAGGCTCTTCAATGGGTAAGTTAAGTACTAATTATGAGTACATGATTGATAAGGCAAAAGTAAAGTTTATATCAAATAAAATAATATGAAAAAAAAAAACAAAAAAAAGTTTGATATCATAATTAAATATTTATTCAATTCCCACATGCCCACCACCAATTTAAGACTTATAAGAACATAATAATGAATAAAACAAATTATTATCACAAACCCATATATACATTAGATGAGTTGAAAATAAATGAGAATAGATATGCTTTATATGGATAATAATACTAATAAATCCCTAAAATTATTTACAATGGTTACTAATGATGGAAGTGGTCTGAGCTTTCTACCCTGTGTAAATATGGTGTATTTTAAGTGCTTTGAGCTATGTTTATTATGTAATGGATTTTTGGTTATATAGGAATGTACTTTAAATTTGGGCATTAAACCCCACTTTATCTAAGTAAACAAAATAAACTGAGCATATATATATATTTGCAGTTTAAGAATGTTTTGCTATGTAACTAATTGTAGTTTTCATGATTTAATATATACCAGTGAGGTTGCATTGGAATAAATATGTTAGGGCACCCACAGATGAGGTGCTGCATTTATATTTGGCATTTCATAAATGACAGATTCTTATACACATATATGCGCAACACAAATGTATATCACAAACCACTCTAAATATAACATTAATTGAAATGCTTACAAATAGTTTGCAATAAAATAAACCCTTTAAACACTCAACATAAAGTGCCACATTGACAATAATAACTTAAGGGCTATATGGATAAATACATTGGGACACTCAGCATGAGGTGTCATATTTACCAATATATATCAAGTGGATGTGTGTATATATATATGAAAATTTTAAGACATAACAATAAAAACAAAAAAAAAAGACGTATTAAAAAAAGAATGATTGCAATTTTTGCTTGAAATACTGCCCAGGAGAATATTGTGAAACCATCACTGTAATATATGTAGGACTTATATATTACTGGCATTTGAGCTGAAACTAATAAATAATAAGATTTAAATAAATGCCATATTATTATATCTGTAATAAGCGCAAAATCTTGTGTATGTTATGAACATTCTCTTTTTTTTGAATGATTAATAAATAAATGTATTCCTAAATATTAGAATTAGTACAGTTAATCAATTAACTATTTATGAAAATTGGAAAATAAACCTATTCAGGCATCTTCCTCTTCTTCTGACTGGGCATTGAGTGGGTTTCAAATCATCTGGCCATGTGACATGGATTTCATGTCATTGAGGCATAGGTAATGTGGACTTTGTCAACATCATGGCTGGTCAGAACTGGCATGGTCACATCTTGGTGATTTGGACAGAGAAGGGCAGATGCACTGGCTGGTTGTCTATCCCACTGTCATTGTACTGGAACTTATGGTGGATCATTTCATATTCTTTTTTCTTGTTGGATAGATAATCATGGACATTTCAGGATGTTATCACTCTGGTATTAAATAATTTTCCTTTTTGTTGTGTTACCAAGTGACATCCATAGCCAAATGCAATAATTTCATGAATAAGATATTAAGGCTTCTTCAGTATTGATATTTCTTCGCCCACTATCCTGAAAGATTAACCGCATCTACAAGAGGTTATTAGTTCTTAAAAGAAGTGCATAATCAATCTTTTATAGGGATATCAGCGATATTTCTAATCCAATAAATCATGCAAGAAAATGAATCTCTCTAAGTATCTGGATGATGGGAGAATTCCAGAGCCAAAAGTAGTGAATGAATAATGTAGAAAAAAAAATGAACAGAATCCCACAGCATTGACCAAAACCTATTCCCCTATTTATTATAGTAACAATTCAGGTACCACACCTGAGAAGTATGAGTCAGCCAACCTTTTATTTGAGTTAATCATTTAAATCATAAACATTCCTTTCTATTTTTTTTCTTTGTTTAAACTCTGCTTAACAGGATTTTAATACTTAGTTTCCATCTTGGATTTTCAGACCACCTGTTTTATTAATTCAAAAGAACTCTTATTTTACCTACACAAATGGCATTTAATTACAACATTCACCAATGACAATTCAGCTTTCTAATTACAGATTTTTTTTTGAGTGCACTTAAAATTCTTTGATTACAGAACAAGATTGCAAAGTTTTTAGAGAAGTAATTAAAACAAAAATATGCAAGTATGTTGGAACAATTATTTTAATTATATTTCTTTTACCAATATGTTCCAACACTGACCAATTTGATTAATAAAGTTTGCTTTTCTTCATTTGTGTGTTTTTTAGAGAAAAGAAAAATATATAACCATCAAATTACATATAAAATGACAATATACAAGAAAAGAGAAATAAACAAAAATAACAAAAAAGTAAAGATAAACTTATTATACGCGTATGTGTTTGCGTATAATATTTCTGTATCAATTTTGCCATTTCTTTTAACTGGTGTGTGTGGGTATTATATGCCCAGACCCATCTTTAATATAGCACGTTTATATATTTGTTGTGCTTAATTATGATACAATTTATATATACAAATTTATTTATTATATATACGTGACTGCTGTAATGCTCTTTACGCCAAACTTGTGCATGGGCATTTGATAATACCCGGCACAATATATATGTATGTTGTATTTATATTTGGAATTATTTCCATCATCTAATATTATCATTACAAATCTTCAGGAAAACATATGTGTTTGCAAATATTTATTTATAAAAGTGATTTTTTGTTAAACTTGTTTAGTATCTGATTTGTTAAATTAACTTTCATAAAACTTTTATAAATATTTAATTTTAAATCATTATAAAATCTTATTTCATTTAATTTAAAAATGCAAATTTCATTTTTTTTAATGATAAATTTAATTTTTCAATATTTTTACTTAGTATGGGTCATCATTAATAAAAAGCTTTTAAATTCTCACTGAGTTATTAATTTGACATAAAATTAAGATATATTTATTTATTTAAATTAAGACTAGATTTTTTATTGATTAAGAAATAAAAGAATCAATATCATTTTAATAGTGATTTTGTCCTCACAGTTTGTTGTTATAAATGCTGTAAGTTCTTTCAGAAGTTAAAAGTCGTAATAATGTAAAAAAACAAAAAACATTTGCTTTAAACAATTAATAATACCAATATTCTTTGCCTTTTTTTATATATCATTATAAAGATCACTCCTTACAATTTTTTTTTCTCATGGGTCATAGTATCAGCCAGGAAACTGACCGACCTCTCGATCACTCCTTACAATTTAGCAGAGCAATTACTAAAAAATACAATAAAAGTTGTCCAGATGTCAAATTTAAACAAAGTAGTGAAATAGAAAGACTGTTGTTGTTTTAAAATTATGATGTTTTTTGAATATGGAATAAATGATAACAAAAAGATGATTATTTATCAAGAACACAGTATAGGATATGATCTTTTATTTGCAGCACAGGTTACCACAATAAATAAATGAATTATTTGAGATATATTGTTATGTTATTAATGATCATTCATTTTTATAGAATTCATTTGTCAACTCATGTTTCTGAAAATATATATTGTGATAGATTTTTGCTTATTTTTTATGCTTATTTTTCATGATGAAAATCTCTGATGTACTTCATTTAAAGTTACAATTAAATTATTTTTGCATTTCAAAGCTATTTATTACAATTGTTTCCATAATCAATTCTAAAGTATCAATTGTTATATAAAATCACAGACTTCATATGTGTTAGGTAGCAAAATCCCATCCAGACTAATATAGAGTAGACAATTTATAATTAGCCACAAGTTCATGTGGAGTATATAATCATAAAAATATATCAATGGATGTGATTAAAATGAATCAGTGGAATTATTGTCTATAAATATATGAATCTAGCAGTTTCTTTGCAGGAAGACTTCTATATAAATAAATATAAAAAAATTATAAAAAAGAGATAATGCAAAATACATTCTATTGAAATGATTTATACTACTAAAAATGAGAAAGAAGTAATCTATATTGTTCTAAAATTTTATTAACATAAAGCATGCTACCATATGCAATTTTTTATTATGTTTTTCTTACTTAAATATACGTTTTTGCCTTGAATAATAACATTACTTTTTAATCACTAATTGATACATATTTTTTATTCTCTCATTTTAACTAATCACTTTTGTATAACTGCTTGCTTTTATAAATATAAAGTAGTTTTAAACGTTTTTATTTGTTTTTGATGGATCTTGAGTTTGACCAGCTTAAGAAATCTTTAAAACATGCAAAACTCTCCATACAGTAGTGCCACTCAATGCAAGCCAGAGTAATCATTAATGCCATAAGGTTTGTGCATAAAATCCCTATTTATTGTCTACTCATCCAATATTCCCAGACTAGTATCTAGCTTATGGCTTTCATCAGTGAGGAGCCTTGGAACTGAGAGCACTGCACCTAGATCTTAGGATCCAATGCATCACTCTAGCAGCCACCTTTTATCTCTACTCAACTATAAAACTATGAGTTTAAAATTGGAAAAATACAATAATATTTTCAATCCAAGCTCAGTAGCTTATATAGTCAATGAAAGCCACAAGCTAGAAACTAATCTGGGGATATTTGATGAGTTGGCACTAGATAGGGATTTTATGCACAAGCCTTATGGCATCATTGATTACTCTGGCTTGCACTAAGTGGCACTGCTGTATGGAGAGTTTTGCCTGTTTTAATAACAATTATGAGCAAGCATAAGAAATGGTGATCATGTGATGCTTAAGAAATCTTACCAATGCCACCAGACTGAAAACTAGAATATGAGTTTGCTTGTGAGAATATTAAATATAAATACCTACACTACTGTACCATCACTCATAGATATTTAAAATTGATGACAGATTATAGAGAACAAAGATTCTTTGGAAATATCTATTGGCAGAGCAGAAAAATGTAAACAAACATTAAAACAGATCTAACAATAAGCAAATTTTATTAAAAGGTCAATATAATGGAGTTAAAATACAAATGTGTTTAAATAGTAATTGCTCCTTTGTATGCACATAGTGCATTTGATATCTGTTGGCTTTAAATATTACTATTCACAAAACCTTATCTTATAATGTTGTATTGTCCAGGAAGGCTATTAAATACTCTATTATTTACCTGATTCTATTAGATATGTGATATAAGTTAAGTTGTGCACATATATATATATATATCACTTTAGCATAAAACAACAAGCAAGGACAAAGCAGTTTAAATTAACTATAAATAATATCATTGCATGGGCCATTACAGATTTCAGATATATATATATATACCATGCACTTAATATCATTGCATGGGCCATTACAGATTTCAGATATATATATATATACCATGCACTTAATCCCAAGACACATTAAAAATACAACCATAATAAATAATTAGCCTCTTAACTACCTGGAGTACAAAGCAAAATATAATTCATGGACAGAAATGTTTCTACCAGAAGCAAGTCAAAGTCATCCACAAGTATCTCAAACTGGAAAGTGGGGAAGCAATTAAACATATACTAAATTAAAGTGTGGCGGATAAAATATATAAGAATCACTATATGAAAATGCATATATATATATAAACAAATGTTAAATCTGCCCTCAGGGACATACGCATATTAATATATTAGAATCTGTATTTTAAAATATATACATAATACACTGTAACAGAATAAATAAATAAAAGATAATGTAAATGTAGAGTGGCATAAAAATCTTATATAATCTCACTTGCAAACATTTACAATTGGATAATGATGAGCGCAATGCAAACTAGACATTTTTTGTACAATCAGATTAATGCTACCTATCAACCCAGTTACAATGACCTTACAGCTTGTAGTATGTGCATGTACAAGATATGAATGTTTTGAAGCTTAATATTAGAATATTAAAATAAGAGTAACATAATAAATAGATGTAACAAACCCAAATGCAATATCCATCAATGACAGATTTATCATTAATATTCTATTTGAACTTTTTGAATGAAACTATTAACTATAAAATTTGTAAAATTATTTGTAAATATTAACTGAAAACGAGGTTCTACAATAAAGTATATTTAAAGTCAAAGAGTAATTTTATTAACTTCAAATATAATTAAATTAAGAAATAATAAATAATTAAAGGTCTCAGGGATTAAAATAATAATATTAATATGATTGTGAATTGATGTGAGATGAGTTAATAAATAAAATAATTAATACGAATTGATTAAGTGAAAAATCAACCAATTTTATTTATATCGCTAATAATTAATATTAATAAGTAAATGGCATTAATAGTTTAAACGGCTCCATCAACTTATAACATTTAATCACGAAGCTATTGCAAATAGTTTTATAAATAAATGTTACATTAAAGCTTTTTTGAAATTCACATAAATCTTTGAATAAGTGAAGCAGACAAAAGGATATTATAATCCCAAATACTGACTATACATACAATTATGAGATCATTTAGTTATTATTGTCATCAGTTGAAACATAAACAATATGTGTGAAAATTATCTCAACATTCATACATTCATGCATGGTACTGTATGTGCACCTAAATATATAAATAAAATAATATTATTAAAATTGGTTTAGCTGGTTAGTAAATCTATTATCTCCGAAATCTCTAAAACAAAGAAAAATATGCATGCATATATATATAAGTGAAATTTTATTATTTCTGAAAAAGTTTTTTTTTTTTTAAAAAGTTCTTGTAAAAAAACTCTTTATTTTAGATCCTATAATCAGTGAGCTTAAGAGGCTTAATGGATGGATTTATTCCAGGTGGCGATTTTATCATACTAAATCAACTGTCTCTATAACTTGTTGGATGATGCAATTTTATAGGAGAGTTCCATTTGGTTCCTAAAGTCATAAACATCTATTCTCAAGAAATTCTGATGTAGTGATGATAAAATAGCCTATTTTATAATGAAATAAATTTCTTATCTTATAGTTTCTTAAGATTGAGATTCATGAAATATAAATTGTTATTGAAATTTTGAAATAATACTTATAAATAAGATTCTTCACGGAAAGATAATCAAGAAATTTATAAATGCATGTACAATGATAGTCATCAAACACAGACAGAAGTTGGAAAGGATAAAAGGCATGTGATCCTTTTTCTATTTCTGTTAACAAGGCATTCTGTTTTTCAAACAGCAACTGTATATTTCTATGGGTGAAGGTTATCAGATGTAGATTTAGATTGCAAGTAAGTAAATTTTATTCTAAATTATCCTTTTCTGCTGTCCTTTCTTGTCTCATAATTTCACATAACATTGTTAAAGAGATTCTAGAAAAAGGTTAATTAATGATTCTTTTCTATAATTTTTGGTATATTCAATACACATTTAAAATTAGTATTTTAGAGTTTTGGACATTAATAAAATATAAATTATTTAATCCTTATAAAATAAATATAATAAAGCTTTTGGTATTTAGGTTTTTACTTGATAATCTTATCTAAATTCACATACATGGCTATTGTCATTCAAGCTTTATTAACTAAAATTTAAATTATAACAAGCTTTAAGCATCACATGATCACATTTCCTATACTAGCACATTAATTGTTGATAAACAGAGCAAAACTCTCCATACAGTATTGCCACCTGTGCTAAACAGAGTAATCAATGGATGCCAGAAGGCTTGTGCATAAAATCCCTATCTAGAGGGTTGCATTAGATCCTAAGATCTAGATGCAGTGCTCTCAGATCCAAAGCTCCTTACTGACGAAGGCCACAAGCCAGAAACTAGTCTGGAGATATTGGATGAGTAGGCATTAGATAGGGATTTTATGCACAAGCCTTCTGGCATCCATTGATTACTCTGTTTAGCACAGGTGGCAATACTGTATGGAGAATTTTGCTCTGTTTATCAACAACTAATGTGCTAGTATAGGAAATGTGATCATGTGATGCTTAATGGTTTAACACCAATCCTACCTAATAGGATAGTGGTGGCTATGGTTGTAAAATAGCCAAAGACACCAAAATGTATGGGTGCTGAACTGAGTTCAGACCCATATGACTATATAAGATATTGAGCTTAGATTGAAAATATTTTTTGTGTTTTCCAATTTCATTCTCATAGTTTTGTAGTTAAGTAGAAATAAAAGGTGGTTGCTAGAGGGTTGCATTAGATCCTAAGATCTAGATGCAGTGCTCTCAGATCCAAAGCTCCTCACTGACGAAGGCCACAAGCCAGAAACTAGTCTGGGGATATTGGATGAGTAGGCATTAGATAGGGATTTTATGCACAAGCCTTCTGGCATCCATTGATTACTCTGTTTAGCACAGGTGGCAATACTGTATGGAGAGTTTTGCTCTGTTTATAACAAGATTTCTTTTTCAAGCATTTTTTTTATAGTTTGGAATGTTTTTTTAAAATAAATATTCCAAAAAATTATAAATCCTTTAATTAACATGTATGTGAACAAAATATAGATAATTAATGAATATGTTGCTTCTCATAAAGCAAAACAGATAACAAGTATAAACATTTGTATATATAGGCTTAAGAATAGGCATATCATTATTTGGTACTTTAGTATTTTTCTTGCTATGATGTATTACCTTTAACATGTGTTCTATCAGTAAGATTTCATCAAAGGCAACTAAGACACTGATATGACTAATCCATAGGAATGGTCAAGATCTTTACGTGGTGACTTGCGAGAGTTCAAAAGATGAAAGACCTAGGTGAATTTTTGTCATTTCTCTGTCTTTTGTGCTATTGCCTTATCTGCATCAGTACAGAGATTTTTTTTGTGTGGCCATATTGAGATTTTGATTGCTATTTTGTATTTATATTGTTACTATTTTTCAGTGCTTTTTTTTGCTTACGGTTTACTGTGATTGTATAAATTTGTGAGTTTTTTACGACATTATTATTAGTTACATTTACAGGTAATTTATGACATTTTTTTTTACCAAAATCCATGATTGTTAGAAAGAGTATAACAGCCAAGAATTGCAGGAGGGTGCTATTTGTAAGTAATTTTCATTTTGTCTTACATTTTGATAAAACTCACTTCATATGTTCCATATGTCCGATATATTGTTTTACTTTTGTAATTTTTTATAGGAATTATCCTTTAAAGTAATTTTCATTTTGTTTCTTACATTTGGATAAAATTCACTTCATATTTTACATATATTTGATATATTTTTTTACATTTGCAATTTTTTATAGAAATTATCCTTATTTTCACTAGAAAATATTCCTTTATTTCTTATTTTAAAATAATATCTTGAAACATGTTTTTCACATTGCCATTTGCACTTTATGACAGGTTCGCAGTACAATGGGAAGAGTATTATTTATTGTCTGCTTTATTTAAAAATTAGTTCCTTTTTTATACAGAAATATTTGGGTAATTATTTTAAAAGATATTTGTGTAATTATTTTAAGAGATTTTTAGTCATTTTATATTTAAAAAAATAATGTTAGTCAATTATTATTTATTTGTCATTTTGTTTTGTTTTGTTCTAGGAATGACAAACATGGCACTGTCCAATATCTCTAACACATTTAGTATTTTTCTTGCTATGATGTATTATCCCAAAGATATATTAATCTAATCTTGTGATCTTCAAGGTAATGCCTCCATGTGATCTGCAGATAAATTTTATCAATTAAGTTTGTCTGCAAATCACTTGGGAACATTATCTTAAAGATTGGAAGATTAGACTAATATGTCTTTGGGGTAACACATCATAGCAAAAAAAATACTTAAGAACCCAATATTTTATATATAGTAGTCTTTAATTTCAGATACATGTGAAGCAAACAAAGTAAATAGAGCAAACTGCCTACAAATTTAAGCACAATAAAATCAACTTATTAAAGAATCATTAAACTACATGCACATCATATCAGTCACACACATATATTGCCTTACACTAATGATTTTTCCTAAATATGTTTAAAATGCCACTTTCCCCTTTTATAAAGTAATTTTTAATCATTTAAAATAACTAAATACTTCCCATATTCTTTTTCATTTTTTTGACAATTTTTTTTTCTTTAAGAGATTAATCTAAACCTAAATGTCAATTATTTTAATGGCTTTAGTGGGTGCAGCATGGTAATTGCTAGTGGCAAATTTGTTAAAGTTTTGTTTTCTTTTTTTAAATTGTATGAAAACTATAAGCATGATATATACAAAAATCGTAGCATTTGTTGCTGTTTCCTTTTAAAAATGGCATATTGTTAAAATTGGACAAAATTTGGATTTTTTTAATTAATATTTTTCTTAATAGATTCATTTAATTTTTTTTTTTCTGCTCAGTTTATTAGATTGCAAGAAGAAGACAAAGACATAGTTTTCATTTTGGCAAGACTCTGAAATAAAATGGATTAATAGAATGATTCAAGGCCTTTATCCTGATAAAAATGTAATATCATAAGTATTCAATTTTAATTTTTTTTTGATATATTAAATTTTTCTATTATTTTCATAGTATTATTTTAATATTTTTTATTCTAAAACAAATTATAATTTATTAATGTGTTTGCATTTGTATTGATGTGTGTAGCATATAAATTATATTTATATTCCAATATAACATAATGGTTTATGTATAATTTTGGAGCTCGTAAGTATTCAATTTTAATTTTTTTTAATAATTTGTATAGTATATATTTTTTATAACACTTCATCCATATACACTTTAATGCAACAAATTTTCTTAAAAACTTCTTTATTTTCTTACAGAATTTTTAAAGAAAATTTGTTGCATTAAAGTGTATATGAGTTTAATTAAAGCAGTGAAAAAGATAGAGCTCTGATGAAGACTGCTGGACAGTCAAAACTGTAAAAAAATAAAGAAGTTTTTAAGAAATTTGTTGCATTAAAGTGTATAGGAATGAAGTGTTATAAGCAATATATATGATTATATGAAGATATGCAAAGAAAGCAAAGGAGAAGAATAAGAGAATTTGTATAGTACTTTAAATTTTTCTATAATTTATATCGTTTTATAATTTTTATAAATTATAATTTATTAATGTTTGAATTTGTATTAGTGTGTGTAGTGTATAAATTATACTTATATTCAAATATAACATAGTGGTTTATTTACAATGTAATTTTGGGGGTCTGATCCAAGTTTGAGGCAATCTTATTTTATAGATATAATGATTCTCAAAACGTTTAATAATTTATTAGTGTTTATATATGTATTAGTGTGTTTGTGTTTGCACTTGCATGTCTATATTTGTATAACACAATTTACTGGATATAGTACCATGTGAAAATATACTCTTAAAACCAATGAAGAGAGAGGTTTCAAAAGATGTGTGCTAATAGCCACAATGGTTATGTATACCACATGGAATTGTATGCAGGCAAAGAATCAAATCCTGATTCTTGCCTATGCTTTGGTACTCATGCAATGGAGTCAGTAGTTTTTGCCACATCTTGCATCACATTATTTTCAAGTCTATATCTAGCAAATGTGCTATATGCAAATAAATTCAACTCTGTGGGTCAATAAATATAACAAGAAAGCATCACTGGTGTACATAAAGAATATAAACATCACTGGTGTACACAAAAAATATAAAATGAAAAGATGAAACTTATTTTATCATTGATAGAGTCAGTGGCCTACAATTTCTATTTTAGATAGATAAGAAGCCAATTGCTATGATGACAAATGCATATCCACTTTCTAGAAATGATTTATTTTGTATCTTTTATTAGGATGAATCTTTTTCTTATAGATAGATGCCTTGAAATTTGTTAACTTTTGGGATACAAGATAAAATTGAAAAATTCTTATGCAACTAGTTTTGTAGATTCTGAAGCTATAGAGTATCTCAAATAAGAAGTATTATATGTGGTTTGAATGAGAATTTTGTGAGGAACGCAAATAAATTATCAGTGAAAATGTAATTTAAACTTAATTAATCATAAATTAGAAATTGTGAATAAACAATAAAGTAATAATTATTTTGGATATTGAAATTTCTTTTTTTTCCTTATTTTTTAAATGATCACTATTTGTCTTAGGCTTATTATTTTTCTTAGTTTTTCTATTTTCTGTCAGTGTGTATTTGCTCTAATATTATTAAAACTGAAGAAATTGTTAAAATTGTGTCTCAAGTCAGTTTTTTAAAAATTCAATATAGTACCAAAAACTTTAAAATAGTTAAAACTAAATTTTGATTATTAACAATCATGGAAGTGATTTTAAAACTTTTTAGGGGAATAGAAAAAACAAAACTGATTCCTTTTATCTTTCAAATATTTAAAAGTATGAACTATTTTACCCAGCCAAATTTTTAAAAGATATCACATCTTATATCTTTAAATTAGAAATATTTAAAATATATTCAAAATATACCATGCTATCAAATACCCTGACAAAATCAAGTTTTATAATGTCTAAGTGCTAAAATAATTTAATATAAATGATAAATACATAAAATCATCTAAATTAAATTATAAATATAAGTAGTTTGTTGGTAATGAAAAGTTCAAGAAATAAATAAGTTACCTTTAAGTTCAAGTTACCTTTAAGTCCAAAATATGACCAAGTAGAAATTATTTTTTCTATAAAAATGGAATTATATATACATACATACATTTCTAATAAGAGAGCTCTTTGGTGGTTTATTATCAAGGTTTTTCCATTTATGGGTTTCTAGTCTTAGTTACAATTGCACTATGTTTTTAGGTAGAATTGTCATGAAATTTTTTTTACTTGTTGAGAAGTGGATTTGTTTAACTCCATTAATAAAGGTAGGTGGCACAGCATTGAATCCAATTCAGCATGCAGGGTTTGGCATTGTAATGGTTATGGGCTTCATGCTGAGTGAAGTTTGTTCAGCATTATTAGCCACAGGTTCTAGTTCTTTGTTTGTAGAGGTTCCATGTATTCCATATTAAGTAAGCATTGGAAAAGACTAAAAAAAACTCAATTATTTTCTGTGTTTGTCTTTTTATATTATTAGCTTTGCAAAACATATTTTTTAAAATTACTTCATGTTTACAGAATTCTTTAATTAAACCATCCCACAGTTTATACAATTCTTATTTAAATAAGCTTGCTGTTTAGAGATGGTACTTAATTATATTAATGTTTAAAATATATTTATTTGACATTTTCAAACCCCAAACCAAAGCTTAAAAGCAATTGCTTTTCCAAGAATTTTGATTAATAATAATACATGTTAAGTGAGCAAAATTGCACAGATTATTATTTAATCCAAGTTCTGTTCCTATAACATAAATTTTAAAACAAATTTATAAATTTAACTAAAATAAATTAGTTTCTTTATCTTTTTCAAACTAAAGTAAAATTGACTTATTTTTATTTGATTTTAAACATAGATCTTCATTGATATGTATGTTATTATATAATACAAACCTATATGTATATAAACCTGATCCTATTTACAAAACCTGAATTTAGTTTATAACTACTAACTATTATATTTTTAAAATAAATTAGAGATTGAGAATCACTATCAATCTCAATAATGATACCATTAATTCTTAATCACTAATTGATACATATTTTTATTTTCTCATATTAACTAATCAAATTTATATAACTGTTTATTTTTGTAAATACATAGTAGTTTAAAAAGTTTGTATTTTGTTTTGGATGCTTTGTAAGTGTGTCCAACTTAAGTTATCTTACCAATACCTACATTTGTGTTGACCTATTTTTTTGTATATTGTAGTAGATTAATTTACCCATAGCTTACTTGAGACTTTTTTTTAAGTTTTCTCAAAAATTAAATTAATTTTTACAACAATCTTTGCTCACCAATAGACTCTTTTAATACTGACCTAATAGTTTTTTGTTATGATATAAAAATTAGGGCTATCAGGAAAGGCTATAATACTTATAAGAATGAAAGAAGTCAAAGACAACAATCAGAAGCAAGTTAATTAAATGCTATTGGAAAGTTTGTAAGTCTGAACAGAAAATAAACATTCTAAAGGATTGATAGAATTAACATTAGTATGAAATACTTAATCCAGGTATATTAACATATAGCGCATGCAGTAAATATATTGCATTGCCCTGTAATTTCAGAAGTAAAAATTATTACTACATCTTCTAAAGTAAAACTGTAATCAAAAACAATTTTTATTACTATTCCCAAAATATGTAGATATAACAAGAATTAAAATTCAATGGATAAACCTAAAAAAAAAACTTCATGCTGATTCTATAAATAAATGTTTTAAATTTGTCTAATCTTGTTGCTACTCTATTTATTCTGTAGGGAAAACTATTTTCATGTGGTATTTAGTTAATAATTTTTAACTTTATGTAATGTTTCTTTATTTGTAAGTTTGACACTTTTATTTTTTTTAACAAAATATGATTTTGTCTTAATAATTAAAGATTAAAAAATGTTCTGCTTAGCTCTAAATATTAAAAGTCTGGTGAAAGTAAATCAAATTTAGAAATCTCAATAGAATAATCAATATTTCAACTTTAAATTTTTTATATAATAAATTTTTATTTTATATAAAATGAACATGAGTAAATGTTATTTATCTGTAGCATTCTATATTTTCTGCAAAAAATGAATAATAGCTCAAAACTTGTATGGTGTACATAATTTTATAAGTGAAAAAATTAACATATGGATTTTAAAATGTTGTCTACCCCTGACTTAATCTTTGAAAAACTCATGTTCATTTTTAAAAAAAACTAAAATGATTGTTTTATTTATAATCATAAATTTAATTCTTAATACGATATTTTATAATCAATAATATGATAAAAACTTTACAATATTTTTTTCTTTTTCAATGGTGCAATTGCCAATATTTTCAAATTATTTTTTAGTTTTTCATTACTTTATTTTGTATCATTTCTATTTTTATCATAATACTTATCATTTTTAATCATATCGCATATTTTTTTTTTTTTGAAGTTTTGTCAATACTAATTTTTTTTTTTTTGTATTTAGCATTCATTTCCCCCCTATATCTTTATATTTTTAATTTACATCTTATGAATTTTTATGCCTATTAAAAACTATACACTAAATCAGAAGCTATGACTGTATAATTTAGTATTGGGGAGTCTATTAAATTTAACAGGCAAAGTCTTTTTAGACATAAAATAAAAAAATAAATTTAAAAATGAATTTGATAATGATAAAAATGTTTTTAGTTCAGTCAAAATAAAAGAGAACTTAATTTTATGTAACAACATATATTAAAAAATAAATATACTATTGAAATATATAAAAATTTTGAAGAATTTTATGGGCATAGTAGTTAGCACATTATTTGCATATTCATGATTTGGTATTTGAACTTAAAAAAACATAATTTTAAGAAGATAAGATTTTTTTAGTAACCAGATATCTAATTATTTGTCATCTAATAGTTATCTAAATATTTTTAATTGCGTATTAAAACATTTAAATACGGAGAAAAAAGCTAACTCTCACTATCTTCTTCATTGTTGTTTTTTATAGTGATTCTGAAAAGATCTTTACTCTTCATTAGGATATTTCAAATCTGTGTTAAAATTATTCCATCCAGACATTTTACTAATTTTGGATTTGCACTTTAAATAAACAATATTTTGTAGCTAATTAATAATAATATTTATTTAAATACTTTTATTTATAAAAAAATACTTAATTAGAAAAATAAAAATAAATTCCAGTCCAACTTATAAAGCAAATAAATTCACGAACATTTAAAAATCATTAAAATTAACTGTAAACTTCAACTATTTTTTAGAAAGATTTTACATGTGCTTTAACTTTTATATTCAAAATATTTAAAGATGTCAAAAAATAAATTAGTTTTTTTTGTTTGCTTGTAAATTTTAATGAAATTAAATCACTGCTAGACATGGAGATAGTAAATATAAATAAAGTCTGCTAGTTTTCCTTTCAAAAAACAACATAATAGTGTTTTTTAAGAACTAACTCTTCAACTGTCAAGAAAAAATATTGATTAAAGAAAAAATCTTTAAAAGATTTTTCTCAATTTAAAATGACATTTAGAATTGTTGGTTGTAATAAGAACAAGGACTTTAACTCAAATAGCAGGCCTGCAAAATAAAATTTAATTATAAAAATTAAATTTAATTTTGAGTTTAATATATAAAAAATACTTCAAAAATAAAAAAATAAAATCAAACTTCATTTTTATATATTTTTAAAAATTGAAACAATCGATGTAATAAAAATATAATTGTAAAAGAGTGTGATAAATTAAAAAAAATTATACAATATATGAATTATTTTATATTATCATCAGTGACTAGTCTTTGGATAATAGAAATACAGAAGATTTTTCAATCTAGTTATATTATATATTAAATTTAAATCTTGTAACTTCTAAAAAAGTTTTATAAAAAAGAAATAATCTTAAGTGGGTACATTAACATTTTAGTGCTATTTGACCTTCTGAACTAGTGGTGCACAACTTGGGAGTTCTGATTTCTCATTGGGATCATAGAAAAATTGGAGTGGGAAATATTATTCATAATAAAATAAATAATATATTTGTGACCTATCTTAAAACAAAATTACTCGTGATTGGATTAGTTTAATCAAACTTTGTAAGCAGGAATCATATTGGGTAAAGTTTATCCAGAAAAAAATAAAATTATTTCTTAAATTAAGTATTCCATTATATTATCTACTTAGTCAAAAGGCTGATATAAAAATTCTTCCAGAAAAAAAAGTCTTGAATAAAAATAAGTTATGTACTTATTATCCTAAATATCATATAAATATTTTAATAGCCGATATCTAATCTTATACATTCATAAGTTTTTTTTTACTTCTTGTAATGCTTTTAAAAAAATTATTATTTCATTTATAAACAAAATTTTAAAATAAGAATTTAAAATTAATACTATTAATAAATTAAAAGTTTTTATAAAAACTAACAACTACAAATTTTTTTAATTATATTGCTTTTGCATTATATATTTTAATCTTAATAAATAATTTTCTGTGTGGATTATTACTGTGATAGAGTCATAGAATCAAGAGATAAAGGTAGTCTTGCATTGTTAGCCGAGAGGTATCACAGTCGCCATGCAAGCAAGCAGTTGGTTGCAGACGGTTGTGGGTTCGCATCCCGGTCGATGCTATGACACATGGAAAAAAAAAAAGGTCATGGATCAATTCTCAACTAAATAAAGTAAAAATAAATAAATAAACTACTTTGTCAATTGAATGAATCTATTGTGCTCAATCTGATACTCAATTAACCATATGACTATTATTGTAATTACTGTTAAATAAACATTAATATTCCACTTGAGTTTACTTTTAATGTTAAGATTGTGATGGTATTATTTAGCTAAAGAAATCATCTCATTTTTAAATTGACTTAAATATTTTCCTTTTATCTTATGCATAATTAATGGAAATATGGTATTTTATTTATTCATTCTTAATTCCTATAATTATAATTTTAAAAAAGTATGATACTTTTTTTTATTTTTTAAAGATTTTTGTTATATTTTTATGTAATATTATCCTAACTAGAAATATTATATAATTTCCAAATATTTTAGTTTTTTCTATACCTCAAATCTCAATCACTTTTAATTTTCAACTCAACTCAATTTTATTTAAAATGCAACCAATAATCAATTACAGAATGCATCTTAAAATAATAATAATAATATAAAAAACTTTCCATTAAACAATATGATACAGAAGTATGGAGAAATAGAAACATTTGGGAAGAAAGACATGACAAATGATTTGAGCATTGAGATCACAAATTATATTTTAGTTTTAGGGCTTTGTGAAACTGATTAAAATCAAGATGAAGGATATTGTTATTCATAAAATCTTTATTATATGTGTTGATTATAAGAAATATAAGAGAGAACTTAAAAGCATCTAATGACAAGAAATTAAGAGTCTATGTTTATCTAGCATGATTTTGAGATGGATTCGAGGTTATACTTAAAAATAAATTTGAGATGATTGTAAAATTGAAAGTGATCTTATACAAATATAAAACATCTCTGATTTTTCATTTTTTATACTATGGAAATGTTAAAATTATCAGTAAAAAAATTGTATTTAGAATATTTAGCAATTAAAGATTGAATTTTTTGAAAATCCCTTTTAGTGTGAGGATTTCAGATAACTGTGCCAAATTCTAAGATTGGGAATCAACAAGAGACAAATTTATTATTAATTTTTATACTTTTGAAAATTTATTTTGTATGATTCACCATATAATCTTTCTTAAAACTTGTTGATGAATTATTGTGTGAAATTTACTTTATCCCACTTCAATTACTCTAACTTTTTTAAATTTATACTTATACAGCTTAAACTTATACTACATTAATCAATACATTGTAGTATCCTCTAAATTAACTCATTATAAAATAATAGTTATATTTCCAGCTTCTGAATTGTAAATATTTGTATTATCATAGTTTATAATTCAAAAATTGTCATATATCATATAATAATCTTATTTCACAATAAGTATAGTCTAGAGGAGGGGTGGTCAACTTTTGTTTTTATAAGATAGACTTTTTATTTTGAAAATGTGTTGTGATTGACTTGTTGTCATAGGCATAGTCTATGTGGAGGGAGATGTGAAATACATACTATTTTTATATATCTACCTACGTAAAAAATAACAATTATTTATTAGGCTAAAAAAACTCATGTCCATGGGTATTAAAGCAACATGAGTAATTATTAACAATATTTATTAATTCAAATTAGCTACTGATAAAGACAGATTTAGAATTTATTTTATTACCTTAACAGTAATGGGAAGACTGTGTTTGCATGTTTCTAACAAAGGAATCATAATTAGGTGTATATCCTGACAAAGATAATAAAGAATCCTCAGTATGAGAATCAGTTAGGACCGAACATTGTTTAGACTTCGTTAACTTTAAGTATGAAAATGCCGATTAACACAGATATGTAGATCTGAAATGAGAATAAATATATTTGCTACATTTAATGATATTGAGTATTTTTCTCAGTTGACATATTTCCAAAAATTTTCTTCAAATTTTCTAGCTTGTAAGATTAAATCAGTTTGTAAAATTATAATTTCATTTTCTAATGCCTTTTGCTCCATATGAAATATGTCTGAAATTTTTGGCTAATGTGTTTCACATTTAAATCTTTTTTAAAAGAAAAAGATATACATGCCACAATTTCTTTAATTTTTTCAAATTCTTGGAATCTTACCTTAAAATCTTCAATTACTTTTTGGATTTCCATGACATATTTGTCGATATTATAATTAATATTTTTATGCTTTTGTAGATGATCCTCCATATTTGGAAAATGATTCAGATTATTTTGTTGCAGATCTTCTATTAGCAAAATAAATCAATTACTGTTTTATTTCTATCTTGTAATTCTAAATTTAAATGACTTAACATTGAAGTAAAATCGGTTAGAAAAGCTAAGTCACTAAGCCAAGTTTCATCATTTAAATTTTCACATTTACCTTCTTACTTGTGAAGAAAATCTATTACTACAGGCAATAATCATGAAATCATTTCAGAAATTTACCTCTCTTTAACCATCTTACATCTGTATGTAATAATAATTCAGGTTGGCCTTCATCGAGCTGCAGTTGGAAGAGACATCATTTGAGGGAACTTTCTCGAATTGAATTAACAATTTTAAATGCTATGTCCATTACTTCTTTTGTGTTTAGTCTCTTGCTGGCTAACACTTGTTAGTGAATTATGCAGTGGTAGCTAAAATAAGCTGGGAATTCATCTTTATTTTGACATAGGGCTATGAATCCATTTATCAACCTATCATTGCAGCTGCGCTATCCATTGTTATTGAAACTAATTTAAAAAGTGGTACTTTCAAATCATTGAGCAAGTTTTAAAAGGCTTTGAATATAACTACACCACTAGTTCTTTCTTTCAAAGAAATCAGACCCAACAATTCTTCTTTAGACGTAAAATCTTTAAAAACCATATGAATGAAAACAAGTAATTGTGCTGTATACTTATATCTGTTGATTCATCACATTGAAGGGAAAAACAAAAACATCTATCATTATATAAATTTTCTTTTATATTTCCACTCATCCTCTCAATTCGTCATACCACAGTGTTTCGAGACAATTGCAGATCTTGAATTGCAGCAATAGTTTCACTCTTGTTATGAAAATTGTTAAAAAGTGAATCTGACATTTCCAAAAAAGTTTTCTTTACAAATTCACCCATGGAAAATGGTTTACATTTTTTGCTAAAAGATAGCTTACTTTGAATGATGCAGTATTTAGTGTTTAAGACATCAACATTGGCTTTTTAAAACTTTTTGTTGATTTTTTTTAATTGAGTTTTAAGATCCCTAACTTTATGCTTTCTCAATTTAGTACTTTGTGGTTAATCTGTTTGATACTTGTTAAGTAAAGCTGAAAAATGTCTCTCCAGATTATCTTTTTTAGCAATGGCTATTGAGGTAAAGCGTATTAAGCAACAGCATTTATCATTCACCATTCTAAAAAAATAGTCAAGTTCCTATTTTTTATTGAAATGATATTTTCAAATTTTTTGGTTTACTACTCATGTTCATGGGTATACTAAAATGAAAAAAAAAATACTTATGACAATTTTATTTCCCCAAACTTAACTGATAAAAATTAAATATTCAAAGTAAATAATAAATATTGAATTAAATATTTTCCAAAAAAATTAAAAACTCATGAACTACCATGATTAACTCTGCTAACGACTTCAGTTTAAACGCCTGTTGCCAAGAAGGCTCTTTAATCAAGTAAGTAGATAGATAAGAAAACCCACAATTTAAATTAAAGCATAAAAAGGTATTAACATTTTAAACAGAAGAAAAATTGAAACTCAACATGGTCACCATTGATAGATAATATTGATTAATAATAATAATATTGTTAATATGGGGGCACTACTATATTCTGGATATTAGAGAATGAACATTGAGTAATGAAAACTGGGAGTTTTTATATCAAATCTTTCTCTTCCCCTGCAAAAGTCATAACTTGTTGACAACTTTAAGTCTTATATTTTAGTTTTTAACACTACTTCATTAAATCTTAGTAAAGACAAAAACTCTGGCTGAGTAATTGATAAATAGTGCTGGTCCAGTGATTTTGCCTTTGTCTTATATTTATTTTTATTTTATTTTTTTTAACTTCAGCTCTTGGTTTCCATGTGTGAGTCAGAAAGATTTCCAAGAAATAAATATTTTAAAAAAAAATAGATTTAAGTTCTGTAAAGAGTAAACATTCTATTATATGTGTAACACTATCACACCTCAATTTAGAATTTTATATGTAAATGCAAGCAAATTTATAAACTAAATTTATAATAACTTAAAATAGATAATTTAAAAAAGTTGTATTGTTCACAAAATCTATCACATTACAGTTTCCTTTGCATATATACATAAGTGTGCTTCTACACATACGATAATGTCTACATAACTTATTTTAATTTATTATTTTAAATTAGAACTGTGTATTATAGTTCTACACATATAGATATTATTAGCTAATTAATGTGTAATATGAATATATGCACATATTCATTAACAGAACTTTTATACAATATTTTAGTATTAATTTAAAATATACATGAACTTGGATGGATTTGAATTAGAGAAAATTATACTACTATGAAACATAGTAGTCTGAAACTGGAAGATAGATAAATCATACTGTTTCAATACTAAAGAAAAGAAGCTATCTTATGACATTACCAAATATTCAAACTAAATAGCTGTGTTTTTTTGAGTCAGTAATTGCATGTATACTGTTGCATTTGTGCATTACGTTCACACATTGCATTCAGTTACAAAAACACCTTAAGTCAAGATTAAAAATATTATTTTCAATAATGATACGACTTATTGGACTTCACCTATCTAGAATTAAAAAAAAATTGAGAACAAAAACAAAAATAACAAAAAAACTTTAAAATCTTGACTTAATTTGTTTCACTCATAATTGGATGGTTCTTGCCAGCCAGTTCTTGGCAGATTGACCTCGCGATCGACCAAAATTGGCTTCATGATCGACCGGTAGATTGCGATTGACTTTTTCGACACCCCTAGTCTAAAGTATTTAAGTTCTCTGAAATATCATCATGATCAAAAAACATTACTATGGATATATTTATCTTAAAAGAGAATCAGATAACTAAAAAATAAAACCATTAACGTGTTTATTATCTAACACATAAATAAAACAATAACTTAAGAACTAAAGGGCAGTTTGCTTCTTACAGTGGTAATGCCAAACTTACAACAATTTAATTGATAAGTGAGAGAAGTGCTCACATGCACCCAGAAAATTATAAAACCAAGTATCATTTTTTTTATAATTGTTAAATATAATTTTATAAAACTTTATTATCTATTTTTACCACAAACACTTCATATTTAGCTTTATATTAATATTATTATTACGTGTAATATTATTTTTATATTAATAGTATTGCCTATCACACTTAAATATATCACATAAACATGACTATACCCAATATCACTTAGTTATTGCATATTTATAAATAAGAATGAGACTTCTAGTTCAGGATTCAAAACCAATGACCAATGCATTTTGTCATATTATATGTGTTATCTACAATAAAGTAACTTTATTACTAATAGTATTGTTATAACTTGTTATTATATTTTATACTCAATCCTCTATGAAAAGGAAAAGATAAGATATCTGTGTAAAATATTTGACATAAGTTATATTATCTAAAATATAATCAATTGAAAGTAATTAGGATTTTTAACATCAATAATTCATAATATCAATACATCCATCCTTCTTCAAGTGCATGCATAAATATATATGCAATAAAATATTATGATAATGTATGGAATGTCAAATATAAATAAACAAAGAGATTAAACGTAAATTATCTTCAATGTAAAAGCAAAAATGCATACTTATGAGCATGCTTATCATTATCAATACAAATAATCATAAATTTCAGATCTGCATTTTTATTCTCAAGACAGAACAATATACAAACAATAGAGCCCTTATTTCAAACTTGGAATAATTTAACATTTTTACATCTATCCCTAATATTGATTATTTGAGATATATTAGATATACACACATCATAAAAATTCAGCATCTTCATAAATAAACAACAAAGAAATCACATCATTTAAATTAATTAAGTTACACTATCTTTTTCTAACAAGCTTTTATAAAGTTATAGGAAGCATTTACTACTTACTCATTTAACATGTATAAAATGAAGTTCAACATTCATTTAAATTTGTTATTCATAGTAGCCAATAATCTCAACTGTTTATTCAATCTTAATCTGCATTTATTTATTTAAATTTATAACATCCAAAATAAAACTGTTTGTATGTATTTTTATTCCTAAGTTGAGTCTTAATAATTCATTTACTTAAAAACAACTTATTTTAATTGTTAATAATAAATAAATCCTTCTGCAGTTTTTTTATTATTATCAAAACAAAATTAAAATAGTATTTAAACCTTAAATATTTAAATCATCATTATAAATATGCACTTCTTATAAAGCATTTAAAATACATAAAATGAAAATATTAAAAGTTCTTTCTTAAATTTTAAACAGTTTCTATAAAAGTTTATATACAAAATTTGTGAGCAACTTATGCACAAATAAAGATATTGATATAGCATTTAATTTCAATTTTAAAAAAAGATTGTTATAAATATTAGTCATTTTTTAATTATTTAGTTCAGAGCTCTGATATTTGTATCTCAGTCATTGATTGCAAATCTTGTTTATTGAATTATTTGAATTATATTTATAATGCTTAATATTGATAATTCCGTTCATCCATAATCATTTATCTATTTATTAACTTGCCATGCAAAATAAGAATTCATGATGTTTTACTCTTATGTCATTCTGGAGACTTTTCTGTAAAGTTAGTTCACATATGCTGTGAGAAACTTATATATTTTAGCCCACCTCAGTAAAATTCATATCAAACATTTCAATTTTTGAATGTGCAGATTATAAATTCCAAGATGCATTTTTTTTTTCTTTTTAAATTATTTACTTTTAAATTATTTACTTTTAAAAATAATGTCAATATGTGTTTATAAATTAAGTTAAAAACATTAATATTATTATCATCACCATCATCATCTTTTAATAATTAAATTTAAAACTACTTTACACAATATTTTAAATTACCTATACAACATTTTAAGAATTCTTAGAATATATTTTATGAATAACATATAAATAATAATAATTATTATATCATCAAAATTGGAAAAGAATGAATATATTTATGCTGCTCTTCCATAAAATAATAATCAGAAAATAATAAATTTTTTACAATAGCTATATGAATATCAAATTTTTTTTAATATACATAAAAAACCTTTTTCCGCACATGATTTGGTGCCCTTTTCAAATGATATTTGACATTTTTTCAATTTTATATTTATATAGCTGTTGTATAAAATGTATTATTTTTTGATTATTAATTATTATATGTACATGCACAGACATATACATGTAGGTAACATTACACATGATTATTTGTTAGTGTTATGAGCTGATTACTTCAAAATATATATGTTTATTATTATTATATTTAAATGAATTTATTCTTCCCTTGCTTTGCATAGCTTGTCTTTAAAAGTAAATAACTATGCTGCACTATACTCTCTATTTCTTCCTGCTATGAAATGATGGATGCTTATAATCAAATAAATTGATTATATCATTTCAATATATTGTAACCTTATATTTACTATCATAATTAACTAATAAACAAAAGCTGTAAAAATTATTGGCTTTATTTTCTGGTTAAACAAAGTAAACTCACCACTATTATTGATCAGATAGCAGATAATATAGTCAAAATGAAATTCAAAAGTCTTTCATATTACTGCCTAAAAGAATATATAATTTTAGAAAGTATTTAAAGGTGTCTTCTGAATAGATTTTTAATCACTGCAGATACATAATATGTGCGGCTGTATTATTAGTATTTATTTTTTTATACTTGAAAAGTGCTTTAAAATTTTTTTTTATGTACAATAAAAACACGCATACACACAAAATTGATATTGCAGATAAATATAAAGAATAGAATACAATAAATTCAACATAATTTTACAAAAACTACATTATGATAATTACAATTATCTAAGATAGTAGAATATATGAATTTTTCAACAGTACTGGTTTTTTCATAACTGAACTCTAATATGTAATATTGTATATAGAAGGTTTGAACTCAAACTTTCACATATGTGATCAAGGGTGTCAGCAGTATGAGATAGTGTGGATAGTTAAGGATTGGGTGAAAATCTGAGTTCAAATCCCTATAAATTTCTAAGATAGTAGAGCAAGCAGTCTATTTAAAATATAAGTGTGCATGCATGAAAATTATATATGTTTAAAACTTAATCTATTTTAAAATCTATAAATGTAAAACTAGTAAATTAATTATTTTGATTGGTGTTCCCAGAATGCAATTAAAGGTTATTTTATTAATAAAAATAAATATATGAAAACTTTAAAAAGGATAATAGAAATTATTTAGTCATCATCAAATTAATAGTTGTAAAATTTATTAAAATTTTAGTGTGACTTTGTTCCCGTCAATGTCTGGAAACTTTTAGTGCTTAAAATAAAACTAGTCAGTTTTATTCATATGCTTCCTCCATATCATCATGACAGCGAATTAATTTTTTCTCAAAAAACTTAAAATCAGAAAAGCATTGTAAAAAATAGTGATTAATTAAGATACCAATTGACAAGAGACTATAAATGTAAGTGCTTGGGAATATTCAGTCTGTCATTGTAAAATTCTAGTGTATTCAAGATCTAGTGAAATTAAATTTAAAAATAGCCATTTGGACCATCTTCATAATATCAGAGTAGACAAAGCTCACTGTAGGCATTTTGCCTAACTGTAAAATGTTTTGTTTTCTTCAAATTAAAATGGATAAACAATAACAATAATAGAGATTATTACTAAATACTACTTTGAAGAAAAAATATTTTTTTGCTTTCAACTAATCGCTTACAGGATGCTTATGATAACTTCAATCAAATTATTAGTCACTTCTTTTAAAAATGAAATAGCTTGTTTGAAAACTATGAATTACTTCATTATAAATTAAAGAAATATAAAACTATAATCAATATATCTGAAACCATGTATAAAGTCATGCAAAATTAGCAGTTTTGGAGAAAATGTTTAATTATTAATGAAAATTAACAAAATTAATTCATTTATGGATTATTATTTACTTGCTAGGTCTTATTATTTATTAAAATGGTCTGAACTAAGTCTATTTAAAACAAGAAAATGGTGTACTGCTTTTAAAATGCATGATAAATGCCAACCATAAGGATATAAATCTGCAAGTGTTCTTTAAAGGATTAAACTGCTCTCATTATATAAAAACTACAATTCAACATCAATCCTTTAATAATGGATTTAGGATTATAAATGCTACAATATGGAAATATGATGATCAGCAAACATTCTAAACTGGATTAAATGTGCCTATTACATAAGCCAGAATTGAATTATTAAATGTGCTTGTTAATTTGTTTAAAATTATCATATTAAGTGTCAATAAGAATTTAAGCCTATGAAAAGGAATTGCCTTAGGTTTCTAATATATATATATATATATATATATTGTGCCCTTATCGATAGGTCATAATAAGGTAGAAAGGTCAATTACTAAAAAAATTTTAAATTTTAAGTTATATTTGTATGATATATAAATAATAATAGGATAATTAGATTTTATAGTACAATTTAAAGCTGAAAATACCTGGTATATAAAAATGTAAAGGATTATTTAAAGGAAAACAGTTAAATAAAGCTTAATGATATCATTGCTTATGGTTGTAAAAGCTGGCCATATAAAATAACACAGCTATAAATAGTTTAAAAGTATATTAATAATTTGAGTATAATATTTTAAAACTAATAAATTAAATAAATGCTATATGTAATGTATAATTATATTTAATATTCAAATTTAATCTAATATATTTTAAGATAGACTTTGGGATGGTGAGAATTATATTTAGTTCAACATTTTAAAATTATTTTCCAAATTTTTTATAAAATATATCAGTTTTGGTAATTTAGACCGAGACGTAAATAAAAAATCATTTGATAAAGTTAGTAATCACGTGACTGTATATTATATACCTTCACACACACACTTGTTAGAATAATAAAAAAGTTTGTGAGTTATGAAACTAAATATAATTGCCATCGATCCTTAAAGTAAAAGTTGAAGTATTAAATATTATTTTAATAATTGTTTTTAAAGTTTAAATAATTTTGATGAAACTATAATTGAATTTAAAAATACTATTCTAAGTAATATTTTCAGACATTACGTCATAAATTCTTTATTTTAAAAAATCTAGTCTGTTATTAAACTAAAAATGTGTAAATTTGTTCGCGCTAAAAGTCATTAACCAATCAACGGAGGTAATTTAGCAGACAAAAGATAAGAATTAGATGGAGCGGGAGGAGAAGTAATGTGTAAGTGAAAGAGAAAGTAACATATTTTTTTAGCTGATAACACCGTAGCTGGAAAAGTGATATAAATTTAAAATTTTGTATTTATTTTAAAAGTTCTTTTGTAACATATAATATATTTTGACTGCCTCTACATGGATTGCTAATTTTAAAAGTTATCTTACCAGGATATTTTATTCAAGTTCAGCCAAAACTTTACAGTAAAATGGAAGTACAGGAAAAAATACCTAAAAATATTGCTGAGGAAAAATTATTTGGAAAGTGCCTTAATACAGCTTTATTTATGCTCAACCAGAAACTTATTATTATAACTCAGAGAAATATAATTGGGACGCTATACGAAAATTTAAAAGAGAAGTTACTTGCCGTCAGGAAAAAATTATGACGCACCAATTTTATAAGGCTACTCTGAAGTTATGTTATTCTTCTCTATGGAAAAATTTAATATGCGTTTTTATTATAAAGAAAAATTATGTAAATGTATAAGGAAGAAAGAAGGTTTATCTTATAAAAGAAACATTATAAAAATATAGTACCTGAATTTTAAATAAAGAAAAAAGGTAATAGAATAATAGGGAAGTGCTATTATGTGTTTTATGGAAAGGAACAGAAAAACTTTCTCTGAGAGGAATTAAAAAGTATTATAACGTATTCAATGGAGGAAATGCTTGATTTAAAAAATATAAATTTAAATTACTTAGTGAAAATGGATCCATGGAAAACAGAAAAATTTATTGAATATTTAAATAAAAGTACCTAGAGGATGCATCGTAAAAGTCGCGCGGGAAAATATTAGCAGACAATATTAGAAGAGAATATGGAGACGTTTTTTTTTTTTTACAGGATAAATTGATATCATGAATTAATAATTGTATTCAATATTGTGAAAACCAAGGATTGTCGTATATGAATATTTATTAAACAGAGTAATAATTGTTTTGCCTTAAAATAGAACAGTAAGTGACTGAAGAAGAAATAATATTTTTTTTTTTAGCTTTAATATGAATGATTTTCAAGCAAGTTCGATAAAGAAGTACCGTAAATATAATTTAAATATTTTTTACTGATTATATTTAAAATATAAAATGTTATGTGAGATTAGGGAAAACATATAAACATAAATTTAGTAATATTAAAAAATTAAATATAATAGCTTGATATAATGATAGATATATTGTTTAAAAATAAAGTGTATGTATGGAAGTATTATATCTACAAGAATCAAATGGATGGTGAAGCCTACAGAACGCGATCGAGAAGATAAAGATCGTTTGGTAATTTTGATATTTATTTATAATACATAATGTATTTTTTTTAGATCGTCTATTGATTAAGAATGATGTGTGAAAGTTTAAATTCTATGTACACATTTTATACAACATTTTAAAACATATTATGAGATAGGAGTAATTCTGAATATGCATGTAATAAGTTATTTAAAGTATATTAATAATATAAGTTATCAGAACAATTGTGTGATTCTTTTGAACTTTCATATGATAAAGTATTCAGATATTTTAAAATAGTTTGTATATGATAAAAATATACGAGGAAAGTAGTAAAAAGATTTTCTTATAGAACAGTGGAATAGTTTTGAAATAAATGAATTTTATTATTGTTAGAAATGTAGATGTACCGTATACAAAAGTCTTGAGAAATAAGATCGGATAGTGACTTGGTAGTACTAGTGGAGAGGAAACCAAGATGATGTTTTTATTAAGCAATAGGAAACATAAAGTATTTGGATCGTATTTAGTTTGTGTGATTTCAGTATAGTTAACTAAGCCCTATGACTGAACACATATAGTTTGGACAGTGTTTTTTGCCTATTTTTAAACTTTTTGATGTTATAATAAAGCTGAAGAAATAGCTTTAGCATCACTCCTATAATAGAGGTTGGTAGACAGGTAAAGGTCACTCCTCTATAGTGTCTTTTAATTCACTGTGCCATTATTGTCAAGGTTTATGATGAGTAATATTCTAGTTATATTTTGATCCTATGCATCTATCTTCGCTATCCTTATTTCGTGAATCTGCATCGTCAGAGAGATATTTTCAAAGAAATAATGAATAAAATAAAACTGAAGATACGTTATCGTTTATGTAAGAATAGTTTATTTGCTGGAATGTATAGAATTGTGTAATTTTAAAAGTGAAAGTACAAAATATCATAAAGAGAGAAAGAATCATATAATACAGTTTAAAATTAATTCGGAAATGAATATAAGATTTTTTAAAAGAGAAATCTAAACAAAGTTTTTTTTTTAAAAGTGATAATAAAATTTGAATGTTTTTAAATAAAATTTAGAAAATAAATATTGCATATTTATTAAGAAAATAATTCAATAATGTGTAATAAACATATACTTTTGCATGGTATATTAATAGTTGTAATTATATCATCCGAAGTAAGGCTTGAATGAATATATTAGGATTAATAAACCTCGGATAATGAACAATAAAACTTAATACTGAATGTAGAAGAATGTTTTGAATTTGTAGGATTTCATACAACCAATATAAAACTAGAATTTTATTGTTTTGTAGAATGTTTACTACGAATGTAATTTTGTAAAAATATAATTTTAATAATAGTAGGGATACAAAGTGTTAATGATAATCCGATAAGAAATTCATTTTGTAACAAGCTAACCATAATAAGAATCTAATAATAATAATACTGTATTTTCTTAAGCATTTAAAAGATAAGAGTTAACTAGGAAAAATAAATAGAAGTTTGATTTTCATTTTTTATAAACTAGGAAACTAAGTGGAGATAGGAGAGTAAGGATATCCAATGTACATAATGTAAATTATTGTTATTTGTTTATGTTATTAATAAACTTTGTTGTAAATTTATTTTAAAGTTTTGTGTCTTCGTTGTTATTTCTCCACATGGATGCATGATATCACGATACATTTATAATTGAAACAGACATATAGTTTTTGCACAAAAAGGTAAACATAAAAGTGTTATAATAATTTTGAGAATTTATTGGTATGTTAAAATTAAAAGATCATAATTTTATATTATTTATTGGTCATAAGTAGGTTGCCACAATATTACATTAAATTATATGCTAATGTTGCCACACGTATTCTGTTGTCAGATTATTAAATACTACCACGTACGTATTTATTTATTTCATTTAGGAAGAAATAAGATTATATTATACTATTATTGTTATTATTATTTTATTATTGTTAGTTGCTGTGTAGTAGATTATGACAATAAAATTCCCTTTTCATATTTTACTACCGTAATTTTAAATTAGTTAGAATACAATTTATGAACCTGAGATTTTATTTTATATTATTTATTTTCTTTATTTTATTTTAATTAATTGAGCTAGATTATTACTATAAAGAATATTAAGATATGATTATTATTTTAATCGTAGTGAATAGAGCTTAGAAAGTCGTAAGAATACTATTAGTTAGTTATTTGGTATAGTAAAAAAGGGGAATAGTGTTCTTATGCCATTGAGATAGTATCATGTGGATAATATCTCAATGTAGTCTATCTCGTTCCCCGTATCGTCACTCCATGTCTCATGAAAATAGTAAATATTTGTTAATTCATTTTAAAAATATAACCGTATTTGTATTTTAAAGATAAGAGCTAGTAATCATTTTTAATTAATGCTGGATATTTCATTTATTTAGTTGTTAACTGAGCTAGAACCCGGAATTTAAACAGTATAATTTTGTTAAGAGAGGACGAGCGGTGGGAGAGGTTAGAATATATATATATATATATATATATATTATCAAACATTTCCATAGAATAATTCTCCACCATTCATGAATGTAGGATTATTTGAAGAATTACTTTTATAAACTTTTTTTTTTTTTAAATTACTTTAATAAACTTTGTTTATAATTATTGAATTATTTAGTTTTTACTTAGCACTTGTGTAATAAACTATATAATGTAGTCACCCTTTCCTCACAAGCACCATTAAACAGTGGTATTCTATCTGCAACGATACTGTTAGAGATTTTAACAAAATAAGAGTGGCCATCTTATTTTTGAATTCAAATGTAAATATATGAGCCAATCTTAAGTGTCTAGAAGTAAGAGCATGAATTTATAAATCATTTACTTTAAATAGATTTATTATTTTTAGTATTCTTATTTAGCACTTCTGAAATTTTGAATTTACTTTGTGTCAATATTAAACAATGATAAATTATGTAATATTAGAGAAATTTTACAAGTACTATGTTTTTTTTAATTTCAATAAACTATAGAAAGTAATCATTCTTTCTTCACAAGCACTATTAATTGGTTCAATCTGCAAGGATACACTCGCTCCACCACAAGATAGAGACTTTCTATAGTTTATTACAATCTAAAAAAACAGGAATGACTCTCTATACATATTGTTACTCAGTGCAAGCCAGAGTAATCAATGAATGCCAGAAAGCTTGTGCATAAAATCCCTAACTAATGCCTACTCATCCAATATCCCCAGATTAATTTCTGGCTTGTGGCCTTTGTCACAGAGAAGCCTTGGATCTGAGAGCACTGCACCTAGATCTTAGGATCTAATGCAACCCTCCATCAACCACCATTTATCTCTATTTAACTATAAAACTATGAGACTTAAATTGAAAACATAATATTTCCAATATAAGCTCATCAGCTTATATAGTCATATAGGTCTTAACTCAGTTCAGTACCTAAAAATTTTGGTCTTTGGTTCTTTAATAACTGTAGCCACTACTATCCTATTAAAAGGATTGGTTTTAAGCCAATAAACATCACATGATCACAATTTCTTATGCTTGCTCTTAGCTGTTATTAAAACAGGAAAAACCCTCTATATGTGTTGATGAAGGCCACAAGTCATAAGCTAGTCTGGGGATATTGGATGAGTAGGCACAAGATGAGGATTTTATGCACAAGCCTTCTGGCATCCATTGATTACTCTGGCTTGCACTGAGTGGCAATACGTATAGAGAGTTTTGCCTGTTTTAATAACAGTTAAAAGCAAGCATAAGAAATAGTGATCATGTGATGTTTATTGGCTTAAAATCTAAAAAACACAAAAGTTGTAAAATTTATCAAATATTGCATAATTTAACATTATTTAATATTTGCACAAAGTAAATTTAAAATTTCAGAAGTGCTAGTAAGAATATTAAAAATAAGAAATGGATTTAAAGTGAGTGATTTATAAATTCATGCTCTCACTTCTAGACATTTAAGATTGGCTCATATATTTACATTTGAGTTTGTAAATAAGATGATCACTCTTATTTACTTAAAGTTTCTATCTTGTGGTTGGAGTGAGAGGACCCTTGTAGATTGAACATTACTGTTTAATGGCACTTGTAAAGAAAAGATGATTACTTTCTATAATTTATTATAAACTAAAAACACAGTGCTTGTAAAAATAATTAAATATTACATTAGTATAATAATAAATAAATAATAAAGTTCTCAAAATAATGCTGAGATATGAAGATACAGGTAACAACTTTATATATCTTATTAGTGATATGGGATATAAATGTAAAGTATGGGATTTAATTTTATATTGGAATCAGGTTGCATTTAGTTAAACTAACTTTTAAGCTTACGTAAACCCATTTATGTTTATCTTTATGTTTTATTGGTTCTTAAATTCAGCATGATTCATAGATATAGTAATTATTCTTGAGTAGATGATTAAATCACTAAGGAATATTTGCATAGCACCTATAATATTTTGTACTAGTTTTGACATGCTATACTATGTAATAAGGCATTTTGATGGGATAAATAAAATAAATTATATTTGTTAGTAGAGGTATACTTCTAACTAAATATTTGAACTTTGAATAATGTAAGAAGCTTAGCAAATTGTTCTAGTAAAGAATATGAATGTACAATAAATAAAGCTATGTATTTTGTATATCATTTAGAAATGCTAAATAAATAATTTTATTTACTCCAACATGATAAAATGGAATTGATAACCTATTCATTATCATTATCAAGTAATTAAGAACATTATAAAACATTATTTTTGAAGAGGGTGGGAAAATATATTGAAGATGTAGTAAAAGAAATATTTATTTTTATAATAAAAGTGATTTTTGTTTAATTATATTTTATGTTGGATATAGAATATTTAGAATAAATAAATAGAATTTATTTTTGAAAGAATTTGTTTTTTCATGATGAAAAATTATTATATATTTTTTAATAAGAGTTGAATTAATATTATAGGATATGTTTTAAAATAGGTTTGTTTAGTTTGTGAGTTGCAATTAAAATTTGATTTTTATCTGATACAACCAATGATAAAATTAGCGGTTTAAGGGTTAAAATTAAGTTTTGATTTAATATTCTTCAATTCTTTCCAATAGAGTGTCATATCTTTACAACACTTTAGAATTACATGCACAGTCATAAACCAAGCTTAGATTATTCACGAAGAACAATCAATAATATTTATTAGTATTGTTATAAAATTTTGTTATTAAACTACGTTTATTATTTTTAGCTTATAATTTTATTATTTTTGTTTATATACTTGTTATTTAGAATAAAACAATTGTTATATTTATTACCTTTGTATGTCATTATAATTTGAAATAAAAGAATCATTTATTTATTAAAATTTATATAAACTATTTGTTATTACTATTTCTATCAGAAATACAAATTAGTAGGATAAGGTGATGTACAATAAAATTCCTTTTTACATTTATCGTAACCTAGAATAACTTAATAAACTTTACATCTATACATTTTTATTATTATTTGATTTGAATAATTAGGATTGATTTATTTAATAACCCTGAGATAAACAATTAATTGAACTTTATATTTAATTTATGAATGAGATAGAGTTAAATTGCTAACCTTATTTAAAATGCATTATTGACTTATATTAAAATATCAATAATTACGCGCTTATAAATATCGGAATAGAAAATATGTTTTTAAGAATAGAATCAGATTGTGATATCAAACATCCATAATAATGCCTGAGAAATTTATTGTTCTTAAAATTTAATGTGTTATTAAATTCTGGAATAGTTATTATTATTTATTTTATGTGGAAAATAAACAGGCATTCAGTTAATTTATTTTCATAAGTGTACAGCCAATTGTTAACGCACTTGTCTCAACTGGTAGTCTCTTGCTCCTACTTGATTGCGATTTGAACTTTTGAGTTTCAATATATATATATTGTAATGGTCAATTATGTACATTTGTGTAACAAAATCTAGAGTTTTAGTAAATCATCCCAAGGCCAACCAGAATATGGTAGTGGAGACCACAGGTCTGATATAGCCCTAGTTCCTCTACTATTGCTCTAAGATTTACCACATTAAGGATGACACATATGAGGCCACAGCAGTATTCTTCATCACATGCTGGCAGTAGAACATCAGTAAAGCAGAAACTATGGGAAAGTTGATATTCTAACTAGTATAGCTATATAGATGTCATGTGGCTAGGATATAATTACTAAATAAGGAAGTGATTCTTAATAACTAACACATTAATAATAAATAATGATTTACTGATGAGTTAATGATGAGCAATATCGAGACATGACACAGTAGTTAAATTTAAAATTGATTTAATAAAGTTAAATTTTGAAATAATAAATACAATGCCTATATGCATTGCCTCACTCGCAGGTGATTAAGTGATACAATTTACATTTAAGTTTTGGGTTCACACACAGGTGATGGTTTTGGATATACAATTATTTATGGCTGAGCTATACATGGTTTATATATATATATATATATATATATATATATATATATAAATATATATATATATATATATATATAAGTATAGAGGATTTGAACTCAGATTTTCAAGCACCCTTCAACTATCCACACTATCTCATACAACTGATACACATGACCACACACATGTAGAAAAGATTAATAATCACCAATATACATATTTCATGCTAAACCAGCACTCATCAGTTGGTCCAGACTATCATTTCTCACACATATATATATTAATATATATATATGATGTGTAATCACTCACAGGTGATACTAATTTTCTAGTTACAAATTTATTACATTATTCAATTTGTCATATATATGTATATCACTCAAAGGTGATGGTTTTAGGTATAAGCACTTTCGGTTTATATATAGCCTTTCTAATCACTCGCAGGTGATTGTAATTTTTAGGTTACAAATACTTTAATTTGTTTAGCTATACATATATATATATATATATATATATCAAGTACTTGCAGGTGATAAAGAAATTATAGGTTGGAAGATACATTCTCATGAGCATTAATATTACTTTATAGCTTAAGTAAATTTGCTCATGACTATCTATGCCTAGTTTACGCTATATAACAGGATCTAAATTTGCTTTAGAGCTAGTAGAAGTGATTATAAACATTTATAAAAAACATAATATTTTATTAAGCACAAATAGTTAATATATTTTCTATATAGCTAATATGCCTATAAAATTTAGATTCGAACTCAGATCAATGCTGGAAAATACAATTATTATGGTGGGATGAACTGATGATTGGCAGTCAGACTTCAGATACCAAGGCATATAGAAAATATAATAATCTGAGCCCCTGCATCTCATATATATGCCTTTTTCATGGGATTTGTACCATGTAACCAGTTCCCTTTTATAGAACTCATTGCTGTGGAAATAAAAGACATTTAGTCCGGATGATCGAACAACTAATTTAAGTGAGGAGTCTCATGCTCCATTTCTGGGGATGCAGAATGGGGAGGTGCGAACCTGTCTGCCATCTGGAAAAGGTAAGTTGTCCGAACTAAGAGAAATGGTGTAGCCCTAACACATACACCCATTAAAGAATACAGCAACAAGTGAGTACGCCGTAGTGTTTCTTAAGGACACATATGCACCGCTGACAACATTATTATATAATAAAATTAAGATGCTAAACAATAGTTTCCTCCATGAAACTACCATGTATCAGTTCATTAGATAGCATCTATAATTATGCTATTAAGGAAAGCTTAGGAATCTAATTTGTAAAGCTATCTATATAGGCATTTATAATTCTAGGGAGGATTACAGCATATTATGGAAAATTACAATATAGAATTATAAATTTATGCTATATGTTATCACTTCAACTGAATATTACTTAAATATTATATTTAAAGCAAATATATCTTAGAATAGGTGTAAGCTTGTAATTATATCTTAAATAAGACATTTTATTCATTTCAAGACAGAGTTTCAGTTTGTACATTAATATATTTGAAATTACATATATACACACATGAGAATATATAATGACTTCTCGCTAATGATTTAACTAAGAGTAAAACCTGGTTTTGAATAAATATAGCATAAACAAATATATCGTTGAAAATAATAAGGTTTGGCATAGATTTAACTAAAAGAAATGTAAGATTTAAAATAAGATAAGATTTCACATAAGTGAAATCTGAAATTTGTTTTTGTTTTAGCATATTTTAAAATGGAATTTATATGACATTAGCTGAGATTTGATTGATTCAGTTTCAATAATTATTAACTGTTTATAAAATTAATGACGGCAAATATTATCATTAACTTAAAATTACAAAATAACTTAGAAACTTAATTATTATTTTAAAATAGATAATTGGAAATATACATAATAAAAGTTATATTAAAATATTTAAAATCAATTGATTTAAGCAAGTTAAAACTAAATAGCTTTTAAAAACTTGGAATACAATGGATACATAAAGCTAAATCAACCATAAATAAGTTCAGCAAGTAAACCAAATGCATAAAGAACTCAAATTAACAAATTAGATATGTTATTAATGCAAGTAATAATTCAGATAAAAAAATCATAATTCAGTCAATAATAAATCAGATAATCAATAAATGAGTTAATGAATCTGTGAATCATTTAGCAAATCAGAATAAAACTTAATAAATCAGTTCTCAAATCAGGCAAGATTTTAGGATTAAAATAAAATAAAATTACATTTAAGAAATGAGTTTAATTTACATTATTATTATGGCCATATAATTTAGCTTTATCTAGCTTTAAGAATTAGTTGACTTTAGTTGAAAGGCTTTAAAATTGAAGGAGTTTATTACCATTTTCTTCTTTTCTGCTGGCAGGCTGTTTAATCATTGAAGAACTTCTTTAGGTGGTGTCAGCTCTTACTGCATTATCTCCTGCATCAAGTAGCTTCTTACTGAGGTCGAGAAGGCAAAGAAATTGGCCTTCTATCCCAACATCATCATCATCACCAATTACTTTGTTAAAATATAATGCTAGAGAGTCAATGAATGAATCTAAAATGGCTGCAGCAGTTTATATATTAGCTCACCCCCTTTTCTTAGTTACATTATTTTTAGATTCACTTTTCCAGCTTTCTCGCTGTTGCTAAAAAAATTGCAGAAACCCACTGTGATTGTTTTTCTTTTAGGTCAGTTTTAACTTCGGTCACTCATGATAATTTATTCATTTTTCTAAATTTAAATCTAATTTTACCCTTAAATTGAAATTGGGTCATTTTACAGTGAGAAGGATTAATTTTCATGGAGCCATCCTTTCTAGAAAAACAAATCTAAAAGATGAAAAACATTTTGTTATATATGTAACTCAATCCTTTAATTTAGTGATATATGCAGAATTATATAATAATTTCAAATATTACTTTTTAAAATAAATATTTTAAGTAAAGAAATTTTAATGTTTTAATCCTGTTAACATTATTCATTCCTGCATATATATAGTCTCTTGTTACACATACAATGCATTTTCCATTTATTTATTACCCGAAATATATGTATGTATTTATGAAGATTTACATATATAGATGCAATTTACATACTATATTTCAAAATATACACATACATACATGATTAACGTATTTAGGTTCAATTTTAGCCTGTTTTTAACATAATATTAACATGATATACAAAAATTTGGTGGTAGTTATGGATATAAAAATACTACTATAGAATATAGTAGGTGAAACAGTAGGATCGACAAAGCTGACTGTTTCAATATATATATATATATATGTCAAATATTTTATCTAGCAATATTGATAAATGAATATTGTTATCAGCAGCTTACAAATTTTACAGTAACATATAAAATTTAAATATCAATTATTTTATGCATGATTTCGTTCACATGTAATTTTTTTCCAAATTTTAATAATTTAGCTATATTATCACACTTCTACTACATATTTATTAAATTATTCAATGTATTAATAAAATATGTTATAATATGTTGAATTATTTCCATTATCTATCATTAATTGTTGAATGCCTAGGAAATTTTAAATGATTTAAACTTCTCAAACACAAAAACTATTAATGAAAACACACAAATAGGCAACATAGGTTAATAAACACATAATGTTGTGAGTGGTATTATTCTCCACTCTTCTTCAGATGATTCTGGCCTGTCTAGTGACAATACTAACATAGGAGTTGAACTCACACCATTGGCTCCTTGAATATCAAATTTTAAGGGAAAGCTCTAACCAATTGAGATATTTTGTCTATTTGCATATTATTACTAACAGTTGTTTGTATTTGAAAAGTTTAAATAAGGTTTAATATTTTCTAAACATTCAACATTCAATTGTAGGTGATGAACATAATCCAGCATAATATCACATCTAATACACCATTATTACTAACCTTCAGATATTAACAAAATATGTTTTCTTAATTATTTTTTTAAATCACCTTCAGTGTATGATTTCTGGTATAAAACTGAATAGTATGTTCACATTATCAGAATTCTAAAAGATTCTATATAAAATTTATTGCTTACTTTGAGCCCCCCCCCCCACCTTCACATTGAAACCATCCGAATATTTATTATATTGAGCTTATTCTCAAAAACATTAAGTGCAGTATTATATGTTGATGCACTATATTTGTGCAGATGAAACACACATATTGTTATAAAAACAATGAGAATGTTTTATTTAGAAAATATTTTTGTTTCTGCGCTTATGGAAAAATTGAAAAACGAATCACTGGGCTTGTAAATCAATAATAATTCTTTTGGGTTTAACTCTGAAAGCAATTGGAAATTATTTACTATTCATTCCAACTTGCAAACATTTATAATTTATTTATAACAAAAATATACATAAACAGAATAAAAATTATTTTATTCACATGGAAATAGAATAATATATTTCAATAGTTCGATAACTAAAGCAATAATTTGCTTACTCATGTTAATAATGCCAGAGTTAAAATAAATAAACTAAATATTAATTCTTATGAAAAGTTAAAATAAATAAACTAAATATGAATTCTTATGAAGAGTTAAGATAAATAAACTAAATATTAATTCTTAAAAAGAGTGCTTTTGATGCACTTTAATAAGTTGTAAAATTAAATATCTTAAATAAAAAATTTATTTCATCATAAAAGTAAAATATTAAGAGAACTAACTCGAATTATTTTTTTATCATTACTTTATTTGTAATTGAATAAATATCATTGTCATAAATGAGTTTATTCTATATTCTAACAGTATTTGCTTATTAATTGCTAAATTTCTATAATACTATTATTTAAAGATATGTGGATATAATATCATCAACTTTCTTAGACAGGGATTTAAAATCATTGATCTAGAATAGATGGAGTTATGAATTTCTTATAATATTATATGTGTTATGGGCAAGAAAATTAACTTTATTGTCAACAATAAGATTATAATTTATTATCCTATATCATATATTCAGTTCTCTATTAGAACAGCATATAAAAATAGTGACATGGAATGATGGCAATTGTCATTATCCCCACAATCATCTCCATTAATACTGTCAATAAATAGCTATCACCAACTATAAAACTAGCTTGTGATAATCAGCATAGAATAAAATAAATAATTATAACAATTATAAGCTACACTATCAGCATTAAACATGAGTAATAAACAGTTATCTTTTGTGACCTGGATCTAAAAAAAGTTCAATATCAAAATGTAGAACAATTCTCTAGCCAATACCAAACTTAGAGCATAATATAAAAGAATTATCTACATGCATATATTTTAATCCTAAAGCATCTTTCTTAACTTTAAAATGTTAAAATCCTGATACATGCTGATCTATCAGCAATTGTCTGGCCATATGGAATCATGAGTACATAGACCAACTATAAACTCTAAATTATAAATATAAATGACAATGAATGGACTTTAAAGATGATCATGACTTTTGTGTCATGTAGAGAACTTTTTAGATACCTGGAAATAAACATATGCACCCACATGTAACTAATTAACTATTACTGCTCTAGAGCAAGGTCAGGATACAAGGATGCTAGCCTAATCTATTTTAAATTAAATATTTTTACTGGGATAGCTATAAATTCTTTAAAATACCAGGCAATGTTCAGTTCAAGTCACATAAACTGCCAATTTCAAGAACAGATAACAATAGTAAAAAGAAAACCTTAAACACAAAAAAATACTTTCAGAAACTATTATTTTTTAAAGAATTATTTTATAAAGTTTACTAAATAAATAATAAATAAGAAAATTCAAAAATATGACAATTCTAAATTTAACACAATCTACCTATTATATAGCAAACAAGATTATTTCCTGCTGACTCTTATTATTTAATTAATATTTACTTTCTGGTTTATTCTCCTTTTTAATAATTAAATATAAAAATAACATTTCACAATAAGAGATAAAAAATTTAAGGTGTAACATCCCATACATTATTATATTTTTTGACGAAGAAATAAAATAAATATAAAACAATATCTTTCAACAAAAAACCTGTCAAAATTATTTATTATCACTTATTATTTATATTAAAAATTATTTGTAAATGTTGATGTACAAACTTTAGTGGATTTCACTCTATTAGTTTTTCATTTGTAGTTATAATTTCAGTAACTTTTCAGGTCAGTTTTTTTCCTGTTTTAACAAATGTTTAGTTTAAAATTATAATAATTTCTAGGGTAGATAAACATAAGTTTAATTGATCCACTATTTCCATGAAAAGTGTTTTACTAACTTCTTTTTATAGCTTCAAATTACTAATATAATGATAACTTTCAAATTAAAATAGATTCCCAGGGTAAGATGATACAGGATATTTTAGTCCATTTTACTGTATAATATTTTTTAGTTATGCAGGTTGATATAGTCATGCTTTTGGATGGTACATAAGGCTTGTTGCCAATTTTCTCAGGAGTACTTTCATTCTACTTTTCTTTTGGTGAAACAGGTTTAAATGTTTGTGATATTCAGCTTTTAGCTAAAACTTAACACATGGGTTTTTTAACATTGCTACAAGCTTAACTTCTCACTGTTCTCTCAAGAACTGACCTGGTAATGCAGTTTTTGTCTCAATAGCTGAATCAAAAATGATTGTTATGACTAGACACTGAATTGTACTGCTTTAAAATGCTCCTCTATATTATTTCTTGGAACAATTTTGTAACCCATCCAATCATATACTATCTAATATATGATAGCATTAAGCCATGATCCATTGATTCTACTTTTATAAATACATTACTTCCTTTCTGGTTAATTAAAAAATTCCAATCATACCATAACCATTGAAAAATTCCTCTGTAATTATTTTCTTCTTCATAATTACCAGAAACAAGATAATTCTTTAATTACACATTACATTGATAGAAGAGAAAAACAACTTTAATTAAATAAAATAGCATCCTTTAACCAAAATGTTAAAAACATTATTTTTTTCTCTTTTTTTTTTTTAAAAGTGATAAACATTAAAATTTTACTTGTTTATCTCTTATTATTTTTCAAAGTTAAAAACTAATAGACAAATAAAATCGCTGAAAATAGGAAAAAATTATTAATTTATATTTTACTCTTTTTTATATATACTTTTCTTTCTTTTACAACTATTCTTAATAAACTATAAATATACATGTTCTTACTATTTAAAATGTTTTGCATGTTTTATATTATAATTTAATGAAAGAAACTCTTTAATAAGTTTAATAATTGACATTCTGAGAAAAAAAACATGAAAATAAATTATTTTTCTCATTGTAAAGAGGAAAATATATCTGATCTGTGTGAGAAAATGCATTTACATAAATAACAACATTTAAAATATGATCAAACATATATAAGTTGGATTCTCATCATCAGTAGTTCATAACAATGATATATATTTTTTAATAATTTTTTCTGCTGTTTAAAATCATGCATAAATATATAAACTCATAAAATATCATTACATCAATATACATTATATTAATTATGTAGTGAACTAATTACTGGTTGAACAATGGGCATGCACTATTATTTAACATAGAATAAAGAATACCACATCTGCATTACCAGAAATACACACCAGCATATATATATATATATATATATATATATATATATATATATATATATATATATTGTAACCAGAACACCACACAACCCTTTTATTACCTCAGTTGTAACAATTTTCTGATGAGCATGTTGCAGTAAGGAACTATCAATTGGCATTACCAATGCAGATGTTAACACCCCCCCCTACAACAATATTTCCTGCTCATCAGAGGATGTAGCACCATAGAGGCTGGAAGCATCTAGACATTTATATGTTTGGTTTTCCAAATGGCACCACTAGTGTTCCATCTCACTACAACCTGACTTACCTAGGTCTAGTTAAACCAGATGTAGCTCAGGAGGCATGAGATTCTCATGAACAAGTACACTGAATGATGAGTGATGCAATAAAAACAAAATAGAATTGAACAACTGGATAACTAAGATTAATTTTAAGTAACAATAATTTTATTTAATAACAATTAATTTGCAAGTTCTAATAAAGTTCATTCCTATCCATGTGATGACTCATTTTCATTTCATTTATGAAAATGTTGGAAGCAGTTTAGTTAGTTACTTCACAGAGAGGAGTGCATTTATGTGCATATGTTTCATTATTTTCTTTCCACAAAATCAATATTCAGGTAAGTATTAAGCATTTGTAATTTTATATCAATATGCAGGTAAGCATTTAGAGTCCATATAGTATTTCACTAAATTTATCAAATCCAGTAATGTGGTTTAAATTACTCCCACAAAATCAATATTCAGGTAAGAATTAAGCATTGGTCATTTTAAATCAATATGCAGGTAAGCATTTAGTGTCCATATAGTATTTTATTACATTTATCAAATTCAGTAATGTGGTTTAAATTACTCCCACAAAATCAATATTCAGATAAGTATTAAGCATTTGTAATTTTATTTGTTTACTCCAATATCTAACATAAATATTGCTGTTTGGTCTGGCACAGACGTATGTTTCCAGATATAAGTTGATCAGCATTTTCATTTATACTTTATCAAGAATAAATGATTTCACAATTTTAGTTTCATTCATAATTTTCCAGTAACAAATGTATTTTCATGCAGCTACATTTATTCATGATTTTAATTTCATTTATAATTTATCGATAATAAATGTATTTTCATGTAGCTATATTTATTAATAATTCTTTTTTTTTATTTTATTTATAATAAAGATGTTTTGTTTGTCTTTTTTTAAAAACACATATAATTTTAGTTTAAGAAAGATGTTTTGTTTATCTTTTAAAAAACACATATAATTTTAGTTTAAGAAAGATGTGTTGTTTATCTTTTAAAAAACACATATAATTTTAGTTTAAAAAAGATGTTTTGTCTTGTTTTTAGAAATGTACATAGTATCAAATATTTTTATAAAATCATTACCTTTATTTATCCAGTTTGTTCCTTCAAAAAGGGGTCATTTTATTTAAGCTGAATGGCGTTAATCCCTTTCATGATGATCATCCAGGCAAATCTTGGAAAATCATGGCTTAGAATGAAGAGAAAAGCTGTGACTGTTTAGGCTTTCATCATCAAGTTTTCCTTAATAAAGTTTTCTTTTTCCATCATTAACAGAGGTTCTTTAATATCCTTTTAAAATTGAAATCTTTTTTTTTTTCAAAATTCTTCTTTATCAGCTACTTGAAAAATATCTCTTTGGAAAAAAAATAACTATTTGATCTCCTTAGAATCTCTCTGGAAAAACTTTTTTAAAACTCTGTTCTGAACTTGCAACTTGACTATATATATCTGATTCTTGGACTGATTAAGCAGCTCAGCCCATGTATCCTAGTCATCCCACAGCTCTCATTTAAGTCCAATTGCCTTTCTCTTCATAATGATTAAATAATCTACTTTTTTAGCGGGATAGATAAGAACGCATGAAGATTTATCCATGTTTTTCAATTTACTAACTTTGCCTCAAGTGATTATTACACTTTATTCAAAAACATCCAAAAATTAAAAATGTAATCAATTTAATACATGCCAGCTTAAATAAATATGAGTGATATATTTAAATTATATCACAATCCAAAATTATAAAATCAATAATGATTTATCTTTATTATTTTCTTTTCTCAATTATAGAAAATAATGATTTTCTTGTAAAGTTATAAATTAAACTTTTTGCTATATTTTTCTAGAAAAAATATCAGATCGACTTTTTTATACATCTGCTGTTTTTAAAGGGGGGAGGGTAAAATAGTTTTTAGAATACATACACATGTGAAACAGCATGCTTGTTTCATTACCCCCCCCCCCCACAAAATTTTGGGATGAAATCGCCTGGAAGTACGATATTATTCCACATATTATACACTTCATCTCTCATTACTGCATCTCTTCTGGTTTTAGATACACTGATGAAATGGGTAAAATGAGCTGGAAAAGTGAATACATGAACTGTAGCATCCAATACCAGGATATGTAGATGGCCAAGCACAAACTACCAGTATGCACTGCCCCATGACATCATGAGAAAATACCTCATTTTAAAGCACTACCTCTCTTGTACCTAGAAGGATCATCCAACAAAGAGTAGGAGCCAGAAAAAAATAATTTGACACTCAGCCAACCCTGCTCAACTTCTGTGAGTCTTAGGGGCTATCATATGGTCCATTCATGAGACCAAGGCCTACACCACTGGACTACTCTTGGAGGACAACATCCAGGTCTCGATAGTGCCAAGCATATACTTCAGAGCATCATAAACACAATGCATCCAAGCAGCTCTTCTCAATCATCCACTCATCCTAACATGAAAAACACAAGTCCATGCATCATCACTACATCACACTCACAAACTTTTTCCATCAGCTATCTCTATTTTATTGTTCTGTACTGTAACTACAGCCTGGTTTGGGAGACTGATAATCATGATCAGTTCTCCTATAGTCCTCTTCTGTATTATGAGGTGACATACTTCTGGATCATCTTTTTGTTGAGAATTTATCATACACACCATTACTGTGGTTTGCTTCTTCACTTCCGTATTTTCTTTGGAGTCCTTGTTACTGTTTGATCTTCTAACTACATGGGTCTGATATGGATTATGAACACTATCTGTGGATTTTCTCCTGTTCCTCTTCTACGGCGGTACTTCATTTTTAGAAATACATAAAAGTTTATTTTTAAATGATTCTTCTGTCATAGTAATTATTTTTTTTGTATTTATATAAGTTTCTTGTTGCTTTATTTTTTTCACATCCATAAATCCTAAGTTTTCAGATTCTTTTTTGGTTTCTTTTCCTGTATCAGCAAGTATATTTTTAATAACTGTCTTTGTAATTTTCTTTATACTCAATTTCTGATTTGAGTTGATTGAGTTTTTGTTTATGGTTTCTACATATGTATGAGGACTAACATCCTTTTCTTTCAGATTTATGGTTTCTTTTTCTATCTCTGTTACTATTTCAGAGCATATATCAGACAATTTTTCTGAATTATTTTCTTCTATATTGGAGGGTTCCTTAGTCATATGAGAATTAAGTTTTTGATTATGTTCATTTTCATGTTTTTCATCTTCTTGAAGATCAGAAGATTTTAATTTTGCTTCTATCAGTAATAGGATATTCAATTTGTGATTCCTTTAAAATATCTTTGGTTGGAAATTCCAGTTTCTTCCTCATCCAATTTTTTTGACTGAGTTATTTCTTTTATTAACTGGTTGAACTTTTCATTTTGGGTTTCAATTATTTCTCTGATTTGTTTTTTATACTCTACTCTTTCTTTATCTCTTTGTCTACAATCTTCTCTTTCTTTATCTCTTTGTCTACAATCTTCTTCTCTTTGTTTACAGTTTTCTTCTCTTTGTTCTTTCACTAGTTCTATTAGCTGCCTTAACATGGCTATCTTGTCTGTTTCCTGAAATTCTATGTTCATCATTTTTTCTTTGTTTTCTGGCTTAATAAGCATCTCTCTCCATCCATACCATGATTTAACTCCAAGTCTTTGTTATGCCTGTTTCATTCTTTATCTACCATTTATGCCATTCATTTTTATGCTGTTTTTCTTTTAAAATTTTAATTTTCCACCCCTTTTTGAATAAATCACATAACTGCATCATATGCACTGCTCATATCACAGAATCATGATCTGCTTATGCCTATTGATAGGCTAGCTAGATAAGGCCTCAAATTAGGGTGACAAATGTAACCAGACCCCCACACAACCCTTTTATTACCTTGGTTGTAACAAATTTTCTGATGAGCATGTTGCAGGAAGGAACTATCAATTGGCATTACCCAATGCAGATGTTAACCCCCCCCCCTACAACAATATTTCTTGCTCATCATAGGATGTAGCATCATAGAGGCTAGAAGCATCTAGACATTTATATATTTGGTTTTCCAAACGGCACCACTAGAGTTCCTTCGCACTACGACCTGACTTACCTAGGTCTAGTTATGCCAGACGTAGCTGAGGAGGCATAAGATTCTCATGAACAAGTGCACTGAATGATGAATGATGTAATAAAAACAAAATAGAATTGAACAACTGGATAACTAAGATTAATTTTAAGTAACAATAATTTTATTTAATAACAATTAATTTGCAAGTTCTAATAAAGTTCATTCCTATCCATGTGATGACTCATTTTCATTTCATTTATGAAAATGTTGGAAGCAGTTTAGTTAGTTACTTCACAGAGAAGAGTGCATTTATATGCATAAGTTTTGTTATTTTCTTTCCACAAAATCAATATTCAGGTAAGTATTAAGCATTGGTCATTTTACATCAATATGCAGGTAAGCATTTAGTGCCCATATAGTATTTCATTACATTTATCAAATCAAGAAATGTGGTTTAAATTACTCCCACAAAATCAATATTCAGATAAGTATTAAGCATTTGTAATTTTATTTGTTTACTCCAATATCTAACATAAATATTGCTGTTTGGTCTGGCACAGATGTATGTTTCCAGATATAAGTTGATCAGCATTTTCATTTATACTTTATCAAGAATAAATGATTTCACAATTTTAGTTTCATTCATAATTTTCCAGTAAGAAACATATTTTCATGCAGCTACATTTATTCATGATTTTCATTTCATTTATAATTTATCGATAATAAATGTATTTTCATGTAGCTATATTTATTAATAATTCTTTTTTTTAATTTTATTTATAATAAAGATGTTTTGTTTGTCTTTTTTTAAAAACACATATAATTTTAGTTTAAGAAAGATGTGTTGTTTATCTTTTAAAAAACACATATAATTTTAGTTTAAAAAAGATGTTTTGTCTTGTTTTTAGAAATGTACATAGTATCAAATATTTTTATAAAATCATTACCTTTATTTATCCAGTTTGTTCCTTCAAAAAGGGGTCATTTTATTTAAGCTGAATGGCGTTAATCCCTTTCATGATGATCATCCAGGCAAATATTGGAAAATCATGGCTTAGAATGAAGAGAAAAGCTGTGACTGTTTAGGCTTTCATCATCAAGTTTTCCTTAATAAAGTTTTCTTTTTCCATTATTAACAGAGGTTCTTTAATATCCTTTTAAAATTGAAATCTTTTTTTTTTTCAAAATTCTTCTTTAACAGCTACTTGAAAGATATCTCTTTGGAAAAAAAACATAACTATTTGATCTCTTTAGAATCTCTCTGGAAAAACTTTTTTAAAACTCTGTTCTGAACTTGCAACTTGACTATATATATATCTGATTCTTGGACTGATTAAGCAGCTCAGCCCATGTATCCTAGTCATCCCACAGCTCTCATTTAAGTCCGATTGCCTTTCTCTTCATAATGATTGGATAATCTACTTCTTTAGTGGGATAGATAAGAACGCATGAAGATTAAGCCATGTTTTTCAATTTACTAACTTTGCCTCAAGTGATTATTACACTTTATTCAAAAACATCCAAAAATTAAAAATGTAATCAATTTAATACATGTCAGTTTAAATAAATACGAGTGATATATTTCAATTATATCGCAATCCAAAACTATAAAATCAATAATGATTTGTCTTTATTATTTTCTTTTCTCAATTATAGAAAATAATGATTTTCTTGTAAAGTTATAAATTAAACTTTTTGCTATATTTTTCTAGAAAAAATATCAGATCGACTTTTTTATACATCTGCCGTTTTTTAAGTTGGGAGGGTAAAATAGTTTTTAGAATACATACACATGTGAAACAGCATGCTTGTTTCAATATATAAGAACATGGATTTCAATTATAAGAGACCCATTTTACTTCAACAAAAAATCTAACAAAAGAACTATTATAGGTTAAGGAGAAAACTTGTTTAGCCTCATGGATTTTCAGTTAGTAGTAATTGATAGTTTTTTTAGCAACATCAAAGTTAAAAAATATCTGCTTATATAGATGTAATCTCATTTTCTATTCTTTATTATGAAAACAATCCATGGAAATATTTCATTCAATATACCTATATATATATATATATATATATATATATATATATATATATATATATTACTCAAGACAAAATAACAAACACAACATTCAACAGAAACTTTATTAGAAAATTTCAATCCTGTTGGTAATATTGATTATATATAAAAATGACACACGTGTCAAGCTCATCATCTCTATAAATAAATAACGTATTAATTCACACCTCTGAATTACTTAAATCATATTACTATTTTATGATAAATTCTATAAACTTAGAGCAAACATTTCACATTTAATTATTTAACACATATAAAATAAACTTTAAAGAATGCCTTAAATACAGGTCATTCACATACTCTAACAATATTAATTGCTCATCCAATCTTGCCCCACATTCATGTTTGATTATGATGTTATGTAAGATTATTGTGACATTCATGGTAGAATTGTTTATCATATTAACTTGAATTTTGATAATTTCATTAATTTAATTAGCAAATAGTTTATTCTTGTAATCGTGTCAACTATATACCTACATGAAGCTTTTATTATCTGCAGATAAAATTAAAATATATATAAAAATCTTTAAACATTAAAAATAATTAAACATTAACTTATTACTTTAAAATATAAACAACTATAAAATTCATAATAACCATTAAATAAAAAAAGTTCATCCATAATTTTGAAATTATTCTCACAATTTGACTTAGGCATAATTGTGGATGTCGATATAATGTCTAATTTTAAGTTCAAACAAGATTGTGGTTAAAATCATAAAGTATTCTTCATTTTCAGAACTGTGATGTATTTACATTAAGTTGAGATAGCAGATATTTTATTTTTTGGAATTTTGTGTATGCCATTTGATGTTGGTGACCCCTTTTAAATGTAAATTTTATATTATTTATTAAATTGCTGTAGAGTATGAGAAACTCCATGATAAACATTCTGAAGACTTTTTATACAAAATTGGTTCGAATGTCTAAAAAGGATTAGTTAACCTACCATTAATTTTAGAATTGGCAATAAAACTATGCTAGACACTTGCTATAAGTCAAATTTTTGCTACAGTGATTTTAGGATGTTGCAGCTTATTGAATTTTTTTATAGTGATTTGTTTTAAAATGTTGCTAATTATTATATTTCCCAAGGACCCAACTTTAAATTACAATATAGTTCATGAGCATTCAGTAATTAATAAACCTTTTTTAAGTGTCTCATAAGTTTCAAAACATTAATTGTATATTATTATTATTATTATTATTATTATTATTATTATTATTATTATTATTATTATTATTATTATTATTATTATTATTATTATTATTATTATTATTATTATTATTATTATTATTATTATTATTATTATTATTATTATTATTATTATTATTTTTACCTTTTTTTAAAATAATTAAACTCAAAATTACCTTACATTATATTAAAAATTATCTTACCTAATATTTTAAAAAATCCTTACAATATACACATACAAAAAGCACATATAAATATACACAACATAACAGATATCTATTTGTTTGTTAGTGTTATAAGTTGTTTGTTTCCTAAATGTGTTTTTTTTTACTATTATATTCAAATGGCTTTAATCTTACCTTATCTCTAAAGAGTGACTGCCCTATTCCATCATTACTTTCCTATCTTTATCTATTATGAAATTAGTGGTGACTGTAGTCACATGAAATGATTACATCATTTCTATACATATATAGTGAATCAATATTAATGAAGAAAATAAGTAATTCTTATTATAAGTGTTTCAAGTCAAATGAATTTTTGATGCTGTACAGGGCAAAGATTCTTTAACATTAACAGTGAAGAAAAATGAATTTTTTATGCGGCTTTTAGTTTGTATTTTTTTAATTAGGTTTTTCAATTTCTAGTGTGAAGTTTAAGTATTTTTCCATTTTTGTTTTTATCACCATCTAAAAATAGCTGACAGTCATTTAATAAACAATATTGAATGATTAGCAGCATTAGCTTTCAGAAAGAAAAGTTCAAGTCTGAATGGAATCTGGAAAAAAAAATTCTAATTATATTTGATGGGGTTTTAAAACCAAGTTGTATGACACTGAATGTATAAAGATTGTGCTATGAAGTTCTTATTAATTAATTTATTTAGAAAATTTAAATGATATGATTTTTTTAAAGTTGTTTAAATTATATAATCTAAGCAATATTATCTCAATCAATAATTTATTAAATTAATACTTTTTATTGAGTATTAATTATCCAGATCAATTTGAACTTCTGTTGTATTTTTTTAAATTGAACATTTAACTTAAAATATGAAACAAAGTTATTAATTCGATAAAATTTCAGAATCTAATTGTATTATTAATAACTTTCAATAATCTTTTCATTACAAGCAAAATTTTATAGAAAGTAAAACCCCATGAGTAATGATTGAATATAGAAAACATGTTCTAAGCTATTTCATACTTTATCTGATTGAATTTTCAATATTTTTATGTTGACAGATGTATCTTTTCAATACGTATTCTCTTTACGCTATTAGCCACATTTGAAAAAAAAATCATTTTATATATAACACATCATTTATTTTATATTTTTACTTTCATGTCTTAAATTATTAATTTAGAAGAGCAATTTTTGATTAATAACATATGCTAATATATGTGTAATTAAAATATTCCTTAAATTTTATCGTTCTTAAATATATTAAGTTATATTTAAATTGTAGTTAGTATTTGCTTAAATCAGCTTACTATCATAAATTATGGTTTGCTATTATATATATATATATATGTGTGTGTGTGTGTGTGAACTAACTAAAGGAAAAATAAAAAGATAATAAAAACACAGAATTACTTCTCTATAAAACTGCTTTAGTATTTCAAACAGCAGATTGGTTTTGATGAAAACCAGTCTACTGGTTGAAATATTAAAGCAGTTATATATATATATATATATATATATATAACTATATATATATATATATATATATATATATATATTGTAACCTTTTGATTGGTTATCCATGGTAGGAATAGAATAGAAAATGTATATTATAACTCCAAAATTTAAAGTGTATAATTAAGACAATAGTAGTGCTATAATTTAAAATTTTGATATAAAAAGAATAAATGACTTAATACGTAAAGATTAAAGACAGAATTCTGTAGAGATTTAATAACCATCATTATTTATAATCATTTATATTATAATCCATTATATAATTTCAATACAATAGTTGTCTATCAAAATAAACATTGTTACTTATAAATTTGACTTTAATTTATTTGGTTCTCATCTGATCCTTTGTGTCAGCCGCAGGAGGCACAATTTCTAGCTAAATTTCTAGAAATATGCCATTTCCATGGCCGCACCCAAGCCTTTAAGCATTCTTTCTAAAATAAATCCTAGAAAAATTGTTAACTCGGAGTTAAGTCTTGTTTCTACGCTAAAAGGTAGAGTGTTAACTCGGAGTTAAGTCTTTTTTCTACAATAAAATCTAGAAAGAGTGTTAACTCAGCTTAGCGGCTAATGGTGTGGCTTTTTCTGATGCTAAAAGCAAAGGAAAATGCCATAGTTGTTTGTGTCACACACTATATCGTAATGCTGTTTTATCTATTTTATGTAACAATATCGTACGAGGGTGTGCTAATTTGATCATGTCAAAAGTATTTAAATTTTCATTGGGGCCTTTTTTTTAAGACGAATTGATGTATTGTTACCTTTTAACAATTTAAACAGTGTCATGATTGTTCCTCATAAAGCTATAAGCCTCCTAAATTCTTGATTAGGGTGGGGTAGCATACAATTTTTAAATGATCATGCTTTGAGCTCACGTTTTAGCGAGCAATTTTCCGAGACCAAGAAGATGGTTAATTCAAACAACAGAAAACTTGAAAAGATGGGAATTGCCAGACATGGAAGCCAATGCTGGAATATTTCTACAGCAGAAAAAAAAATCCTGCTGCTGAAAAAAAAGACTGGATTGTGTGACAAATATATGCAGATTTGAGGTCCAAAAACATCTTTCAACTTTCATTTGTAAGTCTCGTTGTGGCTGACGACGGAAATGTTCACTTCATAAAGGCAAGCTTGTTTGAGGGATTCCAAATGACCTTCATCAAATGTAAAAAATAAAAGTAACTTCAATTTTTATTTTAAACATACATCCCTTCTTCTCCCAATCATGATTGCCGTTGGCAATCAAATGTAAAATAAAAGAAGTAACTAAAATTTTTATTTAAACATAGCCCAAAAAACCCTTCTTCTCCCAATAATTGTTGTTGTCGGCAATCAGACGTTCAAATAAAAAAAGTGTCATTAATTATTCTTTAATCAAGTAGAAAAAAAAAACCCTCCCACTAATTGTCATCAGCAATTAAATGTAAACCAATCAAAGTAAGACTGCAAATTATTAGTTAAACATAACCCAAATTACTATTTGAACATACACCGAAAAAGACCCGCTCTTGTCAATCAAAATTAAAAAAACAACAACTATTATTGTCCCATTGTCAAACTGAATATTATTTGGGAAAACCAAATAATTTATAAATTGGGAAAAAAAAGTCATATCGGTTGTCAATCAAATGGTAACCGATAAAAGTCACTTAAATTTTGATTTAAACATACACACAAACAAACAAAAATGCAAAACCCTTTCTCCCAATAATTGTTGTCGGCAATCAAATGTAAAAAATAAAAGTAATGTACAATAATTCTTTAATCGTCCACAAAAACACCCCTTCCACTAATTGTTGTCGGAAATCAAATGTAAAGCACTAAAAGTAAGGTAAACCAATTATTTTTTAAACGTAACCCAAATTACTATTTGAACATACACCAAAAAAAGACCTGCTCTTGTCAATAAAAATGAAAGAAACAACAACTATTATTGTCCCATTGTCAAAAATATTAGGTTTTGGGCAAAACAAAACCATAATTTATAAACGAAAAAAAAAAAGTCAAATCGGTTGTAAATCAAATATAACCGATAAAAGTAACTTCAATTTTGATTTAAATGGACACAAAAAAAAACTTCCTTTCTCCCAATAATTGTTGTTCGCAATGAAATGTAAAATAAAAGGAAGGTAAATTAGTATTTAATCATCACCCAAAAACACCCACCCCTCTCACTAATTATTGTCAGCAATCAAATGGACACCACCACTAAAAGTAATGTAAACTACTATTCTTTAAACGGTTACACCCCTTCTCCCAATAATTGTTGTCTACAATTATACACACAAAAAACACCCATCCCAATAATTAGTGTCGGCAGTCAAATGTAAACCGATCAAAGTAAGACCGTAACTTATTATTTAAATGTAACCCAAATTACTATTTGAACCTACACCAAAAAACACCCTCTTGTCAATAAAAAATTAAACAACAACTATTATTGTCCCATTGTCAAAATATTTATTTGTAGAACCAAAACCATAATTTATAAATGAAAGGGAGTCAAATCGGTTGTCAATCAAATGTAAACTGATAAAAGTAACAGTTTTAATTTTTATTTAAACATACACACATACACACGAAAAAAAACCACTTCTCCCAATAATTGTTGTTGGCAATCAAATGTAAACCTATAAAAGTAACATAAATTATTATTTAATCATACACAAAATCACCCCTCCCACTAATTGTTGTCGGCAATCAAATGGAAACCTATTAAAGTAACGTCAATTATTATTTAAAGATCCATCAAAAAACCCGTTCTCTCTTAAATTTTGGCAATCCAATTTTACAAAAACAGTAATACTATTTAAAAAAAATACAAATTACTATTTGAACACACATCAAAAAGACCCTCTTGTCAATAAAATTAACAAAAAAAATCAACTATTATTATTCCATCATCAAAAATATTATTTGGGAAAAATAATTCAGAAACGAAAGAAAGTAAACTTTGTAAATAAACAAAAAAAGTCAATATTAATAGAGAATCGCTAGCCCAAGAACTTTATATTAATGTGTTTTTGGTTAGAAATCATGCCACCCATGGCTGACACAAAGGATCAGATGAGAACCATTTATTTTTATTGTGATGTTTCTTTAAAAGCTAAAAATATAGAATTATAGTAAATAAAAGAAGGAACAATTAGAAATTACAAGATAATAATTTATTTTAAAATTATCATAATAGTAATATATTTTAAGCAAAAATATTTATTATTAAACTTTATATTTAAATTCAATTAATAATATATATTAAAATTATAATTAATATTTTAGTCTTAAAGAAATGATTTAAATTAGTTTCATTTGTAAAATATTTATTGATTTTAATTATTTCAAATAGAGACAGAAAAATATTTATTTGAAAGTTGTAATAGTTGACATGGGTTATTGACCAATGAGATTTAAGTAAGTAGTTTTCTAAAGTCACTTTATCCCAGGGTTTTTAAGAGAAAGAGAGAGAGATCAATTGATCAGATATACAGATTCATGAAAAAACTACAGCAGGGAGCTGTTTCAATTTAATTTCTTGGTAAAAAATTATAAAAGTTTAAAAATATTTAAAGTGTTAATTGATAAAATATTTAAAAAGCTGTCTAAAAATATAATACCTTTTATAGCAATTGTTAATGTCATAGAGTAAGTTCAAACCAATTTCTTTATTATAACCTAATTGCAATCCTGATTGTCTGCTTATAACTAAGATGATATCTAAAATAAGTTTAAAAGAAAAACCAATGTTGCTATTATTATTTGGGATAATCATGAAAAAAAAAGACAACTACATTTCCTTAAAGAAAGATATATCTGTATTCACATAAGAAAACATTCATTTATTTCTGTCAAATTAAATAATTTTATTAGTCATATATTAAAAATGAGAAGCAAGTCAAAATCTGTAAAAATAAATTTTAAAACTTGTAAAAATATTTCATCAGGATGTTAAAAATAATGACTTAGTTAAGAATAATAAGTCTAATTAAAATTAATATTCTGTTTGAATTGAACAATTGACATGTGATAAATAGCTTGAAAAATTTTAAAGAAAATATTTAGCATATATTTAATAATAAAAAACAGATAAAAGATGAATTAATATTTCTTATGTTTTAATAGGAGGTAAAATGTTATTATATTTTTATAAGAAAGGAACAATAAAATGGGAAGAATAATCGAAAAAGACTGTTTAACTTTTTAATAGTAGATGACAGTCATGAAGATGAATAATACAGAGAGTGAAATGAATTTATTCATATGTACTTAAATTTTGTGAGATTAATAAGTGACAGGAAAGGAAAGAAATAAGTGAAGTAAACTTATTGTTGAATTAGTTAAACATATTTTAAAGTTTTGCAATGTGGGAAAATAATGTGAAGTTGTATTGAGAAGATTTGTTAAACTCTTTCATTAATGTATTTTTCAAGAGTATAATTATGTGCATGTAACTTTAAACTACAACAAAGAAGGATGTATCCAATTCAGAACTTTTGTCCAGTTATGTTGTGTTTGTTTGTCAAACAGTAAATGTACATGTTTTGTAACAGAAGGAAAATATGAGAAGCACCAATATCTATTGAGTTACCATAGCAGTATTAAATTAGGCATTGAATATGTTAATTTAAAAAACAACACCAGAGAAAAGGATTTTAATTTTAAATTTCTTATTAATATATATTTTTTGTTTGATGTAAAAAATAAATGCTAGATGTTATACTTAGAAATAATTAAATAAGTTTTATGTGCAATCTGGTATATAAGGTTAAAAGGTATTAAACTTTTTATTATTCATTTTTGTTTAAAAAAAGGATGCTCAAAGATATGAATAGAGTATATATGAGTTACAACGTGAAAGTGTGTGTGTGCGTGGGGGGGAGGTATAACATTTTAACTTTATATTTTAATAGTATATATTTTAAAAAAATGAGTGTGATAAAATGTGTTGTAGAAATGCTTCAAATTTATTATCAAAAAGTATATTTGATAAAGGGAAATAAACTAGTGGTGAGAAATAAAAAATTATAGGATTCTATACAAATAATAATAAATATATTATAAAATGTAATGTTATTTATCAGAATAAGAAAAAAGTGAATGTTAATGTAAAAAAAAATAATCACGATCTCATTTGTTATAAATAAAATTTAAAAAAGTATCACATTGATGATCTCAAATTTAGATAAAAAATATTTAATGAGAAGATTGGATTATACTATTGGTCCAGAGGAAGTATAATAATAGATGCTGAAGACATAGTAGAGATAGATGAGTTGAAATTCCAGAATAGGATATAAAAATATTATTCTAAAGAACTGATTGAATAGTTGAATGGGATTAATTTCCGCAATACCCATGTAGTTTATTAGAAAGAGATGGAAGAATTTTCAGCAAAGACATGAGTGTCGTATATACTGTAAGTGTTTGCTGAATAAACCAGGGTAAAATTGTGGTAAAATCACTAGGAAAATGATTACTTGCCAAAATATGACACCTCATAAATAAAGAAAACTTCCACCCCTCTATTATGATATAGTATTTTTGATAAAATCAGTTTCTTATCTATGAAGTTTTAAGGTAATTAAAAATATAGTAGACATTGAAAGTGGACTAAATATTTTAAGAATTTTATAGTTTTTCTTCCTAAGTTTTGACATATTAGCTTAAAAGTAGCAAGACTATATACAGAATACATATTTTATATTTGAATAAAATCTGAATCAATTATTATATGAGTAATGATACCTAGGATCAAAGATAAATAAAAAATATATGTCTGAGATAGAGAATAAATGTATAACATGAATTACATTATATAAAAAAGAATCCTTAATTTCACAATTTATTTTGAATATATTATCAATATTGTTCTTTTTTTTTTTGTAACATTACCACAGCAGGAATAATTTTTGTTGATAAGATTATAGTGCAATATTTTTAATCAAATTCTGAATATGAAATATAATTTAATTATTATAATTTTATTAAAATATTTGGAGTTACAAAAATATTAGAGAAAGATGACTAAGAAGATAACCACCAGATAACTCATGAAATTTAAAACTATATAATATTAGTATAAAAGCATACATGATGGTAAGAAGAATGAACTTATTATTTTAAAAGAACTAGATACCGAATATGGGCAGGGTTCAAATATATAGAATAATTATTTTGTCTATTTCTGATGAATGTAAATAATTTTATTGTAAATGTATAAACAGTTAAATGATTATTTTGTTAGTGAATTATTTATCATAATGTGTATAGCTGTTTGTTGTTCATTATTAATTGTTGTATATAAATGAATATTTTGTTTTAAATTTTGTATTAGTAATTTCATTGCATTTTAGAGTCATTTCCATCACAAGGTCATAAATCAATAAAGTGCATTATCCACACAGAATTATACATAGCATACATTGACTACATGCTTTATCTGAAGAGTTATATTTAAGAATTTATAATTGACACATTAATTACCAATTGCTTTTAAAGGATAACTATATTAAAGGGAGTTTGTAGTATTTAAAATTTTTTTAGATATAAAAGAATCTTGAAGATTTATTTGAAAAAATATTAAATAATAAAAGAATTAATAAATCAAATTTTGCATTACAGATATATATTCGTACACACATATTCACACACAAAGTTAAACAAACTAATAATTAAGAAAGTTTTTAATTCTAACTGATTTTTAATGTATATATGAAGATAAATCTTTTATTTCTTTTTTTGTTTTTCATATAAAATAATCCTCATCTATGTCAATTAAATAATATTTTTTTATCTCAAGGTTCATAAAGGTAAACATATAAAATAATGAATCATATATCAGTTTTTAAAAATCCACATCCAAGTCTTTATTTTTCTTTTTGATTTTTGTTAAATAAACTGCCATTAATTTTTTACAAAATATTATTAATGAAAGAATTATTTTTTTCCACCTAAATACATTTTTTCTCAAATTTTGAAATTTATTTTGCCCATAACAAAAAGAAATGCAACAGAATGTTTATTGGAATATATAAATATAAAGTTATATATCAAAATTGGAAAGGAATAAAAATCCTTATGCTACTCTTCCACAAAATAATAGGTGCTGAAAAATATCTTTTTATGTATAAAATTATTGTTGTAAAGAATTATTATTATTTTCTGATTATTATTATGAAGGTTATATATAAAAGGAAAGGTTTTTTTTTTTGCTTCTTTAGCAAAATTAAGCTAAGAGCAAGAGAAAAATAAATTGCATCTATGATAAGATTTCTGATTTTATTTTCTTTCTAAAGTTTCAGTAAAAGTCCTTATAAAAATTTATAAATAAATAAGTTACAGTTTTACTATATAACTTCTGATTGGGCATTTAAATTTCCAGGTAATCTTTGAATACTCATATAAATTATTTCTGCATTTTAAAATATTTGGCATATTGTTGACAATTTGACATTTTTACACAAGGTCATCATATACAATAAAACTTGCAGTGCTGTATATTTTCCCATTTCAATTAATACTTTATAGTTGATTTAGGATGATTAATACTAGAAAAGCATGGAAAGCAATATTCAGGATACCATTTTAGGACTGAGACAGACAACCTGAAGGTTTTTTGCCTTATTTATTTATGGCTTCTTTACCATTATCATATATTTAACATTAATGTTTTTCTGGTGATGTAGTAGCTAAAGTATGAGCTTTTATGCAAACTATCTCTGTTGTAGAGAGGAAACCAGTAAAAATATAACACAGACAAACTTCCTCCTACAGTTGGAAAAAGAATAGATGAATTAGGCTGTCCTTTTCATCTTTATATAACTTTATGAGATATCTTTCTTTTTTTATCCTATTTTTACACCTTATATGAAAATGAAAAATAAGTTTAGATTATTTATCACTTCCATATGTCAACTAGTCTTAATGTAATTAGTTATCTTGTTTCTCAAAAAAATAAATGAAGTAAATCTTATACTGACTTAAAACTGTAAAACAAACCTTACTCAATTAAAATTTTTTTGAAGGAATATTGTTTAGAACAAAATTTAAACTTTTTCCATTAGTTAAATTAATGTTGAAAATATAAATTTTCTCAAACATTTAAACATGCTAATAATTTAATGTGGCTTTGTGTGTAAATGTGTGGACAAACAATAAATTAAGAATTAAATTTTTATCATTAAGTTTAATCAAAATTATATTTATTACCAAATAAACTGAGCTTTAAATCAATCTCTTTTTGACCAACTTTATAATGCTCTGTTTTTTTCTTCTGCCTGATTATATATAAGATCAGAGCATTAATTCAATTACTTTATAATGTAGAAAAATCAAAAAATTACTCATCAGAATATATATGTTTAAAGGATAATTTTCTATCATTAAATGCTTTGGAGTGTAACCTATATCGCATTGAGATAGTGATTTTATTTTTATATCAGTATTATAACTTAGATTAGCTTGTTGTTAGAATGTAAAAATATCACATAGAGATTTCTATATAAAAGCCTGATTTAATATGGTTTAATATTGGTCAAGTCAGAGTTGTGCAAACTCATTTTTATTTAAACCTTAACTGATTCAATAAACATCAGATGTAATTAAATCAGTCTGCTGAAATATCATGTATGAGAATTTAGGTTTTTTTTTTGGTAGTGGCAATGCAAAATGAAGATTAACAGTATTAATATAAATATAAAAATATTTAAATTTACAACAAATATTCTAATGAAAAGATAATAAAATAAGATTTATAATAATCAGTTGTGTAGATGTAAGCATTAATCAGAGTGTTGGTTGAATTATTCATTCAGTCTAGCATAATATAAAATCACAATATTGACATAGAAGATCAATTAGAGTCCAAGGTAATTGTAAAAAAGAATTCTTCTTGAAAGGCATATGCCCTTCAGATTGATTGATTGATTTATTAATTTATGCAGTATTCAAATAAATAATTAAACTAAAGTTCTGATTGATGTCTGCACCAAAATTGATTAAATATTTATTTAATAATACTATTAAATAATTTAATTATATATATATATATATATATATATATATATATATATGTGTGTGTGTGTGTGTAATGCTTGAGTTTAACTTATTGCAATTGTTTAAATATAATTTAATTGACCTCTAATGTCAGTAAATGACAATATATTTTTAAAGATAAAAGAGATACCTCTTAAAACTAATTAATAATTACTTAATAGTATTATATATATATATATATATATATATACATATATATATATATATATATATATATTATATATATATTGTAACATGATAAAAAAGTGATGATGCTGGGACAATCTAATCTGAATAAAACATAGCTCAATCATTGAATGCCATTTTGTAATGGACTATTAATTATAATATGGCATGATAATATAAAAAAACTTTACTATGTCTCAGAATTAAGATGTCATTCATAATAATATAGATCTAGCCTAAATGTGGAATGTCATTTTATAACAACCCTAAAGTTGATTTGATATTTTATAATAATTGCCACTTGTACTTGTAACTCCTTTGTCACAATAATATTTTCTATCTGACTACCTCTCTACATTTATTCAATCAACATTTGTTATAAAGAAATGCCCTTAAGATTTATATTCTTTATCACAGAGCAAAAAAAAAACATGCATAAACAAATAGCAACTCTGTTAAAACTTGTGTAAATTTATCTAGCTCAATTATTGATCACACTAGGCAATAACAATATTCCCCATGCATAATTAGTTAGATTTTCCACTACACTATCATAAAATACTAACAATCTTTATTAAAATCTAATTTATTCAGATTATATTTAAAACGAAATAAAGCAAATGAGATCATCACTTCAGACATCAACAAATCGATTCACAATTCCAAAGTAAACTGCAATACGCAGTGAAATCATATATCACTGGCCTAAACAATGATGTGTGCTTAAGATATCTATTTGATTGATAACTGAATAAAACTAAATTTGAATCAATAAATAACCAAATTGGGACATACTTTACTAATCTAATATTTACAGTAATGCAAATTTACTTTAATATTTAATGACATTCTATTTAAATCAACTAGTTTCTAAATAATTATAATTATATTTTGAGAAGGATTTCTAAACTACACAATATTTATGTTTAAGTGAAATAAACTGTTGCTCAGCTTTATATCTAATTTAATAAAACATTAAATATAATATAAACATTTCATTCATACCCTATATTAGATCAACATGCAATTATTGCTTCAGTTATATTCTAAAATGAAACATTCCACAAAAATTTATTATCAATAAATATATTAGACAATTTCACATTACCCAATCATATTATATAAAATATACTGTAGGTTTGTATTGGATTTTACTGACTTACAATCAATTAAACTATATATAACAATAATTGGCAGATATCCAAGTCAAAGATAATATCAGTTCTACTAGTTAATAAAATTTATGACCTCCACTTCAAAAAAATTTAATAAGGTAATTAAGACAGATCATTTTGACTAAAGATAAAATAAAAATCTGTTATGAGTTTTGTAACTGACAAGATAAGCAAATAAATAGTCAATTCTGAACTAATGAAATTATTTCTACTAGTAATATTGACCTAGATAAGTAAACAAATATTTAAATGCAGTAATACATATAAAATTTATATGTAATCGGATTTAAAAAAATTGATGTATAAGATATATACACATATCTAATTTAATTCTATTTCACTTACCAAAATGGGTTTAAGCTTGGAACAAACTTTAAGTACCAAAATTACATTACATTATACATTCAAAAGAAATAATTAGACAAATTCACCAGATTTTAAATCAACTCTAAATTTATTGGTATATAATAAAAAACTATAACAGTAATAACAAAAATATAACAGAACAAACAGTCAATGTTTGCAATAGACTAAAATCAATAAAATAATAATAAAATCTATGTGTTTGGAAGAAAAAAAATGTATTGCAAGACAATAATACCATACATAGAATGGAAGAAGAGATTTTAAATAGCACATACCATTATAAAAAAAAATGTGATCAAATAAAAATTGATCTATATTTATTCATTAATGTAATCTCTAAATAGTTAAATTAAAAAAAATATATTTAATCCCTTTTCTATCTGAATTTCCAAGTGAAATCTTTATCATACAAAAAAATTAAATATTTAAAAGCATCTAGTCATATTAACTTATATCATTAGATCCGAGCTTAAATAATAACAAAAATGAATCTCTCTGACCTTGCCATTGTATAAATTCTATCATACCCATATATATATATATATATATATATATATATTTAAAAACATAGGTATATATATATATATATATATATATATATATATATATTATTGACCTATGTTTTTAAAATAAAATGTAAACACTACTTTTCTTTTAACAAAAAAAAATATATGTATAGAAATCATACCACCTCTAAGTGAAAGTCTGTCCATTTTCACTCACTGTCCATGGATCCATCATAGTTTTTCATATTCTTTATCTCCAATCCTAAAGTTTAGAGATGATTTTCCTTTGAGTAAAGAAGATAAATATGAGTGATAACTAATGCAGATTTGAATCCATTATTTTTGCATCTGAATTTCAATATTTTCTTTTTAAACATATAAATGTATCCAAGCATTTAAAATAATAGATACTTATTCAATGCAAAATTACATATCACTGGCTTTAATTTACTTTTTTCATTGACAGTAATGTGCAAAGATAATTCCTTTAATGACACAATCCAGTTATAATCAAGTGAAGAATAAATACTAGCCTTTTCTTCTTTCCGAATTATGAAAGTGAAGTTTAAATTTAACCAATCTTGTAAAATTCCTTGATCTGAAATATGACATACATGGACACACAATGGGGTTTGTATCCATCACAAATAAATAAATGAAATTGTGGATTTTTAATCATGAAATATTTTTATATAGCTGACCTGCAATGCAATGCATTTTGATGGGTTTCTCTTTCCTTCACATTCTTGCATTTTCCCCTGGAATTTTATCAGCAGGCTACCCCAAATGAATGGGCAGATAGTTAAAATTTTTATTCTTCCATGAATTTATAAATTAATCACTCAACTTTCCATAGTTCTATTCCACAGTTTTGCATGTTTTGGCTAATTCACCCTCTAGTGAATTTTTCCGTAAGTATTATACATTAAAATGCATGTAAAATAATATATTTTATTATAAAAAAATTTCACTAAAAAAAGATTGCATAATTGGGAAATTTAAAATTCCCACTCTAACAATAGACATAAGCCCTATCCTGAGATGTTCAGCTATTGTCTGTTGCCAAGGCTGTAAAATGTTTAGCATTTTATAACATTGTAGTTTCAATGACCCAAAAATGTGTTTATTTGTGAATTTATTACTGTTTTAGATATTTTTAAAAAATAATTTACACTATATTTATTATATATTAAGAAATATAAATTATTAAAAACTTATTTTGATTTGAAATACTTTATTTTTAAAAATAAAACATTATGTTAGTAGCTAATGTAAAATATGGCCTGAAGCAAATTACAAGAGTAGCTTTATGTAAACAATCTAATTTATATTTACGAGTAAGAAAATATCACAATTTTACAATAAATATTCAAAAACTTAAACTTTTAAAGCATAATTCATTAGATATAAGAGAAATAAATAATTATTCATTTTGATGCTTAAAAATAATAAGAATTAATAAATATTTTGTTGATTTTATAAACTGAAAATAATCTTTCTTTATAAACAAAGATGTGTAAAGTTTTTGTTTTGATTGCTATCTCATTTTTTTAATATTTACAGAAACAAAATGTGAACATTTAAAACTTATTTCAGCAGTAAACAAAAACATCTATCAAATGCAATAAAATTTATTATTTTGTAATATTCATCATTGTATAAAATAAGTATTATTTTATCTTTTCAAACACATGAAATCCTTTCCAGTAATTCCAATTATTATCTGTTTTGATTCACTATTCATTTAATTGTTTAAGGAACACAATAAATATATTAATAATTCTCTTGCATAGAGCATTGCATAACATTCTCCCATTTTATTATAGAAATCTTCAAGATACTTTTATTTTAAGTTGTTACAAAACTTCATGAAACACCATGTCCCTGAAGATCAATTCTTATTTTGATTTAACCTTCCATGACTAGCCTTAAAATTCACTAATACTTTTTTAATATAATATTTATTAAAATTTGGCTTACTAAAATGCAGAATGGAAAAAAAGAACAAGAAAAAAAAAACAATTTTAAAACACAGGTATTTTCTACATTTTTTTCTAATGATGCAATATCGATATCACTACCTGAATACAGTATCTAATGATCAACTCAATTTTACAACTTTTGACTATAAAGAATTATTCTTTCACTTAAATGATGTCAGCATTCTTGAACAAAATGTTTTATTTCAAACTTTTAGAAATAAATATTTTAAAACAAAAACTATTAATACAATACATTTACCATCTTTTTAAAAATCATAATTTAAATAAAAACAATCTTTGTATATTCTAATATGAAATATTATACACTTTAATTACCTATTGAAAATAATTATTATACAATAATAATAATATTTTTAAAATAATATGGTAATAAAATTATTTAAGTAACCTGAAAAACATACATGTTTAACCATACACAAACACAGACAATACATTAATTTACCAAATTCACCACTTAATTTATTTTGTTGTAATATCTTATATAAATATAATTTACCCACTACTTTGAAAACATTTTAACAAAAACCTTTTATTGACCTATATTCATGCACAATCATATATTTCAATTATCCTGCAGCCTTTTTCAGAGCCACTTTTATTTTAATTTTTGTAAAAGTAAAAGAATGGTTTTTTATTTTTAAAAAAATTAAAATAAAAGTGGCTCTGAAGAAGACTGTAGGGCAGTCAAAACCTAAGATTGTGCATGAATATAGATTTTTGCTAAAAAGTGTTCAATGTAGTGGATAAATTGTATTTATATAAAATACATTAATTTACTATTTATTAATCTACGTTTGTATGTTTATTGCTTAATGCATGCAGTAAAAAAAAATATTAATAAAATAAATCTATTGGTATGCATTTTAATTTATACAATTTTCTATCATAAAGTATTAACCTAATTGCAACAAACAATCTACTACATTAAAACAGGTAAAACTCACTATATATATATATTGCCACACACAGCAAGCAAGAATAATCAATGGATGCCAGAAAGGCTTGTGCATAAAATCCCCATCTAGTGCCTACTCATCCAATATCCCCAGACTAGTTTCTGGCTTATGGCCTTCATCAGTGAGGAGCCTTGGATCTGAGAGCACTGCATCTAGATCTTAGGATCTAATGCAACCCTCCAGTAAACACCTTTTATTTCCATTTAACTACAAAACTATGAGTCTTAAACTGAAAACACCTTAATGTTTTCATTCCAAGCCCTGTGTGGCAATATATGTAGTGAGTTTTGCCTGTTTTAACAACAGTTATACACAAGCATAAGAGGAGGTGGTGATGTGATGTTTATTGAAATCTATTATATTGCGTTAAAAAAATTAAAATTATAAAAAATTATAACAAACATCACTATTTTGTATTCTGATGTATTCTTAATAACCATATATCAATAATATGTATCATTTGATAGTTTCAAAACAACTAATAACAGATAAATCAGTGATTCTTTTAAGGAATACAATAATTCCAATTTTGAACATAAACACAGATTGTATAATATATACATGTTAATACATTTTCAATAATTTTTTTTTAAAGAAGTTAATGTAATGCTAATTTGATACTTATATCATCGTGATAATGTGTTTTCACTTAAAATTTTAATAATGAAATACAAATTTAGTTTTTTCTTTAACTTCGTCTGTCAGAATCTTCAATTCATGATTTCTAAGTAGTACTTAAAACAGATTTAACAAAATGACTCACAAAGCACTGGTTTTAATCTTTATATACGTATTTTTTTTTGCTTGTCTGAACAAATAATAATGATTTCATTTTATTGAATCACAACGACTGGATTTAAAATCTATTTGTGATTTTATTTTAGTACATTTCTTTCTCTTCTTAAGCCTATTTGATCAAAAAAAAAAACAGCACTCCACACTAATGACTGTGAAATATTTTTATGATATATATATATGGGTATGTATAAGTATGATAAAATCGGAATTAATATTCTAAAATTTACTATATACTAATAATATAACAAATAATAATATATAAGCAGCTTATGACACATCTACAATTCCTCAAAACATAGATATTTTTCTTAAGAACAAAAAAGGATAGAATGTGTATTGACATTAAAATTGTAGAAACACGCCGTTGCACATTGATTATATATATATATGTCTTAAGATTTATTTATATAATTAATATTAGTATAAAAATTTATGATTGATTTCAATTTGTTTACATATATATATACACACATACATAGAGTTTAACAAATAATAGGAAAATTTTGTTAATAAAATAGCACTATATTCTTATGTTATATAGCTCAGAGATAAAAATATATTTTTATTTTGAGAAGAAAATGCTAAGAATGAAGTAAGAGATAACAATCAGGCAGTTGAGAGTTTCTGTTATAAAATTTTTTGAGCGTGTGTGAATATAAAAAAGTTCAAATAATGATTGATAAGCAGAATCCTTGGTTAAAAAAATTTTAAACTGTTTATGCGTTTTAAGAATAACAGTTTCAAAGTGATACCTGTCAGAGTCAGTTGCTATTAGAAATTAATGGTTACTGAAATAGACTGATAAACATTAAAAAAATTTAAAAGACAAAGAATAAATTACTCAGGCTAATATACTTGCAAAAATAACAATTATGACATTTACAAATATCCAAGCCATGTGAATCTTATAAAAACAAAACCAGTGATATTGTTAGCATAAAGATCAGATAAATTGATGACTAGAATAATGTCTTACAATCATAATAACTATTATTGATACTTTCCCCAATCATTAGAAAAAATTATTTTTGGCAATCACTAAAAAAAAAATGCCTAGAAAAAAGGTTGCCTTTTGTCTCTTGTGATCCATGATAGTGGAATTGCCATGGTATAGATAGCTGTAGCACAACGCATACTAATTACTTTAATATATTTTTTGTTATGTATTTATTTTTAGATCTATTCATTACTTTGAGTAAATACATCAGCAGTTGTAGTTTCTTACAACATTCCAACCCCAAAAAAGAAAAGAAAGCAAAAACAAAACAAATAATAATACTGTAAAGACTTGCAATTATTATAAAAACCAATCCATGAAACACAGATACATCCACCTTTTGAAATTATTATAAACACCAATTTATGAAACACAATCTCATCCATATATAGAACATGCCATTCCTATATTGTTTATTTGATATTTTGTGGCGCTGGCATTTAACTTCTGTAACAAAGTTTTTTTCTGAAATACTTTGACACTTTTTCTAATTGTAACTCAGTGATATATTCTATTTTCAGCCATTTTTTTCCTATAAAAATAATCATTATTGCACTTCTTTACAATGTCTTTTAGATAACCTTTGTTTCTATAATTATATTGATGTATATATTTTAAAGAATTTTATTTATCTATTTTTTATTTAGAATTAGCACTATTAGATTGTTTACTAGGAAAAAATGTAGACTTTAATTATAAAAAAATAATTAAACAATATTTGATTTTAAATATCTATTTTTTTATTTCTAGCTGAATTAATATATAATGTATAGCATTGTGATTGTCATATCTTTACACCAAGCCTATGTATGATCTTGAGTTCAAATTTAGACTAAAAATAATATTTAGAAGTTTTGTCAATCACAAACAGGCTTAGAATTTTTCTTTCAAATACTGCTCCACAGACAATAAAGTAATTCATTCAATTACTATCTGGTATCTAACTATAAGACAAAGCAAAGATCCATCACTACTGATAGTTGCCTAGTCTGATGAATAATGTTTTTTCCTTCACCATCTTCTTTAAAGAATTGTTGGAGACCTATGCTTTACTATTGATATTTAAAGGCTGTCATATCATCTATCTTAACTATTTCTAAGTCTCTCTAGTTCCTTACATATTAATAAATCCCAGTCCAAACTATATATATATATATATATATATATATATATATATATATATATATAAATTATTAATCAATGTCTGTATTCCAATTATAATAAAATATATATAACTATTCAAAACAATACAATAATTAATACAGTAACAATATTTTAAACAAATATATACCAATTTAATAGAAGTACTTTCAACTATCTATGTAGTCGTTGTCAACTAGACTCAAATTGTATTAGAAAAAACTGTTACAAATGTAAACAAAAGTAATATGTCATACATCAATTTTCCCACAATTCATTAATTTTTATATTGGCTGCCTGTCTATTTATCAACTGTTGCTTTTCACTTTTTATTAACATAGCTTCTTTAATTTTGCATTTATTATTATTTCTTTCAATACACAGAATTTTAACTTTATTAAAATCAAAATCAAAACCATAATTACATGTTACATTATGATCAAAAAATACTGATGGTGATACATCATCATTTCTAACATTCTCTTGTCTTGATTTTTGCACTCATTTATATAATAACAAATGTACATTGGAGAAAAGATCAAGGGAGCATTTGTTATTATATAAACGAGTGCAAAAATCAAGACAAGAGAATGTTAGAAATGATGATGTATCACCATCAGTATTTTTTGATCATAATGTAACATGTAATTATGGTTTTGATTTTGATTTTAATAAAGTTAAAATTCTGTGTATTGAAAGAAATAATAATAAACGCAAAATTAAAGAAGCTATGTTAATAAAAAGTGAAAAGCAACAGTTGATAAATAGACAGGCAGCCAATATAAAAATTAATGAATTGTGGGAAAATTGATGTATGATGCATTACTTTTGTTTACATTTGTAACAGTTTTTTCTAATACAATTTGAGTCTAGTTGACAACGACTACATAGATAGTTGAAAGTACTTCTATTAAATTGGTATATATTTGTTTAAAATATTGTTACTGTATTAATTATTGTATTGTTTTGAATAGTTATATATATATATATATATATATCCACAGATGGCGTCCTACCAAGACTGCCAATCAAGCGTATGTTTTGTTTACATAAACGTCAGAGTAGTTAGTATTCACTATCTCTAACTATAATTCCACTTTCAGATCATGATTTCAAGCTATTTGCTATCGTCAGTGAAAGACAGGAATAAAGAAACTAGATCTGAATACAAACTCTGAGCGTTTATGAAACAATTTCTATTCAGCTTGCAAGCGTGAATTTTTTAGACACGTAATGTCTTCAAACTCAGCATAGCAAACCAGATAGCTACATGGGTCTGATCTCAGTTCAGCATCACCACATAGTAGAAGCCTCTGCAATCTATATCATTGCAAGAAAGACCTCAAAGGTACATTTATGATAAACAAAAATGCAAGTTAAAAAACTTGCTAATGCTTGTATTTATGTCCACAGATGGCGTCCTACCAAGACTGCCAATCAAGCGTATGTTTTGTTTACATAAACGTCAGAGTAGTTAGTATTCACTATCTCTAACTATAATTCCACTTTCAGATCATGATTTCAAGCTATTTGCTATCGTCAGTGAAAGACAGGAATAAAGAAACTAGATCTGAATACAAACTCTGAGCGTTTATGAAACAATTTCTATTCAGCTTGCAAGCGTGAATTTTTTAGACACGTAATGTCTTCAAACTCAGCATAGCAAACCAGATAGCTACATGGGTCTGATCTCAGTTCAGCATCACCACATAGTAGAAGCCTCTGCAATCTATATCATTGCAAGAAAGACCTCAAAGGTACATTTATGATAAACAAAAATGCAAGTTAAAAAACTTGCTAACGCTTGTATTTATGTCCACAGATGGCGTCCTACCAAGACTGCCAATCAAGCGTATGTTTTGTTTACATAAACGTCAGAGTAGTTAGTATTCACTATCTCTAACTATAATTCCACTTTCAGATCATGATTTCAAGCTATTTGCTATCGTCAGTGAAAGACAGGAATAAAGAAACTAGATCTGAATACAAACTCTGAGCGTTTATGAAACAATTTCTATTCAGCTTGCAAGCGTGAATTTTTTAGACACGTAATGTCTTCAAACTCAGCATAGCAAACCAGATAGCTACATGGGTCTGATCTCAGTTCAGCATCACCACATAGTAGAAGCCTCTGCAATCTATATCATTGCAAGAAAGACCTCAAAGGTACATTTATGATAAACAAAAATGCAAGTTAAAAAACTTGCTAACGCTTGTATTTATGTCCACAGATGGCGTCCTACCAAGACTGCCAATCAAGCGTATGTTTTGTTTACATAAACGTCAGAGTAGTTAGTATTCACTATCTCTAACTATAATTCCACTTTCAGATCATGATTTCAAGCTATTTGCTATCGTCAGTGAAAGACAGGAATAAAGAAACTAGATCTGAATACAAACTCTGAGCGTTTATGAAACAATTTCTATTCAGCTTGCAAGCGTGAATTTTTTAGACACGTAATGTCTTCAAACTCAGCATAGCAAACCAGATAGCTACATGGGTCTGATCTCAGTTCAGCATCACCACATAGTAGAAGCCTCTGCAATCGATATCATTGCAAGAAAGACCTCAAAGGTACATTTATGATAAACAAAAATGCAAGTTAAAAAAAAACTTGCTAACGCTTGTATTTATGTCCACAGATGGCGTCCTACCAAGACTACCAATCAAGCGTATGTTTTGTTTACATAAACGTCAGAGTAGTTAGTATTCACTATCTCTAACTATAATTCCACTTTCAGATCATGATTTCAAGCTATTTGCTATCGTCAGTGAAAGACAGGAATAAAGAAACTAGATCTGAATACAAACTCTGAGCGTTTATGAAACAATTTCTATTCAGCTTGCAAGCGTGAATTTTTTAGACACGTAATGTCTTCAAACTCAGCATAGCAAACCAGATAGCTACATAAACGCTCAGAGTTTGTATTCAGATCTAGTTTCTTTATTCCTGTCTTTCACTGACGATAGCAAATAGCTTGAAATCATGATCTGAAAGTGGAATTATAGTTAGAGATAGTGAATACTAACTACTGAATACTAACTACTCTGACGTTTATGTAAACAAAACATTCGCTTGATTGGCAGTCTTGGTAGGATGCCATCTGTGGACATAAATACAAGCGTTAGCAAGTTTTTTAACTTGCATTTTTGTTTATCATAAATGTACCTTTGAGGTCTTTCTTGCAATGATATAGATTGCAGAGGCTTCTACTATGTGGTGATGCTGAACTGAGATCAGACCCATGTAGCTATCTGGTTTGCTATGCTGAGTTTGAAGACATTACGTGTCTAAAAAATTCATGCTTGCAAGCTGAATAGAAATTGTTTCATAAACGCTCAGAGTTTGTATTCAGATCTAGTTTCTTTATTCCTGTCTTTCACTGACGATAGCAAATAGCTTGAAATCATGATCTGAAAGTGGAATTATAGTTAAAGATAGTGAATACTAACTACTCTGACGTTTATGTAAACAAAACATACGCTTGATTGGCAGTCTTGGTAGGACGCCATCTGTGGACATAAATACAAGCGTTAGCAAGTTTTTTAACTTGCATTTTTGTTTATCATAAATGTACCTTTGAGGTCTTTCTTGCAATGATATAGATTGCAGAGGCTTCTACTATGTGGTGATGCTGAACTGAGATCAGACCCATGTAGCTATCTGGTTTGCTATGCTGAGTTTGAAGACATTACGTGTCTAAAAAATTCACGCTTGCAAGCTGAATAGAAATTGTTTCATAAACGCTCAGAGTTTGTATTCAGATCTAGTTTCTTTATTCCTGTCTTTCACTGACGATAGCAAATAGCTTGAAATCATGATCTGAAAGTGGAATTATAGTTAGAGATAGTGAATACTAACTACTCTGACGTTTATGTAAACAAAACATACGCTTGATTGGCAGTCTTGGTAGGACGCCATCTGCGGACATAAATACAAGCGTTAGCAAGTTTTTTAACTTCCATTTTTGTTTATCATATATATATATATATATATATATATATATATATAAAAGCACTTTCCAATTTAAAGTTTTCTTGCAATGATATAGATTGCAGAAGCTTTGATTATGTGGAGAAACTGAACTGATATCAGACCCACATAGCTATCTAGTTTGATAGGCTGAGTTTGAAGACATTTAGGTGTCTAAAAAATTCATGCTTGCAAACTGATAGAAACGTTTTGCATAAAACGCTTGGAGTTAATATTTAGGTCTAGTTTCTAACTCCTATCCCTTCACTGATGAGAGCAAATCAGCTTGAAATCAGCTGATCTGAGGGTGGAGCAAAATGAAAGAGACAGTGAATATTGACTCTGACGTTTATGTAAACAAATTCGCTTGTTTGGAGGTCTTAATAAAGCTCCATCTATTGATCATTAATACAAGCGATAGCAGGTTTTTACCTATATAAAACTTGTTTTGTTTTTCATATATATGTAAAACAGTCTTTATATAAGCTCAGTGCAAAAAAAAAATCTTTTCAAACACTTTAAAAAACAGTTATCTGGGGGAAAATCTTATTTGTTAAAAAAACATTTAACTTTTCTAACCTAGACTTGAATCCATGTTACAGACATGTTAGCTAGATGTACTAACATTGTATTACAAGACTATTTGTAAACACTGACACACAGATGTATATATATATATATGCATGTTGTACAGGAAATGTCTCAAAAATTCCAACCTGGATTATCAATTAAATAAAATATGTATATATATGTAATAATAGCTTAATGTTGCGTAATCTATTATTTTAAGTACAGAAATGTTTTTTTTTTTCAAACCACTATTATACACATGCACTAAAAATGTAAAATATCGATTGAACTAACTTTCGTTTTCCATTTCTCACGGAAATTATAAAGGTCAAATAAATTTTGCAGTAGCAAAAGATTAAACTCATTACAGAATATTAAGGATTTATTTCTACATAATAGCTTTTTATAGAATATCTTTATATATATTATTAAGAAAAACCCTTTTCTATAATAACAATAGTATTTTTCCTTCTAAAATATAAATAATCATGCTCAAGATAATACTCATTATTGAAATGACGATAATAATAACTACCTATGTGCAAAGATTTCTGGAAACGATGGACAAATTCATTTCAGATAAACAGAAAATAGATAAATAAACATATAGGTAGATGAATGGTTAGGCGGGTGTGTAGGTATTTAGGCAAATAAATGGAGAAGAGTAAGAAGATGAAGAGGAGAGAGAAGAAAAGGTTTGGAGATGAAGAGAAAAACAAAGAAGAAAAAAAGGGATTTGTGATTGGACGAATAAATAAATAGATGGAAGAGTGGAAAAAGAGATAGATGACCAGGTATACAGATAAGTAGATAAATGATGTGTTACTTTAATTTTATGACAAATTAAAAAAAAAATTAAAGTATTATTTTTAAATATTAAATAATGTTTTTAAAAGAAAAAAAAGTAAAATAAATATAATTATTATTCTTAGAGTTATCTAAGTTCTTAGAAATTTTTTAATCTTAACTCTCAGCAAATATTGGTGTTAAGCAACAGATACATACATATTTAATAGGCTAAAAATAATCTTTACAGTAAACATAAAAAAATCACGATAATATCCATTAAAACCTAGCGCCTCCAAAACTTGATTCCATCAGAGTGCACATATTTCATGTCACAATCTCTCTTTTTTTGTAAGTTTTTTAATATAAAAGCTGTCATTGTAACTGTCTTGAAATCTAGATTATCGTGGATTTAAATATTAATTAACTACAGTATATTAGATATGAGAAACTAAATTAAAAGCACAGAAACTTCTTTAAGCTCATTATATAAAACTATCATATAATTTAAAAATTTTAATTTTTAATTCATGATTAATTAACCCAAAATCTTTTATGATTTTATTACATGATTAAATTTTATTTTGATATAAATTATCATCCCCTCATCCAATAATTATTATTTTTTATTTATTTTAAATATAAAAGTTTCTCAAATTAATTATTAAACTACTTGCAGTTATGACAATGTTTCTTATATGAAATATTAAAAATATTAAATATAACTTTAATGCATTTTTTATGTTGAAGGCTAAGAAAAATATATTAAGATTATATGCAATGTTCTTACTTTTTTCTCCATGTATTTGTCAAAAGGTTTCTGGTGATGGCATCTAAGTATTAATTATTTGTTGAACTATTTCCATAAGCTAAAATTAAGAACTAAATGTCTTTAAAAATGTTAAACTTTATTTAAATCTTCTAACTGTATTGAACTGTTAGTAATAGCATTCAGATTAATATTTAACACACCATTTCAAATGGTATTATTCTCCTCTCTTCTTTAGGTGTTTCCGATCTGATTAGTGACAGTACTAGCATGGGAATCAAACCTGTATCTTTAGATTCTTGAATATTGGATTTTAAGATAATGTTAATAGTCAGGTTAGTAACACCCAAAGAAGAGAGGAGAATAATATCACCCAAAATGTTGTGTTAAGTACTAAAAAATATTGTGTTAAATTTTAATCTATGCACTATTACTAGCAGTTGAATGTAATTCGAAAGTTTAAATAAAGTTTAATTTTTTCTAAAGACTTTCAGTTTTTAATATTAAATAAAGAGGTGGTCCAACAAATAATTAATATTATAATTGTTATAGTTTATTATATATCAATGATGGAGTTTATTAAAACTAATTAGTAGAAACATTACAAATATCATTAATATTTGACTTTCACTAAAGTTTTATAAACACCCGCAAAGTAGGTTTTGTCATTCTTCCTTGAATTTTTTCATGGTTTTAGTTTTCATAAAAAAATTAATGGTGTAACTTATATACTCAAAAATATAAGGTTTGGCTATCTCATTTTTATTAATTTAGCATTCGTCAGTTGTTTAAGTGACCAAAGACTTACAATCACTAATATGATATATTATCCAAATTGACATCCTCCCTATATTTTTTCATGTTAAATTTAGATTCAGAAAAATTCAACTTTCACATAGCTACTGTATCACTGAAAAGATTGCTCATAGCTTAGGTATTTATGTATATCCCTATTTGATTAAATATATTCTATTTCTAAAGAGTACAAATTGCATTTTTTTTATGTGTCAAAGCATCATCTGGGAAGTGAACCTGCAAACCTGGGACATCTGCTTGTAAGGGAACAGTGCTGACCACTCGGCCACCAATGCTTGACCAAATTGTTTTTTTTCTAAACTTCTAACATTTAATTGTATTTAAAAATGCTTTTTTTTTTGTATTCTTTTTCATATTTTTATATATGGGTCAAAAGACTAATCTTTAAATCCAATATATTAATTCCAAAGTTTAATTTATCTCAATATGTAATAATATAATTTTAATTTAAAGGTAAAATATCTAACGTAAAACCCTAAATTGCTTTGCATCTTTTATATGATAAATCTCTCTCTCTCTCTCTTTAATGATAATAAAGTACTTATTAACTATTAATCATTAAAAAGTACTTAGGATAGAAGAAATATAAAACATTAAATGACAATACATTTGTTTTTATTGATTAGAAAACAAATTGTTTTAAAGAAGTTAATCATTTGATAGCGCCATTTTCATTTTATCTACTATTTAAACAAATATAAATGTACTAAGAATTTTGCTTAAATAAAATGCCTTTTGTTTACAGACAGTTTTGACTTAGAATGTTTTTTTTTTTTGAAAATTATTAATGAACTATCGCATATAGATATTTAAAAATTTTAAAATAGCATTAAAATTTGAACGATAGTAGTTTAGTAATCAAGATTCAATTATAATAAAAATATACTATTATTGGGATACATTTTTAAAGTACTAAGCAATATGATAATATAATTCAACGGATTAATATAAGACTTTTTAAAATTTTATATACATAAAATTAACTACAATACAATGTTTAGACAACTTGTGCAAACCCAACTTCAAATAGACATTTAAAAAATTTAAAAGTAGAAAAATTAATACTGTAAGCAATATGTAATATACAAATAAACAAGTAAATAATAATTATGGTAAGTCAAAGTAGGTATAAAATAAATTGATTAATCTGTTGAACCAGGCTTTTGATACAGAGTATCTTTGTGGAAGCACGATGGAGAAGAAATTAACAAAATGTATCAGGATTTCCACCTGCATATGGAGATAATTAAACTGGATGGAGCTTCATCAATTCACACCTAAGCTGTTACACATGAAAACATGCAAATTTCTTTAAAATTAATGCCCAGTTTAATTATCTCCATATGCAGATGGAAGTGCTGTTGCATTTTGCCAATTCCCTCTCAGTTGTGCTTTGACAATGACATTCCATATCGAAATCCTGGTTCGGGAGACTAATAAATTTAGTTTAACTTATTTTGTCTTATCCTAATTATTATTACTTGCTTTATTTGTATATTATACCTTAATATATGTAAATTAAAAATTCATTACATAAAAAGTTTTGATAATGTATAATTTTTGCAATTATTATAAATAAATACACATTATCATAAAGAAGAAATAACAATTTAAAGACCAATAATATTTCTTTTCTAATTACAAAAAGAGTGACTAATTTAATATTTAGCATCAAGAGGGGAAAAGAGGTATTATACAACTTATTTGAAAATTAATGAAAAAAAAAAAATATTGTTTAAAATTTAAATAAACGGTATTTTAAGCTAACAATTCTAACCAAAATTCTCTTACAGTTATAAAAAACAAAAATAAAAAAAGTACAGAATAGGCTATTTTCTGTATTTTTTTTATATTTATTTTACAATACAAACAATAAATTAGAGTAAAATCAAGTTTCATCTCAGATTGAGTTAAACAAGAGAATGACCTATGTTTACAAATAAAAAAAGATTCCATTTTATATAGACAGAGACATACAATCGTATAATACATCAATTTTAAACTTATGAGTATTTTAAGAATTCACTTCAATTATAATGATAAACAATTAGAGTATCATCAATAGATCAAAATATTCTAACTTAAAAGTCTTATAAATAATTTACTATAGCGAATAAAATATTTAAAACAATATAAGTCTGTATCAGATCAGATTTTCCACAAAAAGAACTTGGTTTGAATTTTGTAGATATTATTGTAAAGATTTTAAATAAAAAAAATATTAACGAACCATCACATAAATCTAATTAGTTAAGTTATTTAAAATTGTCAGCATTAAAACTCGAAAAATAATACTTTCACCTAAGAAACCTGTTTAATTGGCTCTAAAAATGAGAATGAAAAAATAATATTTCATTTATTGTAAAATTTTCCAAAAAGTATAAGAAAGAAAATGATCTATTCTATAGTAAAATGGGTTCATAATATTTTATTGGTGTTTTTGGTATTTTAAATCATCTATTAATATATATGTCATGCAGTTCCTTAGGTACATAGCCAATCAAAATAGCCATTTTGTATTAGTCGGTAAGTGGGTATTTAATATTATTAACTAGAGAGTGAAGTTTATATGAGTTGGTTAGAGAAGAGTTAGTGCACTTCCTGTAAAATTAAAAAATCCAACAATAAAATGATGCAGCTTTCACAGTTATGCTTGACTATTGCCACATTCAATAATAAACACAAAACATTAAAAGCTCTAAAGAAATAATACAAGTAGAATATTAGTAATATGATAATTTATTATTCAAAATTTTTTATTAGCCAAACAAAATTTTAAAAACCTTTAATTTTTTTACAAAAAAATAATTTAATTTGTACATAAATTTACAAACAATATTAAAAAAAAAAAAAAACAATAAGCAAAAAGTATTTTTATATAAACAAAAAATATATATAACTAATGTTAATGATAAATTCCAAATTATATATAACTAATGTTTCTTAACATTTTTAGAAAAGTTTGGGTTTACAATAAGAAAGTAAAAAATCTATTTTGTGATATCCAAAAAAATTCAAAAATTGAAGTCAGAGTCAGGAATTTCATAATAACAGTATTTTATTTGTCAAATAAACTGACTTTGATGAGACTCAACTAGATACCAACAGATATTTTTCTTAAAATATAAACTTCTCTCCTAGAATGCAATGTGAAATTTTTAGTCTGGTGCATTTAATACATATACAATGCAATTATTTTAATAATGTTAGTCTTATTTTCATTAATTTGTTTTACATATTGTTTGAATTAATAATTCTGGATATCATTTAAAATGTAACTTAATTATTTTATTACATAAAATTCCAATATTTCTAATAGATACATATAATATTAAATATACTTGTATCACATTATCATTTTTAAGCATTATCACTCCAATGCAGTATGAAGGTCTCTTTACATTTAACCCAATTTCTTTAATGTCTAGCTTCTCTTCTCCTCATCACTACAACACACTTCTTTATTTTATTCATTTATCTCACATATGGATTTTATATAGATCATTTTATAATTTATTGGAATCCAGTTTAAGATTTCAACTGTCCATCAATTATCATAATCCTTTAGCAATATATCCAGCCCAACACCAGTTCAGTCTCTTAATTCTTTCAATGATGCCAATAACATCTGTATGTTGTCTCATTCATGTATTTCATTTTAAATGTTCATCTTGTTACTTCCAACATACATTTTCCATACTTTGTTGCGTGGTCTGAAATTTCTGTCTCATTCTTCTGTTAAGTGTCCCAGTCTCACAATCTTAAGTAAGAATTGATAGAACACATTTATTAAAAACTTTCCTTTTCAAATATATAGGCATATTTCTTTTTAAAATTTATTTCTATCAAAAGCATTTTAACACATTTTAATTTTATGATTAATTCGATTATGTTTCAATCTCTAATTGTTAACTTTTTCTAACTCATCATAATCAATCTTTGTTTTCTTCTTTTGAGAAAATCCATTGAACATTACGTTAGTTTTTTTAATACTTACCTTTGGTCCTACTTTCTTACTTTCATCAGATAACTCTTGCAACATTTCCTGAAGCTGTGAAGCATTATTTGCAAAAAAACAATTATATCATCAACAAAATCTAGATATCTTAAATAACCACCATTTATTTTTATTTGCTAAGTTTCCCATTTTAATCTATTGAATACTTCTTGAAAAACTGCTATAAAAAGTTTTGGAGATATGGAGTCATCCTGTCATAAACTATTCTCAATATCAATCTTCTTAGCACCATAATGTAATCTGATTGTTGCTATTGCATTTTATAAATATTCCTTAGAATATGATAATACCTTGGATCTATATCTTGATGATCCAATTCTTTAATCACTAAAGAAATGCTTACAGAATCAATTTACAATCCAAAAGCATAATGGCAACTCATATTCATTCCAACTTTTCTATAAATTTGATCAATACTTGGATATCATCCATTGTATTAAAAACATTTTTAAATCCAGTTTATTTATTTTTTTTGTTGGTTAAAATCCAAAGTTTTACTGTGGATAAGTTATTATTATTTTTGAAAAAAATTTGTACAGAACTGATAAAAGAATGATAGATCTGTAATTTCTAATAATGTTTTTATCACATGCTTTAAATATTGATATTAATACTGCATTCTTCAAATCATTTGGTACATCTTTGTTATTTAGCATGTGATATATAATTTTAACAAAAATTTATTTCTTCATGTTTCTTTTAAAGTATCAATTATAATTCCATCATTACCTGGAACTTTTACCTTCTTCATAGATTTAATTGTTAATCCTGGACAATTCAGAAAAGATAATAGTTTTAGAGATATTTTTTTCTTGTTCTTTATTACTATACAAAAATTCTTGATAAAATTCCTTTATATATTTTATGATGCCATATCTCTTTTTAGCAATAATTCCATCTTTTTTTTTTTACTTATTGCAGAAATACATTTTCTACCAATACCAAGATGATGTTTTACACTTTTGAAATTTTTATTCCCTTCTATAAATTTTCTTACTAATTTAGAATTATATTTTCTTATATTATTATTAACACTTTTTACACCATTCTTATAAAATTCTAGCTATTCAATCCTTCTTAATGCATCATTTAAATATATTTTCATGTTGTTTCTTTTCTTCATAAATTGTCTTGTTGCAGTAGATATTTTAATGAACAGTTGCTGCTTTCTTGGACAAATTATCTTTGTTGCTATTTTTAAAAGTGTATCAATTATCTTCCTATTGATTTTCTTCAAATCTGAACCATTTTCTAAATTTGGTAATATTTGAAAATGATTTGCAAGTTCTAATTTAAATTCACTGAAATGTTTCTGAAGATTAGAAATATCAACTCTGAATGCTGTTTTTCTTAATAATTTTTGTTTCTCTAATTTTGCATTAATATGTATCTTACATCTCATTAATTGAGGATTACTTCATATGTTGAATTCATTAAGAATGTTACAATCTTAAAAAATATATTTTCTAGTAGTCAAAATATAATCCAATTCTACAATACCTTCATTTGGATGCTTCTATGTCCATTTTCTTTTAACATTTTTCTCAAAGAAAGAATTCATAATACAAATTTTACCTTTTGCTGCAAATTCCACAAGTCTGTGTCTTCTTATTTCTATCACCATAACCACATTTACTTAAAGCACTTTCACTTTTCATTTGTTTATCAATTTTAGTATTAAATTCTCCCATGCCAATTTTAAAATGTTGCTTGATGTGATCAAAAGCATTTTGTATATCATATAAAAATCCTTTACTTATTCATCAGAATGAAAACTTGTTTGGTCCCAAGTGTGAATTATCTACATTTGGTATTTATCATTAATTCTCAATAGTATATACACTTTTCATGCCATTATGTAATTCTACAAAATTTGTATTGCTCAACCTAATATAAACAGCTAAAATAAAACTAATAAGAACGTCTTAAATGCACTGAGCCAACTTTCAGCAGATTGCTGCCAGAAATATGTCAGAAGCTGGCTCAGTGAATTTAAGACTTTTAGTTTTATTTTAGCTATTAATATAACTTGAGCAGTACAAGTTTGGTAGAATTACTCATCATTAAGTTGATTAACTAATCTTGCCAGTCTATCTGATACACCATAAATCTCCACAATGTTGATCTTCCACTTTTTATTTGTAATAAATGTTACTGAAGATGAATGGGCTACTTACAAACACACATCATCCAGTGTAGTGGGTTTATTGTCTTTTACCATAGTTCTATCTTCTCAATTGTTTAAATGCTCTTAAATGAAATATCAGTTGAGATGTCTTGAAGGCAGAATGAATGTGTAATAAATTTTATAAATAGCTATTTATAATCATGTCAGACACAACTAAATCATGGTCATTATTTCCAGGAGCCTGTAAAGACAGCAGTCAAGGCAGAGGTTGGTGACTGAATGCAGATAGTGGTAAGAATCTCCTGATTGTGGACCTAGAGTATCATTTGAAGATATTTTACTTAGATGTTTATAATTACAGATCATTTTCAAGTGAAGGAAGATTGCAAAAATTGGAAGAACTCTTGTAGATGAATTATGAAATTTAATTTCATCCTAATATATGTAACTCATGATCCAAACATGATAGAGACTTAAACTTTTTGTGGACTATAGCTAGACTATCACTATGTAATACATGTTGATTCAGAGAAGGCATTGAAAACAGCTTGGAGAAAAAACCAGTTATATAATTCACTTCTTCACTATTATAAGCTGCATATTTTCTTAAAAAGTATTATATGTTTTTTAAATAAATTTTATAAGAAATAAAATTATAATTTAATATCCAGAAAAGTATTATTAATAATAATCTCACACATGTAATATTAAAAAAGTTATATAGATAAAGATGGAATACATTGTGCAATAACAGAAAACAGGAATACAAAACCTAAAGCAGAAATTAAGAATGACAAAACTAGTGAATAGGGTAAAATTCCAGTTGATTGCTATGAGTTAAAAAATTTGAGAGATTACGATTATAATAGTGACATAATATGTAAGTCATGAAAGGATCATTGGATTTCTTTTCAATATATAAAATTTTTTTTAAACCAAGAACTGGTATACAAAAGAGTGGGTTTTAAATAATCGAGTTTACTTTTGCAATCACTATAAACTAGTGATAATATTGCAAAGATATACTGATATATAAAAAGCAGTTTGGATTGAGAAAGAATAAAGGAATTATGGATATAATTGGAATTAGGAAGACTATGGTGTAAAGATTGTACACAAAAAGTAAGAAAAATTAATGCAGTTCACTAATTTCAAAAGGACAATTAAACAAAAATGGATTAGATTATGTTGATATTTTAAAGAAAATTATAGATTGGAAAAAGGATAGTATTAAAAAAAATTGTATAAAAAATAAATATATAAAAGAGTATAAGTTAAGATTATTGCTTATCTCCTATTCAATGTTTATTTAGATGAATTTCTAAATAGCCATTGTTTTAATAAAAACGAGATAACTGTGTGTTTGAAAGCTAATTTCTTCATTTTTATTCATAATACAGCATATTTGTAGATACTAAAAAATGGATTTAATGAAATATTATGTGAAAAACGTTTGGAAGCAAAATACAAACTTGTATGTCTAAATTAACATTTATGAGTAAACTTGATGGTCATGTGATAAAAAAAATTGCAGTAAAAATTATGACTAAACAACATTTCAATAAGAATAGAAGTTAAAAGTAGCAACATCGAATAGTAAAAAAATAAAGAGCTATGAAATTCTGAACAATGTTTATTTCAAGATCTTTTTTTTGGCAGGTAACTGACAATAGATGTAAAACAGAAGATAAATAAATTTTGAATAATCAAACATTTTCTCTTTTGATAACAGATAAAAAAAGTAATAATATTGGATACTTTTGTTTTGAAATTATAAATTATGTTTTAAAGGCATAAATATTAGGAATAAAAGTGTAATTCATTACAAATAAAAGACAAAAAAATATCATTGCAAAAATTGAAAATGGATTAGATAGAAGAGAATGATTAATATACAAAATTCTGGAAAATATCAAATGCAAATAATTCAGGTTTATGCTCCAACAAGTTCTCATATGTAGATATTCACAATACCTTTAAACAGAATGAACATTTTTAAAATATTATATGGGACTACGATGTAAGGTCTGAAAATAATTAAAAGTTTAAAGTGCTATTCATAAATAAAGATATAGAGCATAAATGAGAGTGACAAAGACTACCAAAAATACGTTAGTCATGAAATCATCTGAGTGAAGATGCAAATGAGTTAGATTATATTTTAACTAAAATTTAAGATTTGAAGATAAAACAATATATCCATAACTAAAGCTTAACAAATCATTTTAAAATAATAAAAGACTTTGAAGGTAACTCATATTAATACAATTACATAGTAAATAGTTTATTAAGCGATTGCAATGTATACAAAAAAAAAAAAAAGAAATTCAAAAATAATTAAAAATAATCCATTTACAAAAAATGCGTAGGTGGAACGTAGTATAATGTTGATATAAAAAATAAGACAATGAAATGTGAATAACAAAAATATTAGAAAATATTTAAAAAAAATCTTGATTTATAAAATAATTATTAAAAGTAAGGATATTATAAAGTGTATGGTAATTTTTAAAAAAAATCTATTAGTAATAAAAAAAAAAAGCAGAAAACAGCCACCTGCAATGATAACTTCAATTAAAGTTACACAAATTCTAACGGAGAAGGTTAGAATGCAGTCAACTACAAAGAATGAGAATGTTTTTTTTTAAAAAATATATAATAAAGAAAATATTCAGGAAAGATAAAGACCATATTAAATAATGAAATCCAAATTATTAATCGTCTATTACATCTATGATTATTAAAAAAACACTGAAATCAAATGAACAAACTAAGCTCAAAACTGATTTCCATATAATAAACTCTATTCAAGTAGTAATAAATGTTACAAAATAGATTGATAAGAAAAGATTGCCACTTTGAATTGAATTTATTAATGAAAATAATATTTAATGTTTTAAGCCATGTATTTGTGATTAAAGCTATGTGATAACATGATACAGATTAGATTATTATTAAGTTTCATTTCTTTTTTTAGCAAAATGCAATGATTAAACTTCATGATGATACTAAAAAATATATTGGTATAGTTTTCAAAATGTTTTAGAGCAGTTCAATAAATATATTTTAAAATTTAAATATTAATTAATGAGAGCAGAGAAGTCACTTATGCCATCCATATTTTACAACTAAAAATAATTATTTTACAAATAATCTTTCAAAAGCTACATGACATACTGCAGAGTTATCGGATAAAAACAAGAAAGTAAGAATGAAGATAAGTGTGAAAAGACTAAAATAATGTTCAATTGATTTTGCAAACAAAATCAATAGTTATCAATTAAAAGAAGTTAATAACTACAAAATCTGAATCAAATTATTAATATAGACATAAATATAATGGATAAATATAGCAGTGCTTTATTATGGAAGTAAGGGTGTAACACTTGTCAATATAGTAATGCAGAAACTACACCACAAACAGCAAAAATTTAAAGACAAGATAGAAGTGGCAATGAAAGAATGAAAGCAAAATACATGAATGTAAAAACAATTATAGAAAAAAATTAAGAGGCATAAATGAACCTGAGACTGACAATAGATTGCCAAAAATAAGACTACATGTGAAGAAAATTTGTTGGATAGAATGATGTGGGGGAAGGGATATGCGCATAAAATAATGAAATAAATTTGAAGAAGCTTTCATTATATAATAAATCAATGGATCCTGAAATTAATGATATTAATAAAATTTGTGATTAATTTATACAAATTAAATAATAATCTTTAATGATTATTAAAGATTATTAGTAAATGATAAGTAGTTACAAGTAGTACTTTAATATACCTTTTAATAATATTAATTGTAACAATTCCAAAATTATATACTCAAACTGTAGAATCTTAATGTAATTTTTAACAATAATAATAAAAAAATAAATGTACATTTTATTTGTTAATTTTATAAAAGATTAGTAATTAAAAAATAATTTTCTTATATTTATATAAACATTAATCGATGCCATTGGATATGCAGGAGCAGTTGCACAATATGAATCCAACTGTAGTGTGTACATAAAAAGAGACTGTAAAATATAAATAAATAAACAGAACAGAATACAGGATTATGAAATATAAACTATTACATCAAGTAGTTACATTTTACAGAATTTTTTAATTTAATAATTATATCATTTATATATTCAACACTTAGCATGATCCAAAAATTTCTACCATGAGAATAGAATATGCATAGTTGCCCATGAAAAAAAAAATTAACATAAATTAATACCACCAATTTTACATTTTATTAATGATCAAAATTATCTTCTAGTAAGGTAGTTACTATGCCAGGTAAAGGCAATAAAACAATTTGATCCTCTAACTAAAATTTTAGTCATAATATTAATGAAAAATGTTTTTCCTGTATGTCCAAGTATATCTAGAAAAAATACTTTTTCATGTTCATTATGAAATACTTGACAGCTTAATATTATATATAAAAAGTCAGTATTTAATTAAGGTTAATTTCTGTTTAAATTTTTTATTAAAACTAACATCATGTATTGTCTTTCTCAAATAATATTAGTCACATGAAGATCTGTCTAAATTATTGGGAAAAAAAATACCAAAGCTTTATACATTTGTTTCTAATAGTAAATATTTAGGGAGAAATGTATCAAAAATTGATCTATTACTTCCTACAGAAAAATAACATTTCATTTTACATATTAAGAGATATATACTTTTAAAATAAATAGTAACATTTTTAACTGCTATGTTATACATTTTCCATGTATATGGTACTTCAATACCAAAGACATTCTTGCCATATCTAGTAATTAATTGTTCCCCATAATAAGTTTCTATTATTTGAATACATATAACAGAAATATACATCTAAACTATAAATAAGTCTTAAAACAAAATCAAATGCTCATAGGTACATATTTCATTCAAAAAACAAGTCTTCAGTTATTTAAAACCAAAAATACATATTCAATACAAAACAATAGCAAGTGTCTATAACTATGTTAATGCTATAAATTTTATTTTTTAATTATTAAAATCATTCTTTACCTCACGTTTAAACAAATAATATAAATATCTTACATAAGGCAGAGACATTCATAAAATCCATTCAGCAACATTATTCAAATTAATATTTAACCATTACTAAGATTATTTACCAAGTGAAATACTGATGCTATGAATACCTAAATTAATTTTTAGTGGGATTATTTTTGTTTATAACAATCAAAAATTTATTTAAAATTTAATTAAATATAGAGCAATTAAGGAAACATTTTACTGCTTATTACAAATACCTTCAATGTATGCATATATATATATATATATATTGAAACAATCAGGTTGTTTCACATTTATAATTTGAAGTCCCCCCCCCCCTCAATTTTGAAACTGTCGAGATAAAATAATAAAAAAAAGCTGACACAGTTTCAAAATAAATAAATAAATAAATAAATAAATAAATAAAAGTTATAATGAAAAAATAAAAAGATGACAGCAATTTAAAAATTAATATTTTAAAATATTAAAAGTTACTGTTAAAATGCAATATTTTGCAAAAGTTTAAATTTTACAGATTATCAAAAAGAAGGCTGTAATTAACAATTAATAAAAAATAAAGATTGCAGTGGGCTTAAAAATCAATAGCTGTTTTTCTAAAAACAGTTGATAAGAGTTATTAGAATCTGTTCCCGCCAAAAGTATAAAGAGATAAATAGGGGAGTAGAGATTTCTTAAGAGATTTTTGTAGCAGACATACAGTCAGAACGCATCAAGACTGTTATGAGAAAAATCAATATTATATGAATACTGGTCCAACAAAGCTTGGAGAACAGTGAACAATAAAAAGAAGGAACTTATAACTAAGAAAATATTAAAAGAAGAAACAAGTGGTTAAAATATTATATCTTCAAATGTCTGAATAATTTGAAAACAGCCTTCTCTCTCTCTTGGTTCAGCTACGAAGTAAATAAATCAAGGCCTGTGAACTGCCCATAGGCTTGTCAAGATCTCAGAATCCCTCATTGATTGGAAAAGTGATAGAATGAATTGCCTCTGGAACCAGCAGATATAGGTTCAGGTAGGAAAATTGTACAGCTTTTATAACCTATTATGTAATCAAGCACAAGTGCGTGTGTGGCACAACTGTTCCCAAAAGCTATTAATATAAAATAGATAACTAAAAATAATGAACTAGCTGAGCACTTTCAAAGGATCTTGCCTTCATAATCATAGCTTGTTAATACATTTAATGATAGGCAAATATGCTAATTCCATTTTTTCGATAAAGCATAGCACGTGTCCTTCCTATTTATGGATCACTATTAACAAGCTATGATTATGAAGGCAAGATCCTTTGAAAGCGCTCAGCTAGTTTATTATTTTTAGTTATCTATTTTATATTAATAGCTTTTGGGAACAGTTGCGTTGCACACGCACTCGTGCTTGATTACATATATTTCCCAAAAGTAAAAAATTATTTTACTTAACCTATTATGTAAATAATATTTATTTTTATAAAGCACAAACAGTATTGAAATTAAATTGAAAGACTGCAAACCTCTCATGCTCATCACTATGTGACAGCCAATCAGATCCTAAATACAAGACAGAGAATTTAACAAGAATAGGGTAGTCCACCCTATTCTTTATTGTCTTTCTATATATCCAAACCAGTCTAAAGTACTTAGATCTGAAACCTGAATATTAAATATCTTCACACTTAACTCACTGAGTTTAAATTACAAACATACAGCATGAAATCCTACGATTTACTATGCAGTAGTTTTTTTTAGATGTTATAACATGCAGTAACGTATGTAAATAATATTTATTTATATAAAGTGCAAACAGTATTGAAATTAAATTGAGAGACTGCAAACCTCTCATGCTTATCACTATCTAACAGCCAATACGATCTGATTGGCTGTTAGATAGTGATGAGCGTGAGAGGTTTGCAGTCTCTCAATTTAATTTCAATACTGTTTGCGCTTTATAAAAATAAATATTATTTATATATGTTACTGCATGTTATAACATCTAAAAAAAAACTGCGTAGTAAATCGTAGGATTTCATGCTGTATGTTTATAATTTAAACTCAGTGAGTTAAGTGTGAAGATATTTAATATTCACGCTTTCAGATCTAAGTACTTTAGACTGACTTGGATATATAGAAAGACAAGTAAAGAATAGGGTGGACTGCCCTATTCTTGTTAAATTCTCTGTCTTGTACTTACGATCTGATTGGCTGTTAGACAGTGATGAGCATGAAAGGTTTGCAGTCTCTCAATTTAATAACCTATTATGATAAGTAAAAATGTTTCACAAATTGTATCTGTTAAGTTAAAATATGATATAATGAAATGTTGCTTTTAAATTAATTGATTGTAAGTAATACAAAAGGGAAATATATTTAAAAATTGAACGCAGTGGAATAATATATGAAATAAAAATATTTTGTAAGATATGTTTATTAAGATAATCTATGATTTAATAAAATGTCATTTCCTGGATTGATTGATTATTAAAATGCTTTTAAATAATAAGAAAACAAAACGATTTATTCTGAATAACGGTCATGATTTTAGAAAAAAAACTTTGATAGAATGAATTGCCTCTGGAACCACACATACTTAAATTAAGGAAATGTTTATATATGTGAATTAACGAATAATAATATAATGTCTTTCAAATAATGGCATCAAATGGTATTGATATGATGAATAAGTGGTTCAAACCCATACTGAATATAATGATGAATCTCTTTCAAATAATGACCTCAAATGGTATTGATGTGATGAATAAGTGGTTCAAACCCACACTGAATATAATAAATAATGATGAATCTCTTTCAAATAATGACCTCAAATGGTATTGATGTGATGAATAAGTGGTCAAACCCACACTGAATATAATAATATAATATTCTTTCAAATAATGACTTCAAAATGTAGTGATATGGTGAATAAGTAGTTTAAACCCACACTGAATATGATAAGTAATAATATGTCTCTTCCCAATAATGACTTAAAATTGTAATGATATGATGAATAAGTGGTTTAAACCCATACTGAATATAATAATATAATGTTCCTTCAAATAATGACTTCAAAATGTAGTGATATAGTGAATAAGTGGTTCAAACCCACACTGAATATAATAAGTAACAATAAATCTCTTTTCAAGAATGACTTCAAATTGTATGGATATGATAAATAAGTGGTTCAACCCCACACGTGTATGATATGTAAAATAAAAAATTAATACTTTGGCATTCCTGGATTAAAACACATAATCCTCAAACATGGATAAAGTAAATACTTCAAGATACTTGGATAGAATAAACACTTCAAGATACCTAAGTATATTAATGACTGCTATACACATGGATATGTATCTAGGGAGCTTCGAACCTAGAAGGACAATTCCCCCTCAGGAACAATCAGAAAACATCTGTGATGTGCACACAGATAGGAAGACAGCCCGTATAGAGACTGTCATAAAACTTTTTCTTCCTTTTCTTTAAGAAGTTTAAATCACATTTTGTTAAATAAAATTGTTGTTTCAAAATAAATAATATCATGTGTCAATTTTATTTACACCATTCATCCATTTATGCACTGGTTCACAAGAATCTCATGCCTCCTGAGCTATGTTTGGTATAACCAGATGATGGTAAGTAAGGTTGTAGTGAGATGGAACTCTAGTGGAGCCATTTGGGAAACCAAACAGATAAATTTCTAGATGCTTCCAGTCTCTATGGTGCTACATCCTCTGATGAGCAGGAAATATTGTTGTAGGGGGGATAACATCTGCATTGGGGAATGCCAATCGATAGTTTCTTCCTGCACAATGCTCATCAGGAAATAGTTACAGCCAATGTAAAGAGGTTGAATGATCTTGTCCAGTTACAATATATGTATATATATATATATATATATATTGAATGTTTTACTGTTTATACGATGTAAATAAAATGAGTTAAACTAACACATCATCTTTTTTTTGAAAAGTTAGCCTTGACAATGGCAGATGCTATTTTGTCAAAACATTGGGAATTACTCAAAACTAACCCACAGTTTAACTCCAAAAACTATTATATATATTTTGATGGTAAGTATCTATCCTCTTTATCCCTATCTGTCTTTCCAGGGCACCACTAAGCTATTTGACCCTAAAAAAGTGCCACATTAGGTAGCCATTTATAATGTTATGTAGTTTGAACCAGAGTTGGTGTACCATTTGTATAGTGGTATGTATCAAGCCAGTTGGCCACCATTTAAAACAATAATTATCTAGCCCTAGTTGGTACATGACTTATAACAGTATGTCAGATTTCCATTTATAATTGTATATCGTTTTCACATTTATAATAATATACAGGTTGCACCTGTAGTGATGATAAATCATCTTCATCAGTCCACAGTCCTGCAGAACAATTCTTATACAAACTCTGAGACAAATTCTTATACAAATTGTCATACCAGAATAGTTTTCAATTAATGTTACAGAAAATGCATACTTTTTACATTCTCAGATATGGTTGAGATCAAGTTGAGTGGCAATTTTATAGTGATGGTCACCAAGGTATGATCATCATCAATGCACAATTGACTAGCTATATTATTATACCAGATTAATGTGTAGACTAGCTCCCCATGGGTAAATTTGATCTTGTGAGTTGGTGAGAGAACAAATTATTGTACTAGAGTGTCCTAAAAAAATAGATGTATATACAATAAATCATATTTAATCACTCAACATCGTAAGTCTTTATAGATAATATTTAATCACTTATCATCATAAGACCATATGATTCACTACAGGGAGGTATACCATAGATTAGTTCACAAACAATAAATAAACAAAAAGGATGAGTTTATTTGTAGAGCCATTTAGTCTATCTATCTCCAGTTTAATAATTTAATAATGAAAATGATGTTGATGATTTTCCCATCCATGATTTTATAACTAACATCACAACTAACATCAATAATATCTGTTATTAATTTAGAATTGAGGAATAATGTTCTGGCATACAGCATTATATAAAATAGAACAACCTTCAATGGAATTGATTTTATCTATTTTTTAACACTAGATTTATCTTAATCTTTTAAAATTGACTATCTCTCTTTTTTAACACTTTAAAAAATTGGATTTAAATAACAAATAAAAAATGTTTTTACACAGAAAATTTGAATTATTAAAAACCTTTTGATATATATATCGATGTTTAAATTTTGATGTTTACATATACACATATATAAAAACTGTGTAATTAGTAAAAGCAAAGATAGAAAAATATATTGAATTAATAGATGATTGATGAAAGCAAATTAAATGATATGAAATGCTAAAGAATATGAATACTATTAGAAACAAAAGTCATAGACTAAATTAGTAATGAAAAGTATTAAAAAAATACTATTAAGCAAGAACAAAATTATAATTTTTAGATATAAATGAAATGAAAAATTTTTAATATGTAGGCTTTGAGAAAAAAAAAGTATGGAGTCTGTGTTTACAGACAACTATTTATATGTACTTAAAAATTTAACTCTTAGATTTAAATATGTTCAGATGCATAAAACCACTGAACTAAGTCATGATTATGAATACCTTAGAAATTTAAAGCTGAGACCATAGTTTCTTATATCCTTATCAAAATTTCATTTTTCAGTAGATTGTTAAAATATTCAAAAGATATACACTGTCATCTTCACTAGTTAAAGTTTCAGCAATCTTTCATTTCTTATTCCATGCCTATTATTTTCACACACATATCCCTCCTTTAGTTTATTTATCTTCTTTCTTTTACAATCTTAGTTCCTTTAGAGTATCACTTAATCTACCAAATTATCATTTGGGAGAGAAAAAAATTTCCCCTTTTCCTTCTGGAGTCTAGGGTTTGTGATATCGGGTTTGAACTCAATCATCATCATCATCAACAATTATCAATTCACTGCAGGATGAAGGTCTCTCCAAGTTCAATCTATCTTCTCCAATCTTTAGCTTCTATTCTCCACATCACTCCTGCACACTTTCTTATTTCATCCATCCATCTCACATGTGGTGTTTTTCTGGGTCTTTTACAATCTCTTGGAATCCAGTTTAAGATTTCAATTGTCCATCTATTATAATCTCTTCTAGCAATATGTCCAGCCCAACTCCACTTCAGTCTTAATTTTTTCAATGAGATCAGTAACACCTGTTTGTTCTCTTACCCTTATATTGCATTTTCAATCTCTTCTTGATACTCCCAACCTGCATCTTTCCATCCTTTTTTGAATGGTCTGAAGTTTCTGTATTGCTTTTATATTAAGTGCCCAAATCTCAGATCCATAAGTTAAAAACTGGTAAAACACATTTATTAAAAACCTTCCATTTCAAACACATAGACATATTTACTTTTAGTATCAAGTTATTTCTACCAAAAGCATTCCAACCAAGTTTAATTCTATTACTAATTTCATCAATTATGTTTTTATCTGTATTAATAATATGACCAAAATATTTGTATCTGTTATCTTCTGACTCATCATAATCAATCCTTATTTTCATATTTTGAGAAAATACATTAAACATTAGTTTAATCTTTTTAATATTTATCTTTAGTCCTGCTTTCATCTGATAACTCCTGCAACATTTCCTGCAGCTCTAAAGCATTATTTGCAAAAACAATTACATCATCTTCAAAATATAAATGACTTAAATAATCTCCACTTACTTTCACTCCTTCAGCTTACCATTTTAATTCACAAAATAAGGCAGAATGAATGTATGTGTAAATGATAAATGTTTTTTTAATATATACATAATCATGAAAGACAAAAATAAATCATGGCCTTATTCCTAAGAGGCTGTAAAATCACCAACCAAGGCAGTGGTTAATGGCCAAAGGTGGCGGGTGCTAAGAACTTCCTGATTGTGGACCCAGGTTGCCATTTGATGACAATTTTTTATTTAGGTACTTACAACTGCAGATCACTTTCAAGTGAAGAAAGATTGCAAAAATTAGAAGAACTGTGTTATATTAAATGAGACATTGTTGGACCTTGTGAAATTAGAAGAATAGATGAAGAGACAATTGATTTAAAAATGGACATGTACTCTACTATAAAGTTACAAATATTGGAAATACAAGTGGAGTAGGATTCATTGTTGAACTCAATATCCTAAAATATAAATGTTAGATAGATATTTGTTATAGCCACCAGTCTGACTGTGCAAATGTTATATCCACAAGTCTGACTGTGCGATTAGCAAATAACTGTACAATGAGACTCACAAGATTTTACGTAGTCTGCAATACTCTATCTTTACAGTTCTCTGGCAATGGATGCTCTGCAACAAATACTCTGCCCTGCAACTAATGCTCTGCTCTGCAACACATGCTCTACTTTGCAACTAATGCTCTGCTCCACTCTGCAACTAATGCTCTGCTCTGCAATGAATGCTCTACTCTGCAATGAATGCCCTGCTCTGCAACGAATGCTCTGCTCTGTAACTAATGCTCTCAATATCTCTGCTGTGGTCTTCCCATCTGTGTGGGCTCTTTCAGCTACACCCATAGACTACATTTCCACTGGGCGCTGGTCATTAACCGCTAGCACTGACCGCGAGATATCTCTACTCAAAAAACTACTAGACGTCTACCCACTACTGCATGACTGCTCTCTACTACACTCTGTAGTTGTTATCCAGTCTTCTTATCACTTCCTGATAACTGCAACAATTAATACACCATCCAATAAGGTATCGTCTCTTATCCAGAAATATTTGCAATCAGCAAATATCTCTTGGAGTAGTCGATTACCATAACATCAATGCCTTCATTAAATTCCACAGTTATCAGCGCGCGATCTAAAACAACCTCTCGAATACATTCTAGTTTTTTCTGGAGTGCACAAACATGTCTGCCATTTTACAAAACACTACATCTCCCTCCACTCCAGAAAAATCCTTGTTGCTTTTTCTTGGTGTTGTTTTTCTATTCCTATTTTCCTGTTATTTCACTCAAAAATATACGATTTAACAGCTGCTGAAACATGTCTGCCATTTTATAAAACACTACAATATTGATAACATGCATAACTCACTTTCAATGCTAAATTATGTAAGCACTGAAAAAGTCATTGGAAATTAGTTTAAAACATTGTTATATTAATGAACAGATTTTGATTTTTTTTTTTTATCATATGGTTATCTTACTCTACACTTACATATTTTATTTTTGGAATTAAATGATATATGCCTCTACAGTATAATTATATGTAAGCTGGAGGAATCAAATGATATTTTAATATATTGATGTTTATTTAATATATTCACACAGAGGCAAACTCTCCATACATTAGCACCACTCAGTGCAAACCAGAGTAATCAGTGGATGAAGAAAGATTTGTGCATAAAATCCCTATCTAGTACCTATGCACCCAATATTTCCAGACTAGTTTCTAGCTTTTGTCAGTGAGAAGACTTGGATCTGAGAGCAATGCACATAGCTATTTAAGTGCAGGGCTCTCAGATTCAAGGCTCACTGGTGAAATCCAAAAGCTAGAAACTAGTCTGAGAATATTGGGTGAGTAATCATTAGATAGGGATTTTATGCACAAACCTTTCTGCATCCATTAATTACTCTGGCTAGCACGGAGTAGTGCTTTTGTATGGAGAGTTTTGCCTCTATGTTATCAGCTTGTGTAAACATAAAGATGTTGATCATGGGATGTTTAGTGGTATTTAATATATTACTAAATTACATAAATATCAATAATAAATAAAGTTTTCAATCACATATACATATACAGTTTTAATATAAAAGTAATTATTTTGACTTAATGTTAATTTTAACCTTTTTCTCAAATAAACAAAAAAAAAATATCTACAGTCCCCTTTCACATTACAAAAAAAAAAAAATCAAATAGGTAATTGCTTGAAATTCATAAAAAGTTTCAGCAATGATCATGACTATGCTGGGCCACAATCTACTAAACTTTAGCTCAAAGTCTATACTATATCAAATAACGTAGAGTACTTTTGCACTATGTTATGAAGTATCTGATCTTATTTTATTTAGGTATTTGAACAATATGATAAATTATGCAAATTAAGGGATATTTATTAATTTGTTATTAAAATACTGTATTATTAATTTTGTTTAATTTACGATTTAAAAAAACGACTATAACTATGCGTTAAAATATATATATATAAACCGGCATTTTTACATATATATATATATATGTTTGTGTGTGAATGTATGTTACAAATCTATTCATACTAACGTCTTTTTAAAATGATTTAATAATATTCTATTAAATATTAACTCTTTTTGCATTCCTTTTATGCGCAATAATATTGTATTCCTTTTTGCATTGTGAAAAAAATTATTTTATTTAAAATTTTACCAAATATCAGTATTATTAAAAGTATAATTTGCATTAAAATGAAAATTACGAACTTTCATTTCCTATGGTCTATTTTTGAATATAAACTTCTATTGACAATAAAATCATGAGATGAAAATAAATAAATAAAATAAAACGGAAGTACTAAACTCCCTCCGTATGCTATACGTAAATTAACTGTCAGTAAAATGTAGAATGAACCACCTACACATTAGCTTTAATCATATATAAGTTTATCATTTACTAATATACTTGTGTATAGTAAATGGTATGCTTATATACAATTAAAGTTAATGTGTAGGTGCTTCATTCTTAATTTTACGTTTACTGATAATTCAAATATAGCTGGGTGGGAGTTTTTAGTACTTCTACATTATTTCATCTATATTCGAGATATTAAATATATATATATTTAAAAAAATAAATGGTAACGGCAATAGTTTTTCTTCTACCAAAAAGTATTATTTTCCAAAATATTGTAAACACGATCAAAATTAATATATATATATTTAGTTTAAATTCGGCAATATCTGCGACTGGGTGTGACCTTTTTCTAAATTTATTAATTTTACATTTTATACTGAAATTTTTATTTGATTTTTACCTCCTTACCTCTAACAATCATTCATAATGAAGTCTACATATGTTTTCTTATCTTTATTGACTTCTGTTTATATTAACTTTCTTCTGTATATTCTGTTCATTTTTTCTTTTCTGTCTTATAATAATAGTTTCCAGAACAACATTAGTTCATCAAAATATTGGAATTGTTTAGACTAATCACCATCAAAATATCATTTCATATTGGATAGGAAAATACAAACACAAATTGTTTTTATGTATTATAAAAAAATATTATAAAGAGATAAAATGTCAGTCATTTTATTGTCAGGACTCAGTGTTGATAGCAATCAATAATAAATTAAGTATTACTCACAAGTGTTGCTAAAAGATTTATCTTGGAGTGTTTGAGTTTCAAACTATCACACATATAAAAATAAAATTATAAATAGCAAATATTTTACAAAATTCGCAAGAAGAATAAAATAAAGGATTCTTAGAATTATTAAAGATAAACAAATCACTGATTTTTTTTAAAAACATAATTAATTTGTTTTAAATTTACATTTGACTGTTATGAGTCATTTTAGTTACTTTTCACTCACTGACTTCAATCAGCTGTGCAATAAATCTTTCATTATAAAAGCATTAAGTTTTATAACAAAATCATATTAAACTTTTATGATCTGGAAAGTCAAATTTTATTCAAATTTGTTTAATGTAGAAAAAATAACTTCTAAACTAAAAATGCAATATATAATTCAGCTTGTCATGACAGATTTGCAACTACATCAGCTAATAAAAATAAATAAATAGTGATTTGAAATAGAAATCAAAACAAATAGACATCAGATGTTTTAAAAGCATGTATAAATCATAAAGGTAAGTTTCTACAGTGCTTTTGGCTTGGTCTTATTTCATAAGTTTATGTTAACAGATTAGCTCACGAACAGAATTAGAATAATTTTCGATAAAGAGAATTAAAACTTTGTGATTTATAGTTAACTTTTACTTTATATTACTAAACAAACATAAATTAATATTTTACAACTATAATTTATATTCAGGATTCGAACTCAGACTTTCACACGACCCAGACCAACTGATGATTGCTGGTTTAGCATGAAATATGCATATTGGTGATTATTTATCTTTTCAACATGTGTGTGATCAGGTGGGTCAGCAATATGAAATGGCACTGAGAGTAGTGGTTCGTGTGAAAGTCTGAGTTCGAATCCTGCATATATTACATATATAAATGCAGGCTGAAGAATGTACAATGTATTAATATATATATTAAAAAATTATTACTTTATATATATATATCAAAAAGATTATTTGGCAAGTTATATAGTATTCAAGCACTTGAAATGACAAAGTTGATTTTAGATTCAGGGATCTTCAGCTCTTGAACCAATCACTCTTTCACTGCACTAAACCATTCAGAGGAAAACATTAATAAAAATAATCATAGATGTCAAAGTAATAAAAATGACAAAGTCTCATATTTTTCAGTCATTATATCTGAGTTTCAAAAAAAAAAAAATCATTATTATTTTGTTTGAGAAAATTATGAAATGAAAAAGAAAATGGATGGAGCAAATATTTGGGGGCAGAAGAAATATAAAAGATGTGTTGGAAGGGAAGGTAAAAAGTATAAAAAAAAAAGCATGAGAAGAAAAAATTGATTAAATCAGAGAATACTTGGAGAAGATCATTTGATTTGGTATGTTGGATCTGCCTTTTGAAAAATAACAGATGATCATATAAAAAATGGTTATTTATATACTTTGGCAACTTTAATGTCAAACTATTTCTTTAATTTCATTAGTGCTGTGATAATACTATAATTTTCAAATTTTTTTAGAAAAAAATCATGATAGTGAAATGTTGATCTTGGAAAACCATTTTAGGATTTTGCACACCTATTTATTTGCTCTTCATTAAACAACTGGTACTTACATATTACTTGCAAAGACATCATTCTTATATACCTTTATGCTGTTATCATTACAAAATTACTATACATGAGTTTTTTTGTTCATAGAATGACAAATAAAAATTTAAAAACCAGTATTTAAAACAATGAAATAATTTTAAGAACAAACAAGTATATTGTTAACTATTTCAACTAATTTTTTATAAAGAAATTAAATACAAATTATGAATTATTTCCAAAACATTTCACATTAAGTTGTTCAATATATCAGTAGCAGCTATGTGAACATGTACACTATGATATGTGTTTCTGACAATAAAAAAAATGAAGTCAGCAATTACAGAATAAGTGCTAAGGATGAATTTGTAATGACTATGCAATTCAATTGATGATTCACAATTAAATTTGCATATATCACATGACTATTTTTATAGACTGCTTGTTTGACATCGTGAATGCTTTTAATTTCATTTATTACAAATTTTTTAAAAATATTTGCCTAATTGTGCTTCCCCATCATATTGCTTCATCATCCAAACCTACCCAAAGAAAGAAGTTAATATTGCAATTATTTAGGATGTTTTTAAAATAATTTTTATAATGCAATGTTTACATATATAATTTCTAGAAACCAAAAAAATTTGGATTATAACTAGAAAATGAAAAAAAATTGTATTGTTATTAAATTTCACATGATTAATATATCAGTATTACACTGTGTAATACAAAATGTAGAAACAAATATAAACTCTGATTATTTAAAAAGAAAGTACATTTCTAAAGCAATATATTGCATAAATTTTCTTCTTGTTTTTTAAATACATTTTTTTCATTCTTCAATGGTTTGAAGTTTTATAAAGAGTAGCATTAATTCAATAATAGTAAGTCCCCCACTCCTTTTGGATGACTAATTAAGATTAGGATATTCATCCAAAATGAAAGCACTTACTAGTAGATAGTAGTACTAGCTTAACACCTATATGCGATATTGTATTTTCAGCCTTTTTTCCTAATTGTTTTAAGAAATTGAAGCAGAAGTAAAATAATCTATTCCTTAGATGCCATTAAAATTTAGTACTGCAATCTGAAACTCTAAAATCAAAAACCATTCAAAAAAAATTTAATCAGTTAATAATTAAACTTGTATTATAATTATAGTTTATATAATTATATTACTTGATAAAATAGAAAATTGTATTTCTAAATATATGTTAATACAAAAACTCTAATTGCAATCTATCTATTCAGTATAATCAAATTATTTTATATAAGGTATATTTATTAAGTAAAAAAAAACATTCGTTAAATATTAATATTACTGAATTTGTTATCACATATGATGAAATAATTGGCTTATCTGATAATACAATATAAAATGATTTCTTCTTACAAGAAATCAGAAGTTTCTACAAGTAAAAGATCACATGCTTAAAAAATTTAACTCACTCAAACAATCACTTATTCTATTATAAAATCTACAGTTTTATTATGTCCATTATTTTCTTCCAATTAATTATTATTGTCCAAACATGACCATCTGATATTAAAATAATAAACTGCTCAAATGAATTAATAAAAATATCAATAATTTATAATTCTAAAATGAATCAGATCATTGGAGCTCAGTCTACTGAGCTCTGTGTAAAATAATCTTATTTAGTACAAGACTGGTTTCAAAGAAACCCTTTTCATCAGATGTGCCAAGGATAATAAAATCATGCCTTTTTAATATAACAAATTATAAAATTGATTATGCCATTTAATAAATATGTATTTCATTTTGAGTAAAATAAAAATAATTTGTTAGTGAACTTCATAAAAAGTTTTAAAAAATCAGAAAAAAATTAAAATTAAATGGATGATATGCAACTATGATGCCCTTTTTATCATAACATTATAATTATCCGTATAAAAGTGGGAGGCATTATTATTAAATTTACAATAGTGAGTAGCAGCTCCATTAATTATAGGCTAAGATTATTGATAAATTATTATTATTATTATTATTATCATCATCATCATCATAATCATTATTATTATTATTATTATTATTATTATTATTATTATTATTATTATTATTATTATTATTATTATTATTATTATTATTATTATTAATGTCAACACCAGCTCTTGGAAATAATATGAATATTATTGTCTTTTCATAAAATTTTCTAGAATAGTTAAAATTTGCCTACTTCTATTGACCTTGAAATGTTTTTCTGAGGACACAATTAAAGTGACTATTTACAAATTCAAATAAAATAATTTTATAGTGATAAATTTTCTAAATAAAATTAACGAGTTATCAGCTTGGTAATACATCCATCTATCCAAAATAAATTTCCTTGACCCTTTGTAATAAAACTACAATTATTTCTTAATAACACTATATTTCAAAGTGGGCAAATATTTGAATTACAGCTGGTATAATTTAAATTATCATATTACATCTACACTTTTTACTTTTAATAAAGCAAAATAAACAATATAAAATATTGTAATATCTTTGATGATTTTATGAATTACTATTCATCTTAGTGAAAAGCAGGTTTTATTTTTCTGTAATAGTTTTATAGTTACTTTATTGAGTAAATCAGAAAATAATTAAACATATATGCTATTTTAATTGACTATTAATTACTTGGCAATCATTAAACTTTTTAAAATATAAATTTTAAAATACTATTCCATATATGTAAAACAAAACAAGCATTTTGAACTAGAGAATATCTTAAATCATATCTCATATTAACATACAGGCTTAGAATTGGCATATAAAAATTACTCCTATTATAATTCTTTTTCTAACAAATCCCATTTTTCTTAAAATAGCAATTATTAAACATTTTTCAAAATTAATTACAATTTAATTATCTGTTTCCATTGCTCTCAGGATTATTTCGCGAAATCATGATTATGCACTTGGAAATATTTAAATATTTATTATTAAATTTTGCTTATGTGTGATGCTAGCTAACATTCATGATTCTAACAACCTTATACTCATAGAGCTAGGTTTTCATCTATGTAAACATATATAAGCCTATGTGGATGGAATAACTTTTCTCAAGATTTTCAAATATATATATATACATATTATAACGATCGAAATGAAAGTGAAGATCGAATCTAACCGCAAACTATGATATCTGCTCTACAGGGCGCCATCTAGGCATTTAAACCTAGAAAAATTTATAGAGTAGGCAGATACGCGCTATTAAGATTCCACTTTATTTAAATATTCAGATCGTTAGCCCAAGTCACTAGCTCAGTGGAGACGCAGAGATAAAAATCTATATCTTAATTTATATCTTAAATATAAATAAATAAAAGCCACTGCCAGAAATTAACACATAAAAATATTTATTTACACACATATAAAATAATATTTAAATTTTGAGGAATAAATTCAACATTTTAGATTTTTCTATTAATCTTTAGTTTTACATTTAAGTAAATTACAACCATGAGTTTAATATTTATTTAGTGAGTCGAGTATGAATAGACTACATAGATCTGCATTTGAAAAGAAAATATTCTTCCCTGATTTAACCTTAGGCAACAAATTTCGCAATCAAACTGGCGCCAATCCATCAGATACATTTATGTATTCAATGTAGCATGAACATACAACAACACAAAATACTATACTGTCAGGAATGTACATCTGAACAGCAAGTAGAATTAGAGAAAAAATTGTCTCTCTACCAACCAGGAATGCGACATCTGTTGGCGAGTAGAACCATAAACATAAAACTCCATAGGAATGGACTGCGGTCCTTTGCCATCTTACAAACCCATCCATACGCAAACAGAAGGTATGTGGCATATATATATAATCCTTCCCATAGCAGATCTCATACTACATCTACAATTACACAAATATATCAAATCCATTGAACCAATTCAACTACGAAATTAACAACCTAAGATTACCCTCCCTTAATATAACTTTACAAAACTATATAACCATTCACGCCCAACTTAAATTTAACATTTAAATACGTTCGCACAGATTATTTTTATACAATTTGTTTTATAATGTCGAGTATAGATCGGCTGCACAGATTCCACGGTCAAAAACATTCCAAATTAAACACAACCGATGAAAATACAAAGTCAATCGATAACGTCAATTGCTGAGGGAATACAGGAGATCCTTTGGTGTTCATCATAAGACACCGCAGTGACATTGTTGACTTATATGTTCTAATCAACTGTGGAAACCACAACATAATCAACTGCTAATGAATCTCTGCAACATCTATACCCAACTTAAATGTAATGCATTTAATAATTTCTGCAATAAATATTACTACAAATAATAATAATAAAATGGAAATGATTTTAGCAAAACTTAACTATATTAATTTAAACAATCAATTATTAATTTGAAAATCAAATAAGAGTTCATTTTAAAATTTAAATTAGCTGAATCTTTAAAAAAAACATTGACGAAAGTTCTTAATTACTTTTTTTTGTTGTTGTTAATTTGTAAAGTTCATAGCTCACGGTAGAAGAGTCCAGGTTTCTGCTTTTAATTCCCGCACCACCTCCATTGGAAGCTAATGTTCTGGAGATGGCAATAGCTGGTTCAAGGTATCACAGTCTTTTCATTTTTTTTTAAATAGAGAATGTGGTATGTGCGTCCTACCACATCTCTCAAACACAAAACGCTGGAACTGTCAGAAAAAACTGTATTTCCCTTTTTATATTATCCACACGGATTCAATCAACAAAACATCACTAATCCATCACTTTCATTAGGGTCCGAGCCAAGGCTTAGTGCTTCCATTGGTCAAGCTAATTTCTCTTTATTTTCTTATCTATCTTTCATCAGATCATTTTAATTATACAAGAGCCCAAGGCTAGCTTGCTTTTCAAACAATTTATAAACAATCATTTCCATTTACAGATTACAAGAATTAATTAATACCTGTTTTTATTTTTAAATCTTGTACTTTTTTTTTTTTTATAAAAAAGTACGTTCAAATACTTATTTATTTGTTTTTTTTTTTTTAAAAAAAATTTTTTTAAAGTTAGGCATCTGTGCGAATGTATATACGTTTAAAAACATTTTAATTTTAGCATTTAGTTTTTTACTTTTATTTGCAAACTTTTAAGTTTTTATTTTAAATTAATGTAACGACATATTTATATATCGTTACATATCAATAATCTTCCTCAAAAAAACAAAAAACATTAAAAAAAAAAAGAATTTACTTAGTGTTAGTAATTACATTACACAAATTGATTATATATGAAAATTTCAAAGAGACAAAACTTTTTTTACAAGACAAAACAGTAATTACACACAAATATAATGATTTTAAAAAAAATGTTGACTGTTGATTCCCTATTACCAGCTAAATTTCTGCCCCCTCCCTTCCAAGTTGCATTTCTCCTACCTTTAACTATTACTTAGGTAAGTTGAACGATTAGATTTTAATTTAACAAGACTTTTTTTTTTAAAAAAATGATTTAGATTTATTATTACGTTTTATTTATTAGTTTTTATTCCTCGAATTTATCTCTACATATGCACAATTTTTCTTACTGGCAGTACCTTTAAGACCAAAAATTCAAACTAACTCCACGTCAATACAACAACAAATATATTTATATTAATTTCAGGAAAAATATTACGAGCATGATTCACTTTTAAAATTCTCAGGGCACTCGTGTTTATTAAAGATCGTCCCCACGTTGGGCGCAGTTATAATGATCGAAATGAAAGTGAAGATCGAATCTAACTGCAAACTACAATATCTGTTCTATAGGGCGCCATCTAGGCATTTAAACCTAGAAAAATTTATAGAGTAGGCAGATATGCGCTGTTAAGATTCCACTTTATTTGAATATTCAGATCGTTAGCCCAAGTCACTAGCTCAGTGGAGACGCAGAGATAAAAATCTATATCTTAATTTATATCTTAAATATAAATAAATAAAAGCCACTGCCAGAAATTAACACGTAAAAATATTTATTTACGCACATATAAAATAATATTTAAATTTTGAGGAATAAATTCAACATTTTAGATTTTCTATTAATCTTTAGTTTTACATTTAAGTAAATTACAACCATGAGTTTAATATTTATTTAGTGAGTCAAGTATGAATAGACTACATAGATCTGCATTTGAAAAGAAAATATTCTTCCCTGATTTAACCTTAGGCAACAAATTTCGCAATCAAACCGGTGACAATCCATCTGATAATTTATGTATTCAATGTAGCATGAACATACAACAACACAAAATACTATACTGTCAGGAATGTACATCTGAACAGCAAGTAGAATTAGAGAAAAAAATGTCTCTCTACCAACCAGGAATGCGACATCTGTTGGCGAGTAGAACAATAAACATAAAACTCCATAGGAATGGACTGCGGTCTTTTGCCATCTTACAAACCCATCCATAGGCAAACAGAAGGTGTGTGGCATATATATATAATCCTGCCTGTAGCAGATCTCATACTACATCTACAATTACACAAATATATCCAATCCATTGAACCAATTCAACTATGAAATTAACAACCTAAGATTATCCTCACTTAATATAACTTTACAAAACTATATAGCCATTCACGCCCGACTTAAATTTAACATTTGAATACGTTTGCACAGATTATTTTTATACAATTTGTTTTATAATGTCGAGTATAGATCGGCTGCACAGATTCCATGGTCAAAAACATTCCAAATTAAACACAACCGATCAAAATATAAAGTCAATCAATAACGTCAATTGCTGAGGGAATACAGGAGATCCTTTGGTGTTCATCATAAGACACCCCAGTGACATTGTTGACTTACATGTTCTAATCGACTGTGGAAACCACAACATAATCAACCACTAACGAATCTCTGCAACGTCTATACCCAACTTAAATGTAATGCATTTAATAATTTCTGCAATAAATATTACTACAAATAATAATAATAAAATGGAAATGATTTTAGCAAAACTTAACTATATAAATTTAAACAATCAATTATTAATTTGAAAATCAAATAAGAGTTCATTTTAAAATTTAAATTAGCTGAATCTTTAAAAAAAACATTGATGAATGTTCTTAATTACTTTTTTTTGTTGTTAATTTGTAAAGTTCATAGCTCATGGTACAAGAGTCCAGGTTTCTGCTTTTAATTCCCGCACCACCTCCATTGGAAGCTAATGTTCTGGAGATGGCAATAGCTGGTTCAAGGTATCACAGTCTTTTCATTTTTTTTTAAATAGAGTGTGGTATGTGCGTCCTACCACATCTCTCAAACACAAAATGCTGGAACTGTCAGAAAAAAACTGTATTTCCCTTTTTATATTATCCACATGGATTCAATCAACAAAACGTCACTAATCCATCACTTTCATTAGGGTCTGAGCCACGGCTTAGTGCTTCCATTGGTCAAGCTAATGTCTCTTTATTTTCTTATCTATCTTTCATCAGATCATTTTAATTATACAAGAGCCCAAGGCTAGCTTGCTTTTCAAACAATTTATAAACAATCATTTCCATTTACAAATTATAAGAATTAATTAATACCTGTTTTTATTTTTAAATCTTGTACTTTTTTTTATAAAAAAGTACATTCAAATACTTATTTATTTGTTTTTTTTTTTTTTAAAAAAAATATTTTTAAAGTTTGGCATCTGTGCGAATGTATATACGTTTAACAAACATTTTAATTTTAGCGTTTAGTTTTTTACTTTTATTTGCGAACTTTTAAGTTTTTATTTTAAATTAATGTAATGACATATTTATATATCGTTACAATATATATATATATATATATATATATATATATATATATATATCATTGCTATATTAGATGTGATGTCTGTAACCAGGTTTTTTATAGAAGCACTTTTAATAATCTGGATATAAGAATTTCAAGGGAATTATATCAAATGGCCCATCACCATTCATGACTAAATAACCTATATTCTCCCTGTGACTTACACTATGTGCTATTGGATTAAAACGTAAAGATTGAATATCCATATGAACCCAAACAGTTACATTTGACAAGAAATCCTTACATTTAAACACCACAAGCACATCCAAGCAGTAAACTGAAAATATGATATCTTAATACATTTTATAACAACTGAAATGTTTCTCAGAACTAAAACACAAAATTCCACCACAAAAATTAATAAATACCCAATAGTAGGACTATAACTCTAATATTACCAGAATGCACTAGCATAACTTAATTGATAATAGCATACACACAGAGCAAAAAAATAATAACATGTAAATAAGTGTTTCATAAAATAATTCAATATCTAAAATATAAAAATCATGACTATACTAGTAATTAATTCCCAAATAAATATCTTTCTTTCAGGAGCATATATTCATTATAACTTTAAAATAGCAATTTGAAAGATATGAGAAATAATTTTTTAGAATAAAACACACTAGGTTATTTTATCTTTTTTAAATTTTAAATAGAATAATATTAAACAACCAAACAAGCATATATTAAAACAAATAATAAAAATTACCAATGAATTTTATAATTCAATAACACTTTTCCAAGAATATTCCATTTAAAATTAAACCATCAATTTAACACACTTTCAATATATTTTTAAACATAGATAATCTATTATGTATTACATTATAGTATATTCACACATATAATACCAATTAACATTCAAAATGATGAATATAAAACATTAAATGTAAATTTCTTTAAATATAACAATCCCAAAAAATAAAGTGAATAAAAGTTTTTTCTTTTACCAAAACAGATTCTGAAATGTAAGTTTAAAAGAAGTTTGAACAGCCAAGTCATTTGTTAAAATCTCCCCCCCCCCTCTATCTGCTCACAATGAAGAAAGTAAGCTTGAAAATTAGAAATGACAAAAATAATTTTCTCTTAGATAAAGTTAATTTATTGTCCATGCCTATTCTTGTAATATTACAGTTCTTTTAATATTTAAGAAAAAACACTTTAAATACAGTAAAAAAAAACTTTACTTTGATAAGTGGTTCCAATTGGAATAAATCTTTAACTTTACTACAGACAGCTAGATTAAATTGAAATATTTTATTTCTTCAAATATAATCTTAACATAAGTTCCATTTTTTTCTTTTTTAAAATAGCAGAATGATTCACTATTGTAATAAGTATTGGTTTAAATATAACTTATATTTTAACAGTTCCATTATATAATATCATAACATATTAGATGAATAAGTTGGTAATTCAAGTTTTAAATGTTTTCTTAAGAGCATTTACAATATTAGTGCAGAAGATTAAATAGTTCACTTCAGGAGTTAATACTATGTTATTTTAGAATCATATAAAAGTTTGTAAGCAAATATAAAATATTTATATAATACAAAAAAATAAATTCTTATATAATACACCATTGCATGGTCTGTTGTTCCCATAAGAGTCAATCTTTTCCATAGATTAAGGGAAAATTCCAGTAATATTGCAACTTTATCCAAGCTATTCATGTATTTTTTTTTCTCCAATTGCCCTGATAAGAAAATATCAGTATGGCCCTTTTTACTCCTTAGACACTTGACTGATTATCTTTTTATTTCATATTAATGTTAGTTTAAATAAACATAAAATTTGAAACACATATTTTTTTTAAACAAAAATAATAACTGTTTATATTAGCAAAGTACATTTTAAAAATTATTTTGTACTTTATTGATAATTTTTCACACACACTGCCTCACACACTTGTTCTCCCTCTATTATATAACCAACCCCAATTGATCAGCTGATTATAACTTGCAAAATAACATACATGTAAGCACAGACAAACACATATATCTCTAGAATTTCTTTAATTGGACAATGCTTTGTCTTACTTAATATCTAATAATTTATTTAAAATAATTTAAGCTAACTAACGTTGTAGATTTAATGGATAATTATTCAAATTTAGATTTATTTATAATAAAAACTACATTATTTTAATAAATATTAGTACATTATTTACACTTTAAACAACATTATTATTAAAATTTGTACTTATAACAGACTATTAATATGCATTTTAAATACTACTTAATGCATTAATAAAATTATATAAGATAGCTTTAAGTGTAATTTCTGCAATTTTAGTTTTAAAAGGTTACAAAAAGTATTACTGAATTGAAATTTAATTTTTTTACTGATTTGTACATCTAACTATTTTAATTAAGGCACAAGACACAATTCAACTGTGTACAATATATGTATATTGAGGCCATTGTAAGATTTAATGCATCTATCTATAACAATCACAATCTAGCCTTTGAATCTAGGCCAGATAAAGTCTAACATTTTTTTTTTAGGTTTTCAATTGGTGTATCTAAGAATCTAGTCTAAAACCAACCCAGCTAGCCTTCCAATTACTGTTGGTTAATCAATATCTAGTACTTCTTAGCTAAAATCTAAAACAAAGAGAGAAAATTGTAAATCTTGATATATAACATTTGATTAACATAGCAATAGTATCTTTTAAAAAAAACACATATTACAAAGATTTTTGCAGTGAGCTATTTAAAACTTTTATATTTTTCTTATATGTGTGTGCTACATTGTAAAAACTTGCAGCTCAAACGGGTTATTTATTAGCAAAAATATGATCTTTTATCATTTTAGTAAACTAACTCTTATCTTTAATAGTAATCAATTTTAAAAATGGAATCAATTTAAAATTGTGAAATTTCACATTAATACCATTTTAACATTTTCACCCATACATCCTTCTCATGTTATAATTTAATTAACTATCAACAAATACTCAAAATGAGGGGGGAGGGGAACTGAACTTTTATTTTTAATGTTCAATACATACATTTTTCTTTTTAATGAATGTTCATTTAATAAAATTAAACCGTTTTTTCTTTTTTAATGGGCACAGACATGTTGAAATTTATTTATTTTTTATTCATGTGATTATAAAATAACCTTGAACAATTTTGATTCTCAACATTGTTCCATTTTAAAAGAATTTATTTTTATTACCCTTCAATTGATATGCCTATGAGGAAATAATAATCATGTGGATAAAAATAAAATCCATTAAAACTTTCCAAATAGATTTAACTCAAAATAAATACTGATGGTTTTTCTAAGAAGATTTATACTTAATATGTTGTAATTCTGCAGCCCAGAATAATGGATGCTCTTTTTAAACAGATAACGTGCAACATTTAATTTGTTTCTATTGTTAATCAGGAGATTTTCTAAATATTTTTGAAAAAAGATATGTTATATTTTTTCATATATTATGACATTAATTTTTAAAGTAATTTTTTTTTATAGTCAATTGAATTAATAATAATAATAATAATAATAATAATAATAATAATAATAATAATAATAATAATAATAATAATATATATATATATATGGTTCATTATCCGAAAAAGGAAACAATTTTATGAACCATTATTTTGTTTATATATAAACAACTTGCGAGGATCGAGTACTTTTCTATATAACAGAGAAAGAGAGGGTGGACGGGATAAACTACTCTAGAAATGAGTTTTGCGATGACTATACAAACCAATCTGTGAATAAAAACTACATCCACATATAGGATGTGGAAAAGCATTTTTCTACCTACTTGATATTTTAATGTTGTCTTTTGATTTCTTCAGCAGGTAACGTTTCTTTCTGAATTATTTCAATACCATGTCTAATTGTGTCCCTCCAATTGAGTCTCTTCTCTACCATATCATCCCAATGGTTACAATTGACACCACACTTCTTTCAAATCTTTTTGAGATAATAATTATGACATAGACAAGGTCACCACTTGTATGAAAGCCATTCAAAACATCCTTCTAAGAAGTCTTGCATTGTTGATTCATTTTAAATATCCAGTTCAACGAAAATGCAATATTGCAATAGTTGGACTTTATAATATCATAACCAGCAAGTTGAAAAATATACTGATTGATTTTAAAATCTCATCATTGTATTTTTAAAAATTTTATAAAGCTCCTTAAATGAAATTTTTCTAATGCCTTTATATTGAATTAGTAAATACTAAGTTTCACTTCTATACAATAAATTAGATAAAATAACAACTCTATATTGAACAAAACTTTTAACTTGATAAAAACCAAAACAGAACTTTGGAGTTTGTGTTTTACCTCAACATCTAAGTCCATCTTTCTACCCATAAAATTATCAAAACATTTAAACTAAACATTGCTGATGATTTTTCATTGATCATTGGCAGATAAAGAACTTGAGTTATTTGAATATTAATTAATAGACCAGTCTTTATATATTGCACTCAAAACATTAATTATATTTGAAACTTATCTTTTAATTGGCAAACATAGCATAATCATCAGCATACAATAAATCCAGAATCTAAGAAGAAAAAGATGTTCTTGCTTTCACTTTTAATTGATTCAAATTAAAAAATTCAAACATCATTTCTGCATCATATCTTAATACTCATTTGATTAATCTGCTCATAAACAATTCCAAAAAACAATCATAAAAATTGAAAACAATGTTGAAACAAACACACATTCTCATTTAATCCTAGTTTTTATTTCAAATGCCTCAGATTTTCTACTTATGTCATAATGATTCCTAGAAGCTGTATAATTTAAATAAATTTTGGTGGACAAATAATTAATTTCAAACAATGCTACAGAACAATTCTATTAATTGAATCAAATATTAAAAACAATACAGCCACTGAAATAACACAACTAATCACATCAAAATTGCCACAAATTATTCAAACCAACATAAAACAAAAGTGAAGACCAGGGCAATCACCAAAGAAAAACAGATGCGCCAAAAAGTTAAAATGAAAGAGTCAAGCACAAGCAACTATGAAAAGCAGTAGAAAACAATAGAAACAACTGATGAAGAATTTGACCTATATTATGAAGATGCACAAGATTGACCAGCAACAGAAAAGCAAAACATGAACAAACACACCTACAATACACAATCTCAATAAAAGTAAAAATGACTTTCGACATATTGGGAACTAACTGATATTATATATGTAATAAAGGATAATTGGTAGCACATCAGTATTCCCATAATTGAAAGCCTTAGTGCTCATGTAAAGGGAAACAACTGAACAAATGATCCATTGAAGGATACTAGCATGCACAAACCCTTATGACATATGCACCCCTGTACATCAATATAAGTAACAAACTAGATGTAAAAATATATTTTGATGTAAAACTACCTAGATTAATAAAATGCTTTTTGAAAAGTAGTAGTAGTAGTAGCAGTTGCAGTAGTACTAGTAGTAGCAGCAGTAATAGTAGCAGTAGCAGGAGCAGCAGTAATAGTAGTAGTAATAGTAATAATCACAACTACAATAACAATAATAATAACAGCAATAACAACAACAACAACAACAACAATAATAATAATAATAATAATAATAACAACAACAACAACAGCATATAATTTTCAACTGCAAGGCCATGGAGCAGACTAGATGCATTCTGCAAAGGAAATATAGAAAACAAAACACTCTACAATGATACAAATTATGTTAATTTACAAAGGTAGGTCTGTACCAGCCATAAGGGCCTCAACCTTTGTCTTATATGCACTTTGGTGCACTAGTTGTGTGTTTGTATTGGGTAATAACCCAGAAGGCATCCAGCCATATTTGAGAATAAGTTAATTAAAATTCAAGTTAGAGACAAACAGATCACCAGCCTGGATATTTATGCAGCTACTTGGTCCCTGCTCAGACAAACAGCAAAGTTTTAAATAATGGACAATCTAGTATATTATACGTAGACAAGAACTATGTTTTAAGCTCATGTAAATTCAGAAAGAACTCTATCAAAATGACAATGTAAATGTTAAAATTTGTAATCAACTTGTAGCAGTTAATTTACTATGTAACCACTAATGTTGTATTCTTTTGAGATAATAAGGTCTTTTGAAACATCATCACCATCATCATCATCATCATCATCATCATAATAATAATAATAATAATAATAATAATAATAATAATAATAATAATAATTCAATTCATTTATTTACCATACAAAACTACAGCAAAAAGCCAATTACAGTATTGCACCATAACAAATATATAAATACATAGATGAGTTTAAATGACAAATTATTAATATAATTATGTGCCATATTTCAATAAAAGATAATTAACACATTTAAAAATCTAAAGTAGAATTAAATATCAGCATATAAACAATTATTATTAAGACATTAATAGTAACAAATAAATAAAAGGGATAAATATAAAGCACATAACAAAATAAAAATAAAAAAAACAATTTAATATATATAAAAACAAAATCAAGTTAAACCAATAATAATAATAATAATAATAATAATAATAATAATAATAATAATAATAATAATAATAATAATAATAATAATAATAATAATAATAATAATAATAATAATAATAATAATAATAATAATAATAATAATAATAATAATAATAATAATAATAATAATAATAATAATAATAATAATAATAATAATAATAATAATAATAATAATAATAATAATAATAATAATAATAATAATAATAATAATAATAATAATAATAATAATAATAATAATAATAATAATAATAATAATAATAATAATAATAAACAGTAGGAGGTAATATAAAATCTTAGATCATAATAATAAAGTAAATATAAAAGATATTTAGAGCAATGATGTTGTATATGTTTATTATTTAAAAAACATTTTCAATAAATATTTCAAGAAAGTGGTAAAAAAAACAAATTATGATTTTTTATAATGAAATAAAAATAGCAAAAATTATAGATAACATCTGTTTACCAGATTGTTTATGAAGCTTATGTAATTACATCTTTGAAAATCCTAGTTGTCAAATTTATATACAAATTTATTATATGTAAAAAAAGGCAAATTATGTGCTTGAGTTCCACATAATGTCTCTCCAATAGAAACAAAGACTCATCATATTACAACAATGGCCAAATGCAGCTTTAAGAGCTGTATGTACTCTAAGTCAAGTTAAGTGCAGCACTTGTTGAATCTGATTTAATTTTATTATTTCAGTTTTTTTTAATTGCACAAAAATTTGTAATACGATAAATTTTTTTATTAAACATGTTAGTACTTACTTTATTACAAATTAAATCACATTTATGTACATACTGTTTTCACATATACTGACAAATTGTATTGTAACAACATCTACTGAATCTATAAATATTACAACATGGGCATATAGAGTGATCATATGTGTATATTTATGATTTGTGTAATTTTGTGAATATATATTTCAGTGGTAGTTTCCTATCAGACAATTGTTGTAATTCATATTTTTTCAAAACATCTCTTAAGTAGAATTAAGCAATTTAAACTTATTTAAGATGTATAATTTTTCCACAGCATTGGTGCAAGCTTTCTAAAAACATGCACCCAGGTCAAGAAAATTATTTTGTTTATAATTAATGTTCTTAGAGTTTCATGTTTTTTTTTAAACAATTATATAAAAAAAACTTGAAAATAAAATTGGAAAGTATTTGCCTGATTTTGGTTATGTTATTTCTATTTTTGGTGGTAAATAATAATAAAATAGATGTTTAAGCATTAGCAGGAAAATATCACTCAAAAATCAATGTGGTCCAAAATTTTTTTTAATTATTCTAAATGGTTTTTATTCTTATTTTACTTTTAAAAACCTTGTCTTTGACTCTTTGTTGCACCATTTATGATTTCTTTAAAACAAGAATATTTAGATATTTTAAATTAATTATTTATTTATGTATTTGTTTAAATTTCAGACTTTGGAAATAAATTTACTTAAATTCTTATTAACATGACCTCAGACAATATCAAAATATGAAAATACAAACAAGAAAATAGAAGCTTACAGAAAGAATAGGTAGAAATATCTAGCTTTTATTGACAATAAAGGAAAGTTGTTGTGACTTATTTGTAAAGTTACAATTGCTAACTACAATGTAAGCAATTTAAGTTGACATTATAAAGTAAATCATCCCCATTTTTCAACTCAATACCCACACAATTCCAAATTGTTGTCAGAGAAAGTTAAGTCATTGCAATCAGATCTTCATAAGCAACAAGAACTCTTGTTTTCATTTAATCATGAAGATGACAGAGCCAACAAAGCTAGTTTTTTGTTAGCTTGGAATATTGCTCATGCCAAACATCCAAATTAAAAAGAATTTATTAAAAGAAACTTGGAAGTAGTTAAAGTTTTGGATTGAGATAATACAAAATGGCAGAAATTGATTGCACAAGTTCCTATTTTATGCTATATGACTGAGCATTATATTAGTGAAATTAGTAAAAATATTGAAAATTATTTGTTGTGAGATTTGAAAAATTGTACAGCACTCAGTTTAGCTTTTGATGAGCCTACGGATATTCAGGATGTTCCATAATTGCCCATTTTTGTCTGCTATGTATCTACAGATATAAATATGAAAGAAGAAATACTAGATCTATTAGATTTTAGCAAAACAACTTACAATATTGATGTCAAAAGTACTCTTGATGATGTAATGAACAGGTTTAAAAAGCCTGGTAATAAATTTGTAAGTATTGTGACTGACCAAACCCCTGCAATAATAAAGAAAAACATAGGTCTTTTAAACAAAATCCCACATTTTGTACCTCTTCACAAATCACCACAAGCATCTCATAGCAAAGCATTTGAAATATAAAATGTGCGGAAGTTTATTTTGCAGATTGTGAATTTAATTAGAACAAATGACAAAACACACCATCAATTTAAGAATTTTTTAGAAGAGTTAAGTGATGAAACAAATGAATTACCCAGAGAGCTCTCCTTATGGTCTATTATAAAATGTTTGTAAACTTATAATGTTTTGAACTATTTTGTGGAACTTCTAAATTCTATCACAACATTTTTAAAAGACAAAGAAAAAATACTTGGAATTAAAAGATGAAACTTAGCTTCCTAATGTTCCTTGTATACATTATGAAAGATTTGCAAACACTTAATTTGACTTCACAAAGGGGGGGGGTTATTAGTGGATTGTTACAAACTGTATTTAATTTTGAAGCTTTTTGTGCATGATCTTAAATCCAGAATATTTAATCATTGAATATAAAGAAAATATGCCAGAATTGGAATGATTATAGGATTGAAGATTTGAAATATTTTAAATTTACATTTGCATATTTTGTAAACCCATTTATTTGTGATATTACTGAAGATAGATTTACAATTTCTGTAACAATACTTGTTGTAACACTACTTGTTGAAAAAGCAACTGGTTAATTGTAATTATTTAAAATGAAAGAGAATCAGGGACAGCAAATGCATCACAAATCTAATTTTGTACTTAAATTTTGAAAACTCATGTCAGAATAAAAATATCCACACTTAAATAAAGCTGCTTGCTGCTTAAACATATTGTTGTGAATCATGAAATTGAAATATCATTCATAATTGACCAATCAGCATCTCACAGAATTGCCAAAATGGCTTTAACAAATTATGTGCCAAATTTCAGTTTGTTAAATGTTATATTTTTTATTAATACATTTTTATTATTATATTTTATTTTTATTATTAAAATTTTGAAATAATTATTTTGTATTTTATATCTATCTCTTAATAATATTTTTATATTTTATACAGCACTTAAAACTTGTATCAAATATTAATATGTCATCACATTAATTATTTAACATAAACTTTAACTATATGTATTTATTTCTGAGTACTTTATTAATATGGTGGGGCTCTTTACAATATATAAATGACCTCATGTATACCCATTTCTGTCTTATTACAAATATGTTTTTGCTTGCTTACAAGATCAAAACATCAGTATTCTTACTCAGATTAATTCTGGACTTTGACTTACTTATTATATATTGGGAGAAATATCTAAACTGGATAATCTGAAAAAAAGTATCTAAATCTGCTGGGTTATGAAAAAATTTCAAACTTTTGTCCAGTCAGACTTAAATATGAAATCATGGGTATGTCAGGTGGATACATTAACTATTATGCCATTAGTCTTTTGATTATTACATATACCTTTTCATATTTACAAACCTATGATATTGTATTCATATATCTTACCAAACATCAATTTCAATAATGATTTTATGTTAATGAAATATTAAATTATCAACTTCACTTAAGATTTTTCTTAGTTTTATATATTAAAAAAAACCCATAGCATTCTTAATATAAATTTTATTTAACTTTTTTAACTAGTAAACTGCAGGTGACAATGCCCTCCAGTAGAAAATTTAATCCATACATGCATATTATCATAGTAAGCTTACATTAAATATTGTTTCTGAAAACAGGATGACATTGCTAATTTTATTTTATTTATTCGTTTAATTGATTTATGCTATAATTTTATTAATCTTGTATAAACAACGAGTTAAACAGTATCATAAATTGTACAAAAGGTATGTCTAGTATTTTATTTATAGTAATTTAAAAAAAATCCAAACTGAAAGCAATATTTAATTTTTCTTTTAATAAAATGCTTTATTGGATGGTATGATATATATTGTTTATGAAAAGAGATGTCAATTATTATCATAAATCAAGTCTTTTAATTTTGAAATCCGTTATAAAATAGTTGTGTGATAAAAGTAAAATGAACATTTACTTCAACAATAAGATGAAACCATACAAGTAAAGATGTTTTAATCTTAAAGCCTTAAAGCTTTAATAACTTAAATTTATTTTGCACATTAATTAATTAAGTTACTGTAAGAGTGAAAGTCTTCATGGAATTAAGCAGATCTGAAATAAAACAAGTATAAAGAGATAAAAAATCAACAAGTATTTGAAAGTTTTTGAGGTCTGAAAAAAGGAAATAAATAAAATTAAATTATAGCATAATAATACTGAATTTTTGAAAAAATTAAAAATAAAAAGTCCTACAAAGATATATTATTAAAAATTATTAAAATCATTTGAGCTATTTTCCATATATAAATTATTGAATTTTTGATATCATATATATCATCATCATTTGCAGTTATTATCGGTCCATTTAAAAATCAATATCTCTCCAAATTTAATCCAATTTGTCCAATCCATAGCCATTTTTCTCCATCAACAAATATCCTTATTTCATCCAATCGTCTCACATGTTCTCTATTTTTAGGCCTTTTACAAGCACATGGTATCCAGCTATTATTGTTGGTAGTAATATTACTAATATCAATAAAATATATAAATTTGTCATAAAAAGATGCAGAAAATAATTATTTTAGTAAAATTATTTAGGTTAAAAAATACAAATTTTAAGCAAAGTATTCATTAAAAAAATCAAATGGCTTATTGCTCAGTTCATAAGAAATTGAGCATTAGAGGTGACAGTATGGCACCAAGACCCATAGACTGTAAGCCACAGAATTCACCACTTTATCAATGAGATAATTTATATAGGACAATATTGATAATGATGATGATAATAATAATAATGATGGTAATAATATAGATGAAAATATATAAAACATTTTGAAGTAATCATCCTATAATTATTATCATTGTTATTAGAAAGTGTTATGAAATCCTTAAAAAATAATAGTTATCATAAAATTTGGTGAAAAGACATTATGTATATTTGTTATATTAGCTTGTTACATCACAAAATATGATCTAAGTAATATTGCATACATTGATTGGCTGAAGTGAAGAATAAATAATTCTTACTAAAAATGGTAGGAAGACAAAAAATAAATATAGTGAGTAATACCTATATTGAAAAATAATTAAATTACTTTAAATTCTGATTTATTTGCTGTAGCTTTTCAATAATATATTTTACAGCAGAAACATTATAAGCCATATTATGTTGTTAAAAAATGTCTGAAGAGTTGTGGCTTGGAGTAGTTTGAAGCCTGTCCATTAAAGAATAAAGATTAGCTATCTTAATATAAAGCTGAGCACTGATCGTATATATGTGTGGAAATAGTAATCTGGACCAACTGATGACTGTTGGTTTAGCTTGAAATACCTATATTGGTGATTATTTATCTTTTCAGCATGTGAGTAACCAGATTGGTCAGCAATATGAGATGGCATGGAGAGTTGTGGGTCGTGTGAAAGTCTGAGTTTGAATCCCTTATATAATTAAATTCTGAAATTAAAAATAATGTTTAAAGAACTGAAAACAGTTATGATTAAGATAATACTATTTAAAAAAAACTAATTGTATTCTACTTGAAGTGACTTAAATTATTATTTTAACATTACTTGAAAATATGTTAATAAATTAATTTCATGTTTATGCTTTTTTCATTTTTTTATTACAAAATTTTCTCTATTGACAATTTAATTAGCCAACAGAATTTTTCAGAGGTTGTCAATATAATAGACATTCTAAAAAATGTTCACAGGTTTTGAACAAGTCAAAAAATTAATCAAAATATCAGGAAGATAAATAATAAAAGTTCATAAAAAAAGTTAAAGATAATTTATTACGAATTAAAATATTTTACTAAGTCAAAACAAACCAATAAAAAGTAAATGTAAAACTTAAAAAACTAAACTATTTTTTCTTAAAGTTGTTAGTGTCATGTGACGATATTTATAATTTTTGTTGCATTCTTCTTAGTCTGCTTCTCTTTCTTTTACTGTGAAATCCACTTCCTTGGCTTCAAAATTTCCTCAATATAAATATATAGTTTAAAATCACAATAGCTTTTCATAAGAGTAATTAGTTCTTTTAAATTATGCATGCACGAACTTTTCAATAGTATGTAATAAATATTTAAATCCAAGAACTATGATAAGCATTAAATTACTTTTATAGTATTCATAAGAATATACAGAAATTGCCAAAACTTTATATATTGAACTCTCTCTCTCATCACTTTCATCATTTTTAACTATTATCAATCCACTGCAAGATGAATGTCTCTCAAAGTTTAATTGAATTTCCTTGATTTCTATCTTCTCTTCTCCACATTCTACCAGCAAACTTCCTTTTTTCAACAACCCATTACATACATGGACTCTTTCTAGATCCTTTATAATTTAAGATTTCAACAATCCATCTATTATCATTTCTTCTAACAATATGTCTAGTTCAGCTACATTTCATTCTCTTAATTCTTTCAATGATTTCAGCAATACTTATTTGTATTATCACCTATGTATTTCACTTTTGACCTCTTCTTGTTACTACTAAGCTACATCTCTACATACTTTGTTGAATGGTCTAAAGACTATAAACTGTTTTTCTGTTAAGTGCCCACAACTCAGATCCATAAGTAAGAACTTGTAATACAATTTATTAAAAACATTCCTTTTCAAATGTGTAGGCACATTTCATTTTAATAATAAGTTATTTCTACCAAAAGTACTTCACACCAGTTTAATTCTATGATTAATTTTATTCATTATGTTTCCATTTGTATTAATAATTTGACTATTGTATTTATAGTTATTAATCTCTAATTCATTATTATAAATCTTCATTTGAAAAAATGCACTGAAGATTCCTGTCTTCTTTTTACCACTTTACTTTAGTCCTACTTTTTTACTTTCATTTGATAAATCACTCTTGGAATACTTCCTATAGTTCTGAGGAATTGTTTTCAAAAGAAATTATATCATGTGTAAAATAGATACTTGAATAATCTCCATTTAATTTTAATTTCTAGCTTTCAATTTTAATCCACAAAAGACTTCTTGTAAAACTGCCATAAAATATTTTGTAACTATGGAGTCATGCTACCACACAATCCTAGTCAATGTTAATCTTCTTGATAAAATGCTGTAATTTAATTAATTATAGCTATTGCATTTTGATAAGCACTTATCAAAATATAAAAAATATCATGGTCTATATCATGATGACCCAATGCTTTAATTATTGTAGAAATGCTTAGAAAATCAAATGATTTTTCATAATTCATAAATCCAAAACATAATGGCAACATATTCATTGGTCCTTTTTATAATTATCCTCAATACTTGGATGTGATCAAATGTGCTAAAATCACATTTAATTTGATAATTCTTATATTTATTGACAATGTTTGGACATTTCTCTGAGTAAAAGTGTGGTAATATTTCTGCTGCTTTAAATGGCAGTTTTAAGATAATAACATATTAGCATAGAATATTTTAATATTGTCAATTTAGCCATACTGCTTTTAGTGATTTTTTAATTGAAAAAAAAATCTGAAAATGTCAGCATCATACAGATAGTTGCTAATATTAATCATTATTACTATATTGTACTTAAAAATATTTCTTTTCAGGGCTTTCTGTCCTTGATGATGCTTTAGGTGAAAGTTTTTGTGAACATCATCACCTGGAAAAATTGACAGTGTTTGAAATTTTTCAAATATTTTAATAATTATAAAGCAAAGGTCAGATATTAATGTAAACTTTGATAAATTTATCACAGACCCACCTTCATTCATTGACATTAAAAAAATTTCATTTTCTGAAAGAGTGTTTATGCTAACATCAATGATGACATTTATATGCTTTAATTATATTTAAAAATCAGTTTTTAAATATTTGAAAAACATCAAATATGTGATTTTTTAAGAATATTATCCCTTTATTAAATTAAAAAAATCAAGTCCAAAGTACTACATTTTAGTATAAAATAAAGATTATACAGAAGTGAAAGGTTGAGCATTTTCAAAAACTTGCAGCATTTTAGTATAAAATAAAGATTTTATACAGAAGTGAAAGGGTGAGCATTTTCAAAAACTTGCACCAGGTGTAACAATAAAAAATATCAATTTGAAAAGAATAAATTCTGCTTGTTCTTTTGGTTGTTTAAAATCGAAAATTTGTTGTAGATAAGTTGTAATTATTTTATTAAAAAAATTGTATAGAACTAATAAAAGACAGATAAATCTGTAATTTCTATTATCTTTATTATTACTTTTTAAATATCATTATTACTCCTATGTTCTTTCAATCATATAATACACCTCTATCATTTAGATATTTGGTATATAACTTAGCCTACATATTTTTTCTCCATCTGTATTGATTAAGATATCAGTTATAAATCTATCATTATCAGGAACTTTTCCCTTTTTCATAGATATAACTGCATATCTCACTTCGTTGTTTAAAACATAAGTCAATTCAGAAGATATAGCATTTGTAGGGAATACTTTGTTTTCTTGTTCTTTATTGCTATATTATTCCCAATAAAAATATCCTCCACATATTTTATGATGTCATCTCTCATTTTAATTATAGTTCCATCTTTTTTTTTTATTGCAGAATTTATATCAATTCTAGGATGTTGTTTTATACTACTGAGACTTTTATTTTTGTCAATAAATTACCTTATTAATTCACAATTATATTCTTTATATCATTATTAACTCTATTTCATACCATTTTACAAAACTCTAAATATTCAATTGCTTTTAATAAATCACTTTTATATATTCCTTCTTTTTTTGTACATTGTTTTGTCTCAGTAGAAATTTTATTGTGTAAATGTTGCTTTCTTGTACTACTTATCTTTGTTAAAGTTATTAATAGTATATCAATTACTTCCTATTGATTTCATTCAAATCTGAACCATCTTCAGAATCTATTAATATTTTAATAGCAAGATCAAATTTAAATTCATTGGAATGTCTCTGAAGAATTGAAGTATTAATTCTAAATACTGTTTTTATTAAAAAATTTTGTCTTTCTAATTTTGCATTAACACATATTTTATATCTGGACTAATTAATGATCATTTCCTGTGTTGAATTTATTAATAACATTAATAATCTTGAAAATATATTTTGCTAGTCAAAATATATTTTCATTTATATGTTTTCATGTCCATTTCTATTTAGTATTTTTCTCAAAAAAAAAAAATCATAATATTCAGTTGATCTTTTTCTGAAAACTCCACAAGTCTATATTTTACTTCATTTTTATCCATAATCAAATTTACCTACAAAGCTTTCATCTTTCAATTATCTACCAATTTTAGCATTAAAGAATGCAATGACAATTTAAAAATGTTATTCGTTCTGATCAAAAGCATTTTGTACAACTAAATAAAATCCTCTACTACTCATCAAAATGAGTATTTGTTATGACATAATCTTGAATTATCTGCATTTGATATCTTTTATTAAGTTGAATAACTAATTTTACCACTCAGTCTGATCCACTGTCAATCTCCACAATGTTGTTCTTTCATTTTTATTTACAATGGATACAACTCCGCTTGTGTTTTCAATATTTGTGCCTTTATAATTATATTTAATTTATATTTATAATTTACATTTATAGTTATTGTCAATTTATTTTTTCTTCTAACTTCACAAAGTCCAACGATGTCCCATTTAATATTACATAGTTCTTTGAATTCTTACAGTGTTCCTTCATTTGAAAGTGATCTGCAGTTGTAAACAGCTAAATAAAAAGTTATCATCAAATAGTCTGGCTCCAAAACCAATGGATTCTTAGTACTCTCGACTTGGCCAATAACTGCTGCATTGGCTGCTGACTTTGCAGTCTTCTGGAAATTAGGGTCATGATTTCATTGTTTGTCATGATTGTATCATCATCATCATCAACAACAATTATCAATCCACTGCAGGATGAAGGTCTCTCCAATTTCAATTCATCTTTTCTGATTTTTAGCTTCTCTTTTCCACACCACCCCTATAAACTTTCTTATTTCATCCATTCATCTCACATGTGGTCTCTTTCTGGGTCTTTCACAATCTCTTGGAATACAGTTTAAGATTTCAATTGTCCATCTATTATCATATCTTCTAGCAATATGTCCAGCCCAACTCCACTTTAGTCTTTTAATTTTTTCAATGAGGTCAGTAACATCTGTTTGTTCTTTTACCCATATTTTGCATTTTCAATTTCTTCTTGTTACATCCAGCATGCATCTCTCCACACTTTCGTGAGTGGTCTGAAGTCTTTGTATTGCTCTTCTATTAAGTGTCCACATCTTAGATCCATAACTAAGAACTGGTAAAACATATTTATTAAAAACCTTCCTTTTCAAACACAGGCATATTTCCTTTTAATATCAAGTTATTTCTACCAAAAGCACTTCCACTAAGTTTAACTCTATGATTAATTTGATCCATTATGTTTCCATCTGTATTAATAATCTGACCAAGATATTTGTAGCTGTTAACTTCTTCTAACACATCATAATCATTCTTTATTTTCATATTTTGAGAAAATCTATTAAACATTACTTTAGTCTTTTTAACACTTATCTTTAATCCTACTTTCTTACTTTCATCTGATAACTCCTGCAACATTTCCTGCAGGCTCTAAAGCATTATTTGCAAAAAAAAACAACTACATCACCTGCAAATTCTAAATGACTTAAATAGTTTCCATTTACTTTCACTTCTTTGGCTTCCCATTTTAATCCACAAAATACTTCTTGCAGTAATGCTGTAAAAAGTTTTGCAGATATGGAGTCATCAATATTGACATTCCTAGTATCATTATGTACTTTAATTGTTGCTGTTGCATTTTTATAAATATTCTTTAAAATATGACAATATCCTAGATACATGTCTTGATAATCCAATGCTTTAATCACTGAAGAAATCTTTATAGAATCAAATGCCTTTTTTATAATCTACAAATCCAAAGCATAATGGCAACTCATATTCATTTGTCCTTTTTATAAATTCTCTCAATACCTGGATATGATATACTGTACTAAAACCACTTTTAAATCCAGATTGTTCTCTTAGTTTGTGGAAATCCAATGTCCTCTGTGGACGAGTTGTAATTATCTTGGTAAAAATTTTGTATAAAACTGATTAAAGGCTGATTGGTCTGTAATTTTAATATCTTCTTTATCACCTTTTTAAAATAATAATATTAATACTGCATTCTTACAACCATCTGGTATATCTTTATCATTTAGACATTTGGTATAAAACTTTGCTAAAAAAATTATATTTCTTCACCTGCTTCTTTTAATATATCACTGACAATTCCAGCATTACCTGGAGACTTTCCTTTCTTCATAAATTTAATTACATGTCTCATTTCTTCATTTAAAAATCTGGGCAATTCAGAAGATATAATAGATATAAGAAGTACTTGTTATTTATTACTATATAATTCTTGATGGAAGTTTTGTATTCAATTCATGATGTCATCTCTCTTTTTAGTAATAATTCTATCTTTTTTTTTTGCAAATATAAATTTTCTACCAAGACCAAAATGTTGTTTTACACTCTTGAGACTTTTATTCTCTTCTACAGCTTTCTTTGCTAATTCAAAGTTGTACTTTCTAATATCATTTTCAACTGTTTTCCACACCATTTTACAAAATTCGAGATGTTCAATCATTTTTAATGTATCATTTTTGTATATCTTCATATTCCTCCTTTTTTCATAAATTCTCTAGTCTCAGTAGAAATTTTATTGGTCAATTGCTGCTTTTTTCTACCAGCTATTTTTGTTGCAGTTTTTAAAAGTGAATCTGTTATTTTCATATTAATTTCATTCAAATCTAAATCATGTTCAAAATCTAGTAATACTTGAAACCAATTTATAAGGTCTAATTTAAATTCATTAGAATGTTTCTGAAGATTAGGAGTGTCTAGTATAAATATTGTTTTTCTTAATAATTTTTGTCTCTCTAGTTTTGCTTTAACATGTATCTTACCTCTTATTAATCAATGATCATTTCCTGTGTTAAATTTATTAAGAACATTACAATCTTGAAATATGTATTTTCTGTTAGTCAAAATATAATCCAGTACTGCTGTCCAATCATTTGGATGCTTCCATGTCCATTTCATTTTAACATTTTTCTCAAAAAAAAAAAATTCATAATATAAAGTTTTTCTCCTGCAAACTCCACAAGTCTATGTCCTCTCTCATTTCTATTACCATAACCAAAATTACCTACAGTACTTTCATATTTCATTTTTTTTTACCAATTCTACCATTAAAGTCTTTCATAACAATTTTAAAATGTTGTTTACTCTAATCAAAAGCCTTTTGTAAATTCATTTAAAAATCTTCTACTACTCACCACTATGAAAATTTGTTGGGGCATAAGCCTAAATAATTTGCATTTAGTATCTGCTATTAAGTTGTATAACTAATCTTGCCTCTCTGTCCAATACACCATCAATATTCACAATGTTGTTCTTCCACTTTTTATTTATAATTAATCCTACTCCACATGCATTTCCAATATTTGTGCCTTTACAGTAGAGTACATATCCACTTTTTAAATCAATTGTTTCTTCATCTTTTCTTCTAACTTCACAAAGTCCAACAATGTCCCATTTAATATAAGACAGATATTCTTCTAATTTTTGCAATCTTCCTTCACTTGAAAGTGATTGGCAGTTGTAAGTACCTAAATAAAGGTCATCATCGAATGACAGCCTGGGTCTACAATCAGGAAATTCTTAGCACCCTCTGCTTTCGGCCACCAACTGCTGCCTTGATTGGTGACTTTACAGCCTCCTGGGAATAAGGGCCATGATTTATTTTTGTCTGTCATGATTGTATATTTCTATTGGAAAAATATTTATCATTTACACATACATTCATTCTGCTTTATCAAGCAACTAAGAAGAATGACCATTGTGTTTTTTGATCTTAAACTCAGATGTAAAAAGCCAATAAACTCACCATGCTTGATAATGCATGTTAGTGAGCAGCTCATTCATGTTTGTGTACTATATGAATAACCACATAGTAATAACAGCTACAATGACAAGAATGTATGTAGTAGACATTAGGAATTTGCCCTGCCCAGTTTCTTTAAAGCCTCCAAGAGGAATTAAAGAGTCTCCTTTTAGTTAATAGCAAACTCCTTTCTGCACCCCATGATTAGATATACCTATTTAAAAAAAGAAGTCCATTCACACACACATTCATTCTTCCTTTAAGCAACTATTAGGCAACTTCAAAGAAAGAGCATGATATTTCCTGATCTTAAATTCAGAAATAACAAGTCAGTAAACTCACCAAATTACCTCATGCATGTTGATAAGCATGTTCTTATAATATACATAATAATATTACAAATATATACATATTAAAAATATATATTAAATCTTGGTGCAAAATATGTTGGTGACCAAGGAAAAGATAGTGATCTAGAATTAAAATCTGCTGATGAAAGTTCATTAGGCATAATTAAATGTGATTTAAAAGTTTGCAAAAATTTAGTAAAAAAAGTAAAAGAAAATAATTTTAAATATACAATGAATTGTTATTGAAATGTACAAATTTCTAAAGTTAAAAAATTTGCTTCTGATAATTTAATCTTGCATGTATAAAAAAGGATAAAGGTTTAAGAATGTGTTTATTACTAAAATCTAATTATGAAGATAAAGTTATTACTTAAATGAATAATCTTTATTTTATAAAAGTTAATAAGGCAAATATTTAAAGTTTACAAATTTAATTTATTCATAACATTTTAAAAAAAGCTAAAAATAATGTGATTGATAATTGTACTTAATATAGGATTTATCTCTCTGCTGCAATATATCCTAAGATCTTTTCAAATATAAAATTGCAGAAAGAAAAAGAACCATTATGATTAATGATTGATTTTAGGGGTGCATTTTATTATGAAACATGTTGATTAATTGAGAAAATGCTACAGAAAATTCTTGATTTTGGTAAATATACAATATGTTCATCATTTGATTTTGTTGATAAAATTAATTATGTTGATATTGATTTTGTGATGTAATGTGTATCTTTGATGTTAGTGAAATGTATGGATCAATTGATAAAATGGCTTCTAGTGAAATAATTACTAATGCATTACTGTTAAAGCATATTAATGTTAAAATAATAAAATTTATTGTTGAAACATTAAGCCTTATTGATAAAAATATTTATGCAGTTTTTAAACATGATTTTTATAAAATGAGTAATGGCTGGTCAATGGGTCTTCCTATAGTTGCCTAAATATGTAATTTTGTAATCTCTACATACAAGAAAATATTTTGAAAAAAAAAATGTTATCAAAAATAATACTTTATACTATCTATATGTCGATGATGTTTTTGTATGTGAAAAGTCAAATACTATTAAAGATTTGTTTGATAAATTAAATAATATAAAAGGCTTAAAATGAATTAAAACAGATGAATATTTAATGTGTGTTCAATTTCCAGATCTTAAGATAACTAGAAACAGAAATAAACTGAATTACTATATGACTATTAAACCAATAACAAAAAGAGGTTACATTTCATATAAATGAAGAGTACCAATGTCACATAAAATGGCAGGTTTGAAGTTGTTCTTGGTTATAAATAATAATCTTTGTAAATATTCATCAGATAAAGGGAAAAATATTGAAATGTATTCTAATGAATTGTTAAAGGTTGGATATAATTATGATCATATTATACTATTAAAATTTTTTATTTGAAATATAAATACAAAAAAAGAAGATTAATAATGATGTTAATTCTTCTGATAATAAAATTTAGATATCAATACCATATATTTTGAATCAACAGGCAAGTTTCATAAGGAAAATTTATAAAAGTATGTGACATTGCATTTTATGCACAACCTACATTAAATAAATTAATAAATAACTGTAAAGATAAAATCTTATTTACAAAAAAAATGTATCATTTATAAATGGATGTGTAGGTGTGGTAGTGTATATATAGGTGAGTCAATATGCACATTGGAGAAAAGAACAAAAGAGCACTTGCTGTTATTAAAATAATTCAAAATATGAAACAAAATTCTAAAGATAATGACAAATTATCAGCTTCTATTTTTATGACCATAATAGATCATGCATATATGGTTTTGATTTCAATTATAATGTAAAAATATTGCAAACTGAAAGAAATAATAATAAAAGAAAAATCAAGGAAGCTATGTTAATATATAAATACAAGCAAGACTTAATCAATAGGTAGGCAGCAAACATTAAGATTACAGAATTATGGGAAATATGCCCTTTCAAATTATTAGTTGAAAAAGACTACAAGGATAGTTGAAAGCATTCCTAAGTGATGTTTTATATTTTTTGTTCTTTTTAACAAATTTTAATTACTGTATTTTCTAATATTTTTTTACAAATTTATATATATATATATATATATATATATGTAAAAAAATATTATATACTGTTACAATATATATATATATATATATATATATTGTAACAGTATAAATATGCAATTACATTATTTTAAAATTAAAATAAAGAGGGAAATAAATCTTAAAAAAAAAATTGATTTATTAAAACTAAAAAAAATTAAAAGAGTTGTGTTTAACATATAGATCTCACAGATGGAAAACTTTAAAACTATTTTAAGAAAAATAAAAGTATTTAAAAATGCTTTTTTGTAAAAAAAAAAAAAAGTAAAGATCTAAAGATAAATCATTAATATTTTTAAAAATAGAAATAAATGTTAATTTCTATCATGTTTAATCTTAGTAAATGGAAATGATTGTTCTAGCCCTTGGGATACTTAAATAGTTAAAGGGTCAGATAGAAGATATAAATAAAAATTAAAGATTGCTTCCTGCTCTGAAGCAGCAACAAGTGCACAGACCAAAATAATGAACATCTGGACCTTAGGATCAATGACATCATGTTCCATCAATCTGTAAAAATGCTGATAAGAGGCTAATAAAAGTATAAAAGCCAAAATAATTGAATTCATTGGTGGTGGTTGTTAGAATCTGACTATTAATCTATATATGAACTGTAGCTGCATTGCAGACTCCATGAAGTAAAAATCTTGCAACAGATTTAGTTTCCTGACAACCAGCTAATGTCTCCCAATGGCAGTTCCTGACCAAATGAATGGCTTGTAGTGGTTATATCTCCTAAGAAACTTTAGCAAATAATATAATCAGTGATGGATTTCATAACACTGGAGGAATCACCAAGATCTCTCATGGAAAGTATGAACTTTTTTTTAAAATATATCTCTTCTATGAATAGTCAACCACTAAAAAAATATAATTTTTAAATGAACACTTATCTGACATAAAGGAACTCTAAATCCATTATTAATATTTTTATGTATATGTTTGCTAATCATTTCTATTTCTGTTTTTTTTTTTTTATTATTATGTGTTAATTAAATTATTAAATTTAAAGTTGGATGTAGAAGGCTGCATAGATTCGTTAAGTTTGGGGTTAGGTCATTGGGGTAAATTTCAGACTATTTGTCTTGTAGTTGAGTCAATACTAGTAGAGAAAAATATGAGTGTTTATATCAATGTAATGTGAAGTGTGTTAGCATACAGGGCAACATGCCCAACTGAATGCATGACCCCAAATATGTAATCCTTGCATTGCAATGGATGCAGACATATTTCTTGCAACATTGACCCCTTTAACTCTATGAACAGGGACTATAAGTTGGCAAATAGACTGCTCTCCTCCATACATAGCATTTCTCTTAAATATTTCATATACATTATTCCTTCACCAGACAGATGCACATTCCTGTACTGGACAAGGATCATTTCATTCAAATAATATCACGCTGCAGATGCACATTCCTGTTAGTGTGATTTTATACTAACATTTTCATATTGCATTGGTTGTATCTGTATATCAGGAAGTGAATGTTGGTTTAGCTATGAACTTTTAGCCTGAGGTTGATAATTTTGAAAAGTTTTAATTGCGTAATCTATGCAGCCTGTACTCAACATTCTAAAATAAAAATATATAAAATGTTCATCTGTGCAGACTTTCTAAAATAATAATTTAAATTTAAAATTAATAAAATCTAAAGAAATATTAATTCTTTAAATATATATATGTGCAACAATAAATGTTTTTGTGTGATAATTATTGGCAGTGGCTTATTTTATTTTAATGTTGAAAATGTATTTTAAAAATTTTAATCCTTTTCTTTATTAAAATGTTTAAGAATTTATTATAAATCTCTACTCCTCCTTGAGTTAGTGGTATGGGCTAATGGTCAATAATAATATAAAATTCGATCTTAACAATACATATCTGCCTACATTATAAATATTCTAGGTTCAAATGGCCTAGTGGCACCCTGTATGTCAGGTACGGTAAGACTCTATTGCTTCCCCAACTGTTATAATATACATATATATGACATATTGTATTATACCTAAAGGAAGACTTGAAACATACATTGGATCAGTCCAAATTATAAATAACTGAATGTGATCTTACTATATGTGAGCTAAAAATTTATATGTAATAATTTGTGCCCATCATCATGAAGTAAAGATTGCATTGTGTATTCACAGAGGCATTAGGTGAAATATTGGATGCTAGATGAGGAAGATGTGTTACAGTTGATACTTAAGAACCAAATTAAAAACAAAACAATTTATAGAAATAAAAATGTTGATCAATTTCATTGTGAATTCTACTTCAGACTTATGCATTCTATGGCATAATTCCGATCTGTGTTTCTGAGATTATATTTTTAAACTAATATGTTTAATACATATGTGATTGAAGGTACTTGTTTCCACAAGATGAACATATAACCCAGATTATCAACTCAATTCAATATATATATTATTTATAAAAGTCTTATATCATAGAATATATAATGAAATCTTGAAGACTAATAATCTTCAAGAAATAAACTCCCGATTCTTTGTAGCATTAATTAATTAACGTGCTGAACTAGCTATATATCAAAAGAATAAATTATATGCATTATACATTTAACTTTGTAATATGCCACAATCTCAGAATTATCTCCTTTTCAAACCTCCAAGCAGAATTATGAATTATTGTTATAATTATAAAATACATTGTTTCTTTAAAGTTTATGTAACTTAATTTATTAGCAAAAAAATTAAATAATTAAAAAATAATTAAACAATTATAAACAATAATATTGATATATCAGTTATAACTTAAAACAAGTTTATCTCACAGATTATTATTTTATATCTAATTTTTATAAAGTGATTTCATGATAAATAATAGCTTAAGACTTATAAAAAGTAGTTTAAATATTCTATGATTGGACATGTTCACATGTAAAGACCATTTCAACAATTGCTATAGATTTGGAATAACAAACTATATATATATAGGTAGATCACTAATCATTTTGAATTTGTTTTTATATATATATATATATATATATGTTTATTTATTTTGCTGTATAGCATAAATGTTTGATCAAAATTTATATCTATTTAATCTAGTTGATATAAATGATATGAGAAAATAGATCTCAGTTGAAATAAATGAATTCAAAATAGCAAGATATTACAAAAATAATCAAGATCTTATCTAAAAAGAAATATTACATGTGGCTAGCTTCGTGATCAGAGAAATTCTCATCAGTTGCCAAAAAGAAAAGATAAATTTCTCATTTATATAAAAAATCTCTAAAATACATACTTTTCATAAAACAAATAAATAAAATTTTCTCATCTGTATTATATATATATATATTAAAATTTTAATCACATTCTATCTGAAATTTCTTATCTCTATCTCTGTTATATATTTAAAAATAATTGGAAACATACTCTTTATAAACAAATTAAAGGAATTTCTCATCTTTCAACATATACAAACATATATATATATATAAGTAATAATTAATTTTTCCATAGAATATTTAACTTTAGTAGAATATAATGGAAAATAAATTGTAAAGCTCCAGAGAAAGTATGAATATCACAGTTGTTTGTTTATATATTATTTTAATCGTAGAGGGACTTCATCATAGATTTATATATTTAAAATTTAACAATCTAAAAATATTTTTCTACTTGCCTTATTAAATTCTGAATAAGTTTATATTACGTTATATACAATAATAGCATTTAAAAAAATGTAAACACTTTTTTTATATAATTTATTTCTAGTAAGAATAATTTAAAAATAATTAAGTGTAAGATTTATTTTGTTCACATAACTGAATCAAATTAATGTAAAATAAAATTTCTAACATATAAAAAATTATATAATATATAAAGAACCTGCTAATAGCTCTAAACAAGCTTATTTATTAATTTTTTTTTTTTATTATGATAAATGCTACAAGAGAAAATGTATAAGACCAATGAAACACATGTTATAATTACAATATATGTGCTTATTTATCTGTAAGAAATAACTTTGTTAATAAAGAGATAATATAAGATAAAAAGATAACTAGATAATATATACAGTCCAGTTGCAAAAATAATTTCAAAATATGTTACAACTGTATTCTACGAACAATTTTATTTTTATCATGCTAGTTTTATTGTTTAATGGTTGGGTTATTGCAATAAATTATGTTCCAGTTAATAAGATTTAAATAAAAGTGAAAATATGAATGAGATAATAAATAATTATAGTTTATCGATGAGAAAATTAAGATATAAATGGAAATGGATGAGATGAGAATAGTAGGAACTTTTAAATTTGATTACAAAACGTTTTTCAACATCCAAAAAGAGATAATATGTCAAGCGTTGGTGGTCGAGTAGTCAGCACAGCTGCCTTACAAGCAGTTGTACCGGGTTCACGGGTTCGTTTCCCGGCAGAGGCTTTGACACAAGAAAAAAGATAATACAGAAAATAAATGAATAAAATCAAAATGATTTATGAAAAAAATGAAAGCATGTAAATCCTTAAATAAATGTAAAAAAAATTGTGTTCTATAGTAGAAAGATAATAGTTAAAAATGATATGAATATTCTATCACATGACTTTCAAAAAATATTTTGTCATTTATAAACCATCTAAAAATGTGTAAACAACAACAACAATTTATTAATAAATGAAATAATGGTTGAAGAGTATTGTAATAAATTAATCTTCTAAAGTAGTTAAAGTAATTTTCATCTTCAAGAGGGACAAAATTAACATTACTTCATGAAACAGCTATATAAACATAGGTTAATCTTTTTACTTTTCTATCTTTACAAAAATCAATACAACCATAGTGAATAGTCAAGCATTGGTGGCCTAGCAGTTAGCATAGCTGCCTTCCAAGCAGCTGGCCCAGGTTCGCTTCCTGGTCAACACATTTGACATGTGGGAAAAAACCCCATAGTGAATATTCATTATAAGATTTAATAATAAAATGACATATATTTATTGAATTTTAAACCTATCCATAGACTCATATAACATATATTTTAATTCTTGTTTATATTTTCAAAAAATGTTTTAAACAAAAAGCTTTAAATTAATAAATAATATTTTTTATAAACCTTATAATATCTATTCATACATATCCATATTATTTAAAATTTCGCATACTTTCATATTTTTATAAATAAAAAAATGCCCCTTTAATGTGTATATTTCTAATGAGCATTCTGATTTTTTATTTACACATTATACTCTTATAGTCTGTTTTTTAATATAGATTACTTATAAAACGCTTTTATTTTTCTTAATATTAATAGAAACAAACTGTAAAAGTTTGACAAAATTTTAACTTTATAGGATTAAAACAAATATTTTCTTTCTGTTCTTTTCAAAGTAAATATTACAATATACTGTTAAATATTAAAAATAATAAGAGATTATTTTGTTTTAAATATTTTGATAAAGCATAATAATAAAATATTATATTTACCAATTTTCTATTATTTTTTTTATACTATCAAGGATTTTTTTAAAAAAGTTCCCTAATAAAACATATAAGATAAGATCTTGGTCCTGATAAAATAATAAAAATAATAATATGCATTATGGAATAATCTAGCAAAAGACAAACATTAAAATTTTTCAATCTTTTTTATATGATCACGATGACAGAAGTAGGAAAATTACTCATGTGAAATAGCTTTAATAGTAATAATAAAAAGTCAGATGTCACATGACTTATATATAGCTTGCACTTATAAATATGTAAAATTAAGAGCATGCTAATTAGCTCTAAATAAGCTTTTTTTTAAATTTATAATAAATACTACTACAAGAGAAGGCATTCAAATCATTTTTATCTTGGATTGTTCCCATCCCTAGACCGGTTTCAACCTATGGGTCTCTTCAGTGAGGAGTTGTGACATTAGATTTAAAAAACCAACTCAAGCAAAGCATTTATCTAAAAGTTAATTGTTAGAAGAAGATCTGAAACTTTTAGACATCTACATGGCTTTAAAGTCAGCTCTCCAACTGAAAAAATCATATGGGCCTGAACTTCATTCAGATACTTAATTTAATCTCTATTAAGAATGAAATTGCAGATAGGTTTTTATACAAACAAACTTAAATGATGATGATGTGAGATGTTGAATATAATTTAAGGCTACTAGAAACATTTTCTTTAATTCTTAATTGGTATTGCATAACCTCTAACTATTTCTTTTTTGGTTTGCATTTTTATTTTGTTTCTAAAGAAATAAAAATAAAAATAAAAATTGAAGTCAGAATTAGCTTTTAATGTTTTAAAAAGAAGTGATCCAGTTCAGACTTTTGGTTAGACTGCATTTAAGATTTTAATTTTTTAGTTGAAAGTACCATGATATTGCATTGTAGCATCTCTTGATTTCCATGTGTTATTAAAGCATAATGTTTGAACAGAAATCATTTAGCAATATGTAATGTAATTTTAAGCTTTTTAACTTCAGAACAGGCATACAGTATTCAGACATTAATTTATGAAATTATATGTCAAAGGAGACTATAATTAATAAGTAATTAAATTTTTCCTGAATTTTCTCTGACATCTCTTTTGCATTTCTCTCTATTTGAAAAGGATAAATATGCATAATTATTATTCAACATTTATCATTATTTTTTATTCATAATAATTGGTAAGTTATATAATAATTATTTATGTTTTTAATAATATTTTAATAAAAATAAGCTTCAATTTTTCTTTGAGAATTTTCAAAAACTTGTGAATTTTTTTCACTGGTCATTTTGCATTCTATAATAAAATTTATATTCTCATAACTGGTGAGTTTTATTGAATATTTACGTATATATTATTTATAATAACATATTTCCAAAAATAATTGAGAAATAAATAAACAGCTTTTTTTTATTTATTATAGATTTTGAAAAACATGTTGATGTCTTTCATACTTGTAAATATTTAAATTCAAATTTTTCCTCATGATATTCATCATATTTTTATAATATATTTGAGGCATTCTAATTTATATATTCATACAATCCACAACTTTTGATTTATATATCTTATTTTATAATAATGTATTTTAATAGATAAAAAAGCAATCATTCTTTTTTATATAGATTTTGAAACCTATGATGACTTCCTTAGATATACAGTAACATATAGGGACTGATCTAAAATTAATATATATATATAATTAAAAAAAATCTTATTTTAAGTATAATATTAAATAAAATTAGATACTTTATGAATCAGTCATTAAAATTTATAATACATTGTTGTAAATAATTACTTTTTTGCATTTTCAAAATTACATGTAATAAAAGTTTTAGATTCATGGCAAAAACAATATACACTATAAAAACATATAATATTTTATGTGTGTAAGATTGTTTTTGTCTAACAGAAATAATAGATCAATATTTGTATTTAAATTATATACTTTAAAATAATTTTAAAATAATTTATGTAGCTTTAGTTTACTGTTTTTTTTTTTTCCCTATGTCATAGCATCGTCCGGGAGGCGAACCCACAACCGTCTGCAACTAACTACTTGCTTGCAAGGGGGCTGCGATGACCTCTCAGTTAACAACACTTGACAAATTTATTGTTTTAAATGTAGGTGTGTGCATTCATATTTATCTTTTGCTATTTTAAATTTAAAAACAATGTTTTAAAAACTGTAATATGACAAGTTTTCCTTAATATTTATTTATTAAAGGGATCATTTAAAAGATAATGCTAAATAAATAAAATAAATTATTTATTCTGATATATATGATTTCTGTGTTTTAAATTTATAAAACTATTTATTATTTTAAAATATTTACTTAATATTATAAACTATAAATAATTATGTACTTTAATTAAAATATGTTAAACATAAAAAATGCTATGATATTTAAAAGAACAATCTAGCATGCAAATTGGTGATTGTACAAAATTTTAAACAAATCAGTCAGATATGAGTAAAAAAAAAGACTTTGGTGCATTACTATGGAGATAATGTTCAATCTAATGACTTAGATATATTGCTGGGAAGAAAATTTATAAATATGACTAAACTCTTTATATATAGGCATTCATTAGTTCATTCATTCCTTTATTTATATGTTTTTTATGCATTACTTGTGTGCTTTTTATTCCTATACTTTTATATTAAAAACTATATGGAAAATATAACTTTTAAAATGATGGGATAAAGAAATTTAAAAACATTTTCCTAAAAAGGCACTACTCTTTTGAATTGTCTTAATATGCTGTCATCTACAGAACATCATTTTGGAGCAAGACTGCATTAAATTTTGAGAATGAAGAATGCTAATAAAGGAAATTTTTCAAAGTTCATAAGATAAATTCTGAGAAACCATAGCATTTATAATTTAAATATTATAAAAGAAGAAAAAAAACATGTAAAGACTAAATGATTTATTTACTTATACTTGTGCTTATGAATTTTCTTGAAAAACAACGCGTTACTGCTGGATTCTTCTAAGTCACTGAAAATATTGTATAGAAAACTACTGACTGTTTCAAAGAAATTTATTTTAAACTAATATATATTTTTTGTAACTGTTTTGTTATTTTTAAAGAAAAAGGATATAGTTATTTCTAGATTATATATATATATATATAATTTTAATGCATTTTGAAAAAAAAAAACAATCTCAGATAATCAAGTATCTTTATAGAGTTATATTCAAATTATAATATATGAATATCATTTAATTGTGTTAATATTTACTCTTAAAGTAACACTGGTGTAAATTTATAATTAATATTTAGAATTATTAATTTGGATAATAGTATGTTTATCTTTAAAATATTTCCCAGTCTACTATGATTATAAGTTTTTCTAAAATTTGGTACTTATTTATTGTTAGAGATAGAGCAAAACACCCATAATTTTATATTTGCATATTAATACATCATAGTTCAAAGCCACATAGTTACAATAACATGTTAAATGGATTTAAGGTTAAATAGTATATAATAAAATAATAATATAGTGAATAAGAATAGTTAAAACAGGCAAAACTATCCATACAGTACTGCCACTCAGTGCAAGCCAGAGTAATTAATGATGCCAGAAGGTTTGTGCATAAAATCCCCATCTAGTGCCTACTTATCCAATATCCCCAGACTAGTTTGTGACTTGTATTTAAATTTAGTTAAAGCATATTTTATGCTTATTTTAAAACAAACTTTTTAAATAATGTTAGGGTTCTGCAACAACATATGTTTCTGAACCATAATGCACATATAGAATATAAAAATACCCATAATTTTTAGACTTGTTTTCATATTTTAATAAGTATCTGAGAAAATAACTCCTTATTTATTCATTCATTCATTTTATTTATTATTACTACTACTACTGCTACTGCTGCTGCTACTACTACTACTACTACTACTACTACTACTACTACTACTACTACTACTACTACTACTACTACTACTACTACTACTACTATTGTTATTATTATTATGTTTCAGTAATATACTTTATTGTCAACTAAGGTTGCATGATGTTTACATGCTTATGCATGGGTTAAATGACAGGATAATTTTTACATAGTTGTTTTCACTTTGAGATTTTTCATTGCTAATTTCATAGTTATGGAGATGTTAATTTATTATATTCTTGTCATTGCTATCATTGTTTAATTGTTTACTCTCATTAGTTTGAGATTTTGTTATTGGTTAGAATTCCTCCTTCAATCTCTCATTCATAATCAATCATTGAATCTCTTCATTGGTCAAGAATTTTAATTCTTTGGTTCAGCTGTGCAAGTATCAACATTTCACATTGTCACTTTAGTATCTTATTCAATATTGGTTTTGATTAAAATAGACTATTTTTATATAATTGCTAGTGGTTGCATGCTCATATAAGTTGGCTTATAATTTTAATAGTGACCAGGTAACTACAAAGATAGTTGGATCTGCAATCTTTGCATCCCTGTTTCTTATTTGTTATAGTTTGATATAAAATATTGCCCAATGCTGTCTGGTGTCCAGGCAGAATATACATCATGTGCACAAAATGCTGCTCATGCTTTAGGGGTTGGCTTCTTATGTGCAAAATCTGTTGTATAGCTTGTCTTGTTCTATATTGATTTAGCACATTGTCTCATGTAGTATTTAGTGCTGTACTATTGTAATATACATGTTGTGTTTTTTCAGCATCATGGCATAAGTTGAAGAATAACTCTATTAACGTATAAAGGTGACAGTAACATAAGAAATAGAATGTTGGTAGTGCAAATAAGTTTATCTTGATCAAGAAGTCAAAGAACTTCAACTCCATTGACTATTTCCAGTTGTTTTTAAAGAGGTGCTTATTGTTTATCCCAGTGTTGGACTAAAGTTATAATTGTATGTGGTTAGGTATATGTTTGCCAGTATGTGTGCTCGCTACAAATGTGAGCATTGTAAGTCTGACATTAATCTCTGCTGAGTGTGCTAATCATACAAGATATCCATATGTGGGGATTGTAGGGATTACATCAAGGAGGCTTTGAAGCTGCTGAAACATTACAGAGATTCTTGCCAGTAGGTTTACTGTTTTTTGTGTGTGGAAAACTTGTACTATGTGGAGTCCTAGATCATTTTATATAGTTGGTTGACTAAGTTGTTTGATTGAAATGTCTGTGGTTTTTCCTATTTCTTAATAGTTTGCTACAGAGATGATATGGCAGCTGTAAAGATTTTTGTAAAGTTAGTAATAGAAAAATAATATATAATTCTTGTTGTTATGAGTATGTTAAATAGTTGCAGTTTTGAGTATAGTGACTATGTTGGTTGATTTCTGTTTGAGTTTATTTTGCAGTATTTGTCACCAATAAAACAAATGAGCAAAACATCCATCTTAGTTCTATCTTGGTTAATTTATTCAGTCATTTTGACTCAACTGATTATCATATCTACATATATGTGTGATTATCTAGAATCCCTTTACCTTGTAACATGGTTCAGTATTAGTTCCTGTTACAATAAACAAATGTTTAAATGATAAAGATGTTCCAGATGATTGGAAGAATGCCGTATTAATATTAATATTTTAAAAAAGTGATAAAGAAAATATTAGAAATTGTCAAGGGTTGATAGCCTAGCTATTAGCATAGCTGCCTTCCAAGCAGCTGGCCTGGATTTGCTTCCCAGTCAACACCTTGATATATGGGAAAAAAATTTAGAAATTACAGACTTGTCAGACTTTTATCCATTTTATAATTTTTACCAAGATAATTACAACTTGTCTACAGAGAAGTTTGGATTTCAACCAACCAAAAGAACAAGCTAGATTTAAAAGTGGTTTTAGTACAGTAAATCATAACCAAGTATTGAGATAAGTTATAAAAAGGACAAATGAATATGAATTGCCATTATGATTTAATTTGTATATTATGAAAAGGCATTTGATTCTATAAGCATTTCTTCAGTGATTAAAGCATTAGTTCATCAAGATATAGACACCGAATATTGTCATATTCTGAAGAATATTTATAAAAATGCAACAGCAACAACTAGATTACATAATGATACTAGGAAGGTTAACATTGTGAAGTATGTAAAACAAGGTGGCTCCATATCTCCAAAATGTTTTACAGCAGTGCTACAAGAGGTATTTTGTGGACTAAAATGGGAAGTTAAATGAGTAAAAGTAAATAGAGATTATTTAATTCATTAGATTTTGCAGATGATATAGTTATTTTTGCAAATAATGCTTTAGAGCTTCAAGAAATGTTGCAAGAGTTATTAAATGAAAGTAAGAAAGTGGGACTAAAGGTAAATGTTAAAATAACTAAGGTAATGTTCCATTGATTATCTCAAAAGAAGAAAATAATTACTGATAATGATGAGTTAGAAAAATTAACAAATATAAATACCTTGCTCAGATTATTAGTACAGATGAAAACGTAATACATGAAAATTAGTCATAAAATTAAACTTGTTTATAGTGCTTTTGGTAGAAATAACTTAATATTAAAATGAAATATGTCTGTGTTTAAAAAGAGAGGTTTTTAATAAATGTGTTTTACCAGTTCTTACTTATGGATCTAAGATTTGGATTTTTAACAGAAGAGCAATGCAGACTTCAGACCACTCAATGAAATATGGAGAAATGCATGGTAGAAATAACAAAAAGAGATAGAAAATGCAATACATGAGTATGAGAACAAACAGATGTTGCTGAAATTGTTGAAAGCATTAAAAGGAGGAAGTGGAATTGGGCTGGACATATTTACTAAAAGAGGTGATAATAGATGAACAATTGCAACGTTAAATGGAATCAAAGAGATTGTAAAGGACTCAGAAAGATATCACATGTGAGATGGATGGGTACAGGTAAAAAGGAGAAGAGAGTCTAGAGATCAGAGTGAAAGAGAGCTATTGAAGAATGAAAGTCCAATTTAATTCAATTTTTCCAATCCATAGTTTCTCTTCTCCATATCAACCCAATAGACTTTTTATTTTCTTCATCCATCTTACATGTGGTCTCATTCTAGGTCTATTACATTTTCTCTGGGATCCAGATTAAAGTTTCAATATATATATATGCGTGTGTGTGTTAATAATTTTACATATATGTGTTAACATGCCTTATCTAGTTTTCTCAGTTATTTGTTTGGCTTAGCACACTTTCAGTACTGTGCACTTTAGCACTGAAAATACACTAAGCCAAACAAATAACTCGGGAAAGAAGAATTACCTACTTCACCAGGGTACTACTATACGTACGCAAAGTAATTACAGATAAATAACAAATTAAAATAAAATTATATATATATATTAATAAATAAATGATAAATATTTTAATTCCCCTATTTAACATCTATTATAAAAAAAATCATATTACTTTTACACATTAACTGTTAAGTAATGGGTCTAGAAAGATTGTGGTAATATCACTATCAATTTATATTAATATTACAATACTAATAAAATCCTTTTATTCTCAATTTTTTTTACATTTTATGATTTATTTCATAAAATATTTGATTTTCTTCTTCAATAATAATGATAAATGTTATTTAAGTGCAAAGTTTTATATTCAATTAGAAAAAATGTAATCTTGCGATTTTTATCAATGATTTAGTACATAAAAAATGTTATAATCCCGGTATTTCACAAGCTATTCTTGAAGTGCGTTAAGTAATGTTACAATTTATAAATTGGGTATTAAATGTTTTTTTATGTCCGTGCTCAAATAATGTGTGTCTATTGTTGCAATAAATTTATATTTTCGTTATCTTTGTATCCATATTTTATTATATATATATTGAATGATATTAAATATTTTTTATAAAATTAATGCAAATCCCTATGTAAGCGTGAGTATATTTTTAATGAAGAACAGAAGTATACTATTTACTAATTTATTAATAAACTAATGCAAATGTTTTTAATAAAAATACTTATTTATTTCTTTTATATTAAAAAGTTTAATAAGAAACTTGCAGTGCAGCAATAACATATTTGATTATTCTACTCTGTGGCCTGGGTTTAAATTCAAATCAAGAAAATTTGATTTTTTTCTAATTAGGCTTATTGTTTTAGGTAGATAGCTCAATGTTAATTCACCTAATCTTCCACTATGATAAGACAAGGATGAGAAAACATTCAAATCTTTATCATCCAGTAATTAACAAAGTTTTTGCCATCATTTTTGTATTAGAAGCTCTTGGAGAATTTTCTTTGATATGTGGTGGGCTATTTAAAGGTTATTTACTTTATTTACTAAATATTTAAAAATAGTATTAAATATTGCTTTATACACTTAAAAATATTAAACTATCTATTTAAGAAGGTATCTATTTATTCAAAGATAATAAGCACAAATACAAGATTATTGTTGGGTCAAGTGAATTATTTATCAATGTGAATATGATTTGTCTGTAGAGATCTCATTCATAATTATAAATTTTCAGTCAGACAAAACTATAGCACTAGCTTTTGGAAATTCATAAATATAAATAAAGTTCTAGCAGAATAATTTAAAAAAAATACTATTATTTATCTTTTCAGATGTAGAAATAAAATTAAAAATGGCATTTGGTTTATTACACCAAAATGAATCAAAGAGTTCTATATGTATAAACTGATTTAATATGATAAACATGTTCTACATGACACTTCATGTGTGTCATGACTTGAATAAAACATAAGATTGATACATTATGTTTAAAAGAGTGATATATTTTTAGTTTATGATTCTTATTATTTAAAATAATTATTTGCCTGTCTTCATATTATTATTACACCAAATATGCTGAAAAGTTTCTCTTGGATAAAATATATTGCCTAAAACATATGTATGCTTTTATCTTTGACTTCAAAAATGAAAGACTATTGTAATCTCTCTTAGTAATATGCTTAAATTAAAAAAAAAAAATACATACCTGTTTTCTTTTACTATTCTTATGCTAGCACATTACTGTTATTAAAACAGGCAAAACTCTCCATACAATAGTGCCACTCAGTGCAAACCAGAGTAATCAATGGATGTAAGAAGGCTTGTGCAGTGCTCTCAGATCCGAAGCTCCTCACTGATGAAGGCTCAAGCCAGAAAATAGTCTGGGGATATTGGATGAGTAGGCACTAGATAGGGATTTTATGCACAAGCCTTCTGGCATCCATTGATTACTCTGGTTGGCACTGAGTGGAACTAGTGTGTGGATAGTTTTGCCTGTTTCTTTTACTATATATTGCATTTTTTTTATATATAATGTATTGTACACATACATTTAATTTTGTAGAAGATTTATAAAATATTTATTACAAATTTTTAATGCATTAAATAATTTAAGAAAATCCATACATTTAAAGTTAATTTATATATTTATTTTCTTAAAAAATATTATTATTATCACAAATAAACTGAGAAATCTTGTGTAGCTTTAAAAATATTCCAGATTGAGGATAATATTCTTATGAATAAAAATGTAAATGTAAAATAGGATGAGTGAATAAATATCCAGTGTTGAATAAGATCTGTATAAAATAAAATTAGTTAAAAATACTCAGAAATATTAAATTAAATAAAATTATTAAAAGTAATAAAGACTGAAGATTATATGCTGACTTAAATAATAGATGAAATAGTTATTAAAGTTAACAGTTACGTTTATTATGGATGTTTTTATATTGATATTCAGATGTTATAAACCGCTGACTGCAAATTATAAAGAAATATTCAATTTTTAAATTATATATATAAATAATTTAAATCAAAGTAATTATTCTACTATTAATTTTGAGTGATATTTAATTAGATCATAAAAGTATGTATAAACTCAAAAGCTAAATTTATAATTTTAATTCAAAAATAATACAACCAGCTAAGAATTCCTAGTATATATCACATTATATGCTTATTATTATGTATTTAAAATAAAATTTTAAGTATTGTATAATCTCTTTAAAGACTTTTAAAATCATTTAGTTAAGCGTTGGTGGTCGAGAGGTCAGCACAGCTGTCCTATAAGCAGTTGTCCCGGGTTAGCGGTTCGCTTCCCGGCCGATGCTATGACACACGAAAAATAATAAATAAATAAATAAAATCATTTAAATCTAATCATTGTCTTATAATAGGTAAAAAAATATTTTGTTAAAACTCTATCAAGTTTAGATAGAGGAAGAATAAAGAGTATATTCTTCTTCCTTCATCTATTTTCGATCCTCATTGTCTGCATATCCCATTGTATACTTTTTCAATAAATATATATATTTCAAGCTGTATTTTATTTCTTTAATGAAACAATTAATTTAAAATTCAATTTATCATTTAGATTTATGTCTGATTCCTAACTGTAAAGAAGTTTGATGTACTGATTATATAATATCAAAGTGTGGCAAGATGTAGCTATAAAAATTACCATGTTTTCTGGCCTAGCGGTTAGCATAGCTGCCTTTCAAGCAGCTGGCCGGGGTTCGCGTCCCGGTTAACGCCTTTGACATATAAAAAAATAGAATCCTACATAATAAAAGATACAGAAAATTATCTGAAGTAGTATTGATTATATTTAATATTTTTTGTGTATAAATTAATAGTATTACTCTCATTTATATGCTATATAAGATAAAAATCAAATTAATTTTAAATAATCTTCTGGCAAAAGTCTCTTAATTTATATAAGATAAAACTCAAATCAATTTTAAATAATTTTCTGGAAAAATCTCTTAATAAACTGCCTTTAGAAAGACTGTGGAAAAAAAGTATTATTCATCATTCTATTGAAAAATAAAAAAGGTTTTAGTGATTTCATTTTCGTTTTATCCTTTATATATATAAGCAAAAACATTTTTGGACAATGTACACGCATGCATCTTTGTGTATGCATGAGCGCATAACTTACTTAAAAATTGAAAGACATTTTTTTATTCACATTGTTTAAAACCATTAAATGTTCAAACAGATGGTAATTTAAAATTCTTACAAAAAAGAAAATATTCACGACTAATTTATTTTCATATGAAAATAACAATGACCTGGAAGTTAATTACCACCTGCAATATGAGAAGCTATTTTAAAAAATACATTTGATTTGTGAAATCAACGGTGTTTTTATGTAATATTGATAAATTAAATCATAACAAAAGTATTTTTTTAATATAAAACTTTACAATATAAAAAAAAACAACAAATGAATTTAAATTACTCAAAGGTCATGGTATTTCCAAGTAGAACTACAGAAGCTTCTAAGATAAAAGTGATTACTGAAGGGGCAACTCTGAGATGAGCCACACAAACTCAAAAAACATAATTACAACTTAGCCATGAATGCACCTTTTTACATATAACAGTTATTTTCCATTTGAATTATACTATAACAGGCTCTACAAAACTACTGAGAACGAGAAAAGAGGTTCAAATATATATATATAACATAGAAAAGTACATTGTTACTGTTGTTTATTTTTATTGTTATTCAATATTTATCTCATATCAAATTGTCAAAGTAACATTTTTAATTAAGAAAATTAACTTTATAACATACAATAAACCATAAATTCAGTTCCTATAAAAGTATTATATCACTTCCACCAACAGTGAAGATTAAATCTTATTTCAATTCTATTTTTATTTTTTTTAAATCAGCATATATATCAACACTCATATGATCATTAATCTACAACTTTACTTTTTAATTAATAACAAATAAATAACTACTTAACATCCAATACTGGCTTGATAGCTAAAGCTATGGTCTTACTATCTAAAAAATGATTTTAAGAACAACCTGAATTGAACCGCAAGCTGTAAGCATGAAAGACAAATTTGTTAACCACATTTATTTCATAAAACTTTTCATATGTGAAGAATTTAAAATATTAGAATCGGTTAAATTTTAAAAAGTTATTACATATAGATAGTAAATCTTTAGATTATTCATCCTCTACCTTTATAAATGCGTTATTAATATATTTTATATATTTTTAGTATATCCAGGCAGTTAAAAAAATAACAGCTAATTAAAGTTTCATTGCATGAATCAGAAACCAGATATAAAAATTCTATTTGTTCTGCTAGCGTAAAAAAACACTTTTGTCCACAAATCAATAAAAACTGTGATAAACATAAACTAATACAAAAAAAAAAAAACACTTTAGTATGCAGAAAAAGATAATGATGGTAAAAGTGAGAAATTCAGGAAATGCTGAAAGATATCAAATAAAGACATAAATCAAACTAGTAAAATTTAAAAACCAGTGTTGTATACAAGATCTTTTAGAATCACCGAAAATTAGAGGCCACATAAATTTAAAATAAGTTAATGTAAAATTTTGAATAGGCATAAAATTTGGGCAATTCACTACAAAAAGTAAAATGATTTTGGCAAGATTTAAATTAAACCATGTAAAACAAAGGTAATTATCCCATTATAGTACTTATTTAGTTAGGTGAGCATATTAAGTATTTGTAACAAATGAAGTGTTGCTTGTATAAATAAAATGGAGACATCCTTGAATACTTATAAAATCTATCTATCTATTGATCGATCGACCAACCGACCGACCGATCGACCTATCTATCTATCTATCTATCTATCTATCTATCTATCTATCTATCTATCTATCTATCTATCTATCTATCTATCTATCTATCTATCTATCTATCTATCTATCTATCTATCTATCTATCTATCTATCTATCTATCTATCTATCTATCTATCTATCTATCTATCTATCTATCTATCTATCTATCTATCTATCTATCTATCTATCTATCTATCTATCTATCTATCTATCTATCTATCTATCTATCTATCTATCTATCTATCTATCTATCTATCTATCTATCTATCTATCTATCTATCTATCTATCTATCTATCTATCTATCTATCTATCTATCTATCTATCTATCTATCTATCTATCTATCTATCTATCTATCTATCTATCTATCTATCTATCTATCTATCTATCTATCTATCTATCTATCTATCTATCTATCTATCTATCTATCTATCTATCTATCTATCTATCTATCTATCTATCTATCTATCTATCTATCTATCTATCTATCTATCTATCTATCTATCTATCTATCTATCTATCTATCTATCTATCTATCTATCTATCTATCTATCTATCTATCTATCTATCTATCTATCTATCTATCTATCTATCTATCTATCTATCTATCTATCTATCTATCTATCTATCTATCTATCTATCTATCTATCTATCTATCTATCTATCTATCTATCTATCTATCTATCTATCTATCTATCTATCTATCTATCTATCTATCTATCTATCTATCTATCTATCTATCTATCTATCTATCTATCTATCTATCTATCTATCTATCTATCTATCTATCTATCTATCTATCTATCTATCTATCTATCTATCTATCTATCTATCTATCTATCTATCTATCTATCTATCTATCTATCTATCTATCTATCTATCTATCTATCTATCTATCTATCTATCTATCTATCTATCTATCTATCTATCTATCTATCTATCTATCTATCTATCTATCTATCTATCTATCTATCTATCTATCTATCTATCTATCTATCTATCTATCTATCTATCTATCTATCTATCTATCTATCTATCTATCTATCTATCTATCTATCTATCTATCTATCTATCTATCTATCTATCTATCTATATGAGAATTCTTTTGTCAAGATTTAATGCAAGATTATAAATATTTTGAGAGTAGATGTGACTTATTATCAGTTAAATGTCTTAAAAAAATCTAAATTTAGTTGTATAACATCAAGATATTCCCTGTACTATTCAAAATTTGATATGAACTTAGGAGAAAACTTGTATACTTTTCCAAATATCATATTTGACTACATTCCCAGAATTAAAAAAAAAATTAGACAGATTTGTTGTAATTCAAATATCATGGTGACTGTCTTTTTTTATTTTTCTTAATATAAGATCTTGGAAAACAATGACTAATCACTGATTTCCAGAAAGTAGTTGACATCATATTCACCTTTATTGTTTATAGTGTAATGTTAATAACATGACAATCTTAAAAAGAAAGTAATACTTTCAATAAAAAAGGATAAATAAAAAACCAAACAAGTTTTATCATTGAATAAATTATTTATTAGTTTCAGTTTTTGGAATATTAAAACTAATCACAGTTGGGTATGTGTATTTAAAAAAATATTGCTTTCAGGTTTGATAGCCCTTTTAGTTACTATTGTCAAAATGAATTTAAATAGAAATATTAAATTTATTACAATCACTTTGGATTTGAATTATAAATAGTTTTTGTATGCATATATGTTAAAATGAAGTTTCAATGGGCTACATATATAAATGAGATATCATCTGGGTTATCTGTATAGTATTTATTATATAAAAATATATAACTGATGTTTTTTTGGCTGAGTCACATTGACAATCAACTATGTGTAATCAATATTTTAAAAATAACTGCAGATGCTCGGTAAACATTGGCATATAACAATATTTAATATTCTATCAATAAAAAAAAAACAGGTAGAGATAATTAAAAACAAAAATTATTTACATTAATAGTTTTATAAAAAAATCTTCCATATAAAAGGCAATTTACATGTCACCACATTTATTGATACAATCTTAGCTTTTATTAATTTCAATGGTTTCTTTGATCTGACATTGTTAAAGAGTGTCAAATCTATATAGGAATCTGGTTAGAAAAATCAATTCTATAATATATATTAATAACATGGAATGAGAAAGCTGCTGCAGAGTTTCCTTTAACTGCATTAATATGTTCAGCTCTTCTAGTATTGAGGCACAATTGCTCATATCTACATACAAAGCTTTATAGATGCCACATGAAATTTCATAAGCACTATGACTTCAAGAGATTTTGATTCTCCAGTCTGGATAGAATGTTACTATTTTTTTGGTAAGTAGTATATGCTTTTTTTAAATCATAATATGTTAGAATAAATACAATATTGTCTATAATTCATTTTATATAAGAAGTGCAAACTTTAGTAGTCATTTTTCTTATTTTGATTGTTTAGGGCTTGAATTAAGACTTGGCATATAGTTGTATTATTATAACCATTAACTAATAAGAAATTACTTACACAATTTATTTTCTTCTAGATATGACTTATCAGAAAGATTAATTTCTCTAGCAAAAAGAGTTTTGGTTGCAGAAAAGATTTGAGTTAGATAATAACAGAATTGTAGATATTCTGTCTCTGTATATAGATTTTCTGAAAATGAATGAAGTTAAAAAAATATATTCTGTTTTTTGATGTCATACAGAAAGAGAAATTTTCCAACAGTCTCTACTACCATTGTAAATTTAATATAAGTACATTCATTGTTTACAAGTATGAAAAAAATCATATAATTTATTTTTATCATGTTGTGAGATAATAAACATATCACCTATATATCTGAATCATACTTAAGATTTTATTAAGTGCTTCTGGCTTTAAATAAATAAATAAGCTAGTATCTCTTTGAGATGGGTGAACCTATTGGAGTAACAAAAGTATACCTATAATGTTATCTACTGTACACAAAATAAGTGTTTGAAAGACAATATTTAGCTAATGCAATAATAGGCTGTTAAATTGCAATATTGAGAAGAGATGACTAAAGCTTCATCAACTGAAATATTTGTAAATAAAGAAATAACAATGCAGCTGACAAGAATATCATTTATATCAATTTTTAAATTTATCAATAGATTTGTTTTTTATATTATTTAATAGACAGAATTGCACATTTTATTATTTCAAATAAATACCTAGCTGAAACATGAGTGGGAGATCCTGTTGCACTCATTATTAAATAGAGAATATCCGTTTTGGTACAGTTTTGAAAATCCATAGAATTTGGAACAAACACAAAATTTTTGTGAGTAATAATTTTATTACACTTCTGACACATAAAGTTAATGCTACTGTTGTCATAGACCATAACGTACATTGTAATAGAATACTAGCTTTATTTATTGATAATATTTATATAAAATCAAACTGAGATCATTTTACTTATTAAAAAAACAACATAGGTTATTATTAACAAGTATCTAGAAAAGATATAAAAATTAAAATTATTTCTTGTCAAGTCTTGTGTTTGTCCCAAACTCTATGAATCTCCAAATATACATAAAATCTACATCTTCATCCAGTAGGATCTTCCATTCACATTTTGGCTACATATCTATCTGATATAATAAAATCTACAATTCCATCTGTTAAATCATGTTTAAAAAAAAACCTTTACATTTTATTCCTCTATTGAAAAATTAAAAAATTGATACAAATGATATTTTTACAAATTTTGATGTTATTTCTTTATTTACAAATATTCCAATTGATGAAGCTTTAGATGTCACTTCTTAATGTTGCAATTTATCAGACCATATTATTGTTTTAGCTAACATTGCTTTTTAACACTTATTTTGTGAACAATGGACAACATTATAGGCAGATTTTTGGTATTCAGGTGGGCTCATCCATCTCAATGATACTAGTTGATTTATTTATGGAGTACATGAAATTTATGTTTTAGAGTCAGTGCCTAAGGGAAAATCTCACATTTTGCTCAGATAATAAGACACTATGTTTATCATCTGGAAACATCGTAAAGATATATTATATGATTTTTTCACACATATACACAATATACAGACCTATTTTAAATTTACAATAGAAATAAAGACTTAAAGGGAAGATAAATCATATCTGGAAGAAAAAGTAACCCATATAAGTAATGTCTTATTAGAAAATGGTTATAATAATATAAATATACACTAAGTCTTAATTCAAGCCCTAAACAATCAAAGAACAGAAGAAACAGCTATTTGAGTTAATATTCCTTATGTAAAAGGAATTACAGATAATATTAGGCATATAACATATTATAATATAAAAATAGCATACACTACTTACCAACTTGAAGTCCATGGAATTTATAAAATTTCATGTTAATGCAGTTAAGCATCACTTACCATAATCAGCACTCTCACTCCATACTATGGATACAAGTCATAGTTTTTGATTTCTGTACCACTAGAATCCTATCCACTATATATGACACTCTCCAATAATGTCAGATCAGAAAAACCATTGAGATTATTAAAAGACCAGTCTGTACCAGAAAATGTGATGATACATGTAAGTTACCTTCTACTCAGAAATTATTTTTGAAAAACTTTCAATCTAAATAATTTCTGATTTATATTATCTCTTCTTATTTTCTATTAGTAGAACTTTTCACTATTGATATATGTCAATGTTTGCAGCACATCTACAATTGTTTTCATAATATTCATTCCCCTCTTAATGGCCAATCTGACCCATCCAAAATATTAGTATATATTTTTGATGAATGCTATTTATATATATTTTCATTTGAAAATATGTCTTATAATAAAATAAATCATGATTGAATAAAAAAAATATATAAATTTTCATTTTATTTGGGAATATGTGGTAAATTCCCCATCTTAAATTTATTTGGTTAAAACCTGTTACAATATTTATATATATATTAATTATCATCTTACTTTTAATGTAAGTTTGTAATTATTTACTGCATTTGCATTTACTTTTCTATGTACTCACAATAATATATTTTATTTTTTCTTCTTCCCCTCATTTTTACTTTTTTTTTTTTACCATCATTAATAGTATTCTCTTGTATGAATAGATTTAGAGAGCAGTTACATCACAAGTTCATACATTTTCCCAGTATGTCCTCTTTATTGCCCAGATCTTCAATTCCATATATCTCTTTCCATCTTTTACACCATCCAGAAATATCTATATTTCTGTCCTTTCTTCTTGTTTCCATTTCATACAAAAGATTTTTCATTAAACTATTCTTCCTTTTTAATATATGCCCAATCCAGTTTTTTTTTCTATCTTTAATTTTATCAATCAATTTTCTTTTTTTCATTTCATTTACTCTTACCAAAACTTCTTTGTTATTTTATTCATCAGTACTGAAAAGTACTATAACAGCACTCTTCTGAGACAATCTGAAGTGCTTCTGAAGCTAGAATTGAATTGTTTCAATTTATACAGCACTGACAATATGTATCTTGATTTTCTACAGACATGGTTTTTGCTTTTTTCTTCTTTATAGTTTTTTGTCAAGCAAAAAAAGTCATATCAAAAAGGCTTATTTATTTTCATTTTTATCTTTAAACCTTATTTCTTATTATCTTTTTCTTAATTCTTTAATTACATTTAATTACTGCTTTGATTGTATTTAATCTTATTTAAACTTTATCAGTAATCTTGATTACTTCTTTTTTTTTTTTGAGGTTTTTCTCTTTTTTTTTAATAGATTTTAAATTTTAATTAAATTTTTAATCTTCGTTATAAAATATAGAAATTCTAATGTATGTGATATTAAATGAGACAATCTTTTATTACATTGATTTTCTTTTATTTGTTATCATAATTTTCAATTTACTTGGTAATATATGGTAAATCGCCATCTTAAACTTATTTGGTTAAGAAAATCTGTAATGCAGACCTAGCTAGAGCTGGTCAAATTTACAACATTATTATATCTATATACACACATATAATGTGACCATGTAAACAGTTTAGTTTAGTATTTATAAAATGATATGATATATTCTATTAAATATTATCTAAAATATTTTTTGTTTAGTATGATCAAAAAGCAGAAGCTACCTAATCTGAAACCCAAACATCAAATCAGTTTATATTAGTCAGTAAATGGGCATTTTGCTATTATTAACTAGAGGGTAAAAGTTCTGGATTATTCCGGACTAATCAGATGAGTATTGGTGTATTGATTGCAAATATAAAAAATATAATTGTTTTAATGTACTTTCATTAGTGATGCAGGAGATATATCCCAGTCTTATGGCAGTGATTCCATGATTTATCTTGATATCATAAAGAAGTTCTTTTAAAACAAACTTTAATTAGTAGAGGTTTTTTTTTTCAAATAAATTATCATTTAATCAGCTTCATATTATTTTAATAAGTGATATTATTATTCAAATAATAGTAAAATTATTTTATAATTTCAAACTCAACAGTAAAAAAAATATATTACATTCATTGTTTTGTGACAAATATCAACGGATTTGCATTTTATTAAAAAAAAATACGTATCTAAATTTGCGTTTATAGCATACAGGAATGTGATAACACAATATCCTTTTAATAAAACAATAACTAAAAAAGAATGTGTGTTTTATTTAAAATTCAGATTAACACAATTGATTTTAAAACAGGCAAAAAACACTATATATATTGCAATTGATTTTGTAAATAAATTTTAATCACAGTTGGATTTTAAATTGTAATTAAAACGCAAATTTAATTATTTCAACAGAAATTTAAAGTGAATAATTAATATAAAAATAGTAATTTAAGCTTTTAGGAATGTAAGATTTTTCAACAAGCAAAAAACAAGAATGCATTATATTAATATCACTAAGAATCTTCTAATTGTATTTCCTTTTACTAAAGCAAGTTTTATTAAAATATTAAATATAAATTTAATTGTTTTGAAAAAATAAATTTGATTATATTTATTTGCTTTTAATTAATTCGAAAACTCGTACTGATACCGTGTTTTATGTAATAAAATAATCATAATAAAGAAAAAATAAGAATTTAGGAGATATTGAATTGTAAATAATAAAATATATATTCTTTTTTATTAATAATAACGTGAAAGCTAAACACCTTCAAACAGATATGCTTTAAAAATGCTTAAGTGACAGCCAATCAGATGGAATAATGGCTTCACATGGGACTCCAAGTTCTAAAACACAAACCAGAACTATTAGAAAAAGATGGATCCATCTTAATCTATGCCTCAATTATAATTATAATTATCTTTTTCTAATAGTTCTGGCTTGTGTTTTAGAACTTGGAGTCCCATGTGATGCCATTATTCCATCTGATTGGCTGTCACTTAAGCATTTTTAAAGCGTATCTGTTTGAAGGTGTTTAACTTTCACGTTATTATATTATCTGTTTACACTTAAATTTAATGTTTTTTATTGTTTAATATATATATATTCACATTATATATAAATGTAAAAGTAATAAATAATAAAAAATGGTATATTGCTGGATTAAAATTTTTTTGAAACATTATGACAAATTTATGATGTCAAATTTTAAATATATAGTGATATTAAGAAGAAAAACATTGGTTCTCCAAAAAATTTACAGCAGTTATACAAAGCAGTTTGTTGATTAAAAAGAAGGAAAAAAAACAAGGCATATGGATTTTGCAAATGGTCTGGTAAACATTTCAATAAATTTTAATGAAAACAAAAATATAGACCTGAAATAAAACAAAATTAATGAATAATAATAATAAATTAAAATAAGTGAAATGTTTAAACTTTATGGTTAAAAAATACTATATAAACATGATTTGTGCTTATGATGCACACACACACACAAAGCTGAATATTTCTAAATTCTTTATATATTACAATAATTCAGCTTTGTGCATAAGCATCATTAGCGCAAATCATAGTTATATAATAATGAATTAAGAAAATGTTAAAGATAAGACATGGAATCAAAAAATATATAGTAGTATAATATTTTCCCATAAGTAAGATGTTGCATAGAATGAAAAGCTTTATAATGTATAAATCCTATGCAAAATCCTATCAAAATCACAATATGACTCATTGTTTTTTATATACATATTGTAACACTCATGATATATATGGTGTGAAAATACATATATATGTATATGTCAGTGTTACATATGTTAATAATTAAATAATAATAATAATAATAATAATAATAATAATAATAATAATAATAATAATAATAATAATAATAATAATAATAATAATAATAATAATAATAATAATAATAATAATAATAATAATACACTATAAAGAAAAAGAAAAAACAGAAATAGTTTAAAAGTAGATTTTTAAAAATGAATGAAATTAATAAAAAGGAAATATTGCATCATTTATTTTAAGAATAAATTGTTTTTATTAAAAATAAAAACGGGGAAAGAGAATCATATGAAATACAAATTTAAATCTGCTCTTTTCTTTTTATAATTGAAAAAAGTAAATGTTAAATAAATAAATAAATAAATGTAAAAGAGTTTAAATTAAAATTTTCAATAGAATTAATTAATAAAACCAAATCTTGTAAACTATCTCATCAGCAGGAATGCTCTTAAATTTTGAAAGACTCCTGGCCAATAAGATAGGGGATGAATCTAAAAAGAGATTAGATAAAGAAAATGTAATTAAAAACTAAATTAAAATAATGATAAAAATTATACAATGGGAGAGTTAAGTATGAAAGTGGCAGCTTGTCCATTGTTATCCAGTTTCAGCAGTTTTTTCTCAAGAAAGTTTTTCTCAAATTTTTCAAGTTGTTGAGTAGTTAGTTGTTGCTCAGTTTTTCCAATTCATCAGTTCATCAATTTATTCATTATTGAAGTTATTACTGAGAGCATAGTCAATGAGATCCTCAGAGAGCACTTGCTGCAAAAAATGAAAATGTAGAAGCTATAGAATTAGCAACATGCATTGCTAAAGAGCTTTAGAAGTGTTCATCTGAGTTTCATTCCCCAGATCCTCAGCTCAACCACTTTCACTTAAGATCAATGCCTTGACCATAGTATATATGCTGCTGCATACTCTCTCCCTCTCCCATTATCTGTCAGAAGCATGAAAAAAACCCATGAAGCCATTACTGAACACTAAAAGGCCAGCCATTTGAAAATAAAAACCAAAGGACTGTGTCAACTGCAAAAAGATGACATCATCTCACCATAATAAAAAACATAGGTAAATATAACTTTTCAACTGTAAATTAAGTGTTTAGACATTCTTAACAGAAATGAACTATAAATGAAGGACAATTAGTAATATTGAATTACTGACAATGATTGTATACTTATTTATTTTCTTTGTTTAATTATATGATTATATTTATCTAATTGGTATGTGTATAAATAAACAGTGTTAATTTAAATGTTGCTTGGTCTATTCCCTCTCTTTTAACTGTGGCACCAGGAGTTTAAGATTAGAAATATTTCCATGTATTAGTTAGTATTGAGCTGGGTCCCCTGATCAAGATGTCTGAGTTAGCCTGAATATATTTCAAGTGCTGGGTTCAAGTGCCTGTCATCTGGGCCAGGTAGTATATAACATATATGGCCAAATGGCATGTGAGATTTGTACTCAAGACAAATAGTGTTTTAGATGGCAGAAGTTGTCCCAGCAGTGTGGAGGGGAGTTATGGTCAGGAAAGATGGTCAAAAATGTGTATTTGTGTAGCCTCAATGTGGCTGTAGGTATCATTGAAGGTTAATCTATTATTGATATTATACCCTCAGCTTGAATGTGCAATTTGATGCCAGAGAGAAATAATAATAATGTCAGTCATATAAGTAAATAATAAAATGTTAACAAATGATCAAATAATAATAAATCTTAAAAAATATTATTAAATAATTATTTCCATAATGGTTGATTACAAATGTCTTTATTACATACAGGATTCTTACAATATACAGTATAGGGTTATAACCATTTTTCAATTCAGTATCTTTCTCTAGTGGTTTGAGTCCAAAATTTTGGGAATACAAATTATTATTGGTCTTAGTAAAATATATATAACTTATCTATGACTGATGGATCTGTATTTTATTAATAACTTCTTTTTCATCAGCTTATCTTGGGTTCTTTATTCTTTAAATAATGTTAGCAAAATATTTCATTGCCAGCAATACTGCATTTTTAATAAAATTAGAAATTGATAATCTATCCTAAAGAAAAATGGTAATCTTACTTATAACTTGAAAAAAATTTCAAATTTATATTTGTCCTGGAGTTGGGCTTCAATCCATGTGTTTACAGAACATTGTAACCACTATATCACAAGACCATTTCGAAAAATTATTACTACAATGAAAACTTAATGAATGAAATTAATTATACATTTAATTTGAATTAAGAACTTTCATTAGAAATAACCTAATATTAAAAGAAAATATGCCTCTATGTTTACTTTTTATTCATGGATCTGAGACCTGAAATACATAAAAGATGAGTAATAATGAAACTGCAGATGGAAGTGAGAGACATTATAAAGATATGTTTGAATAATAAAGAAAGAATCAAAAATAAAATGGCCAATATATAAATAAGGAATAACAATAGATTAACAAACTTTTATTCATGTTAAATCTACATTTATATATGGCAGTGTGTTCAATTGGGGATAATTTGCAATATGGTGAGATGCTTACAATATGGCAAAATACAGTGACATCATCCATGTATGCTATACATGGAATGTATTGAAGAGTATATATATTTTGGATGTTGAAAATAAAGAGCAGTGGATGAAGAGGTGAGATTTGGGAGATGGATTGCATAGGGGTAAATGATGGTAGCTTTTTCCATTAAGAATGATATTATCTCTCTGCTGTGCAGTAAGTTGGCAATCAAATAAAGCAGATTACATGGAATTGTAGTATTAGCTAGCATATCAATCAGAATGGGAATAGACACAGAATCAAATGCAGGCTGTATATCCAGATAAACTGCAATTGGAGTATATATTTTTTGGTTTTGAACTGAGTTAAAGACTGTTTTAAGCATCAGAGTAGCTTGTATGGCAGAAGAGCCTTTTTTGCAAACTGCATGTTGGGAATTAGATGAAATAGATATGGATCTAGATGATCCTTAACAACTTTTTCCAGTATCTTAATTACCAGTGGCCTCATGAAAATTGGATGAAGGGTGGTATGAGTAAAGATTAAGCCTGTTTTTTTTATAAATGGTACAATTGAGATTGGATATAGACCACAACTGAGATTGGATATAAACCTTTGATGTCATATATCTTTTGGAATAAATAAATTGCCAGATCATAAAGATAATGCAGTAAAGTGGCTAAGTTGGGCAAAAACAAAAGCAGGGATTCCATTGGAAAGTGAGTGTCTTGAGTTATTTACAGTGGCAAGCTTGTCAGAAAATTGCATGGTTTGAAATGAAGTATGGGTATCAGGTGGCCCAAATAAGTTTAAAGTGGAGTGAATGCATGGTGGATTTATAACATCCTTGAAATATTGGTTTATAGGATTAATTATGTTATATCCTGCACACATTTTATTATCAACTTGAAGTGCAATATGAATTTTCAGGATGGATGGGTTGACCAGGCCCCAGTAAATATATTCCTGGGTCTATATATGTGTGATGAGTAAGACAAATTCTTCTTTCCTTATTGGTGGTTTTTTAATAAGCCTAGGAAAGTGTGTGTAACTGTTGGAGAGTATGATGTGCAGGATTCATTAATATAATCCATGTATATAACTCAGAAACCAATGCTAGAAGATAGAAAGGTGGAGGTGAACTGTGAGTGAGATTACTGAAAGATATTATATGCATAAAGGCAAGGTACCTTTGGATTGGATCAAATTCTACTTGCTTCAATTTCTGCAATGTAATATATGTTACAAAGAATAAGAACTCTGTCATATGTGATACAAGAACTCAAATGATTTTATGCAACTGAATGGCTGTGATGTGAAGTTTATCACAATTCAGAATAAGAGACTGAGTGGTCAAAAAAAGGAGTAGGATTAAGATCAAGTTGAATTAAATGATGTAGAATTGGTAAATAAAAACAAAGATCAATGAGTAAGGCATGCCTCTTAATATGGAATGTGACAGGGTTGGAAGGCAAAAAGTCTTGACCACTCATAAGTGGAAAGGTTATTAGATGAAGCAAAGGTAAAAAGCCTTGACCACTCATAAATGAAAAGGTTATTAGATGAAGCAATTATGACATGAAGGTTTGATAATCAAGATTAAAATCTCTATTAAAAGAGTTGGATGAGATGAAGAGGCAAGCAAGGGATAAATTGTAAAAATAATTGTCAAAATAACAGTATTACCAGGAGGGATATATACAAATATACTATTTAGTAAAGTAATATGTCTGTGAAATGTGGTGATTAAAAGATTTGAGTCTATATAAATAATCTTGAATGATGAGAATGGACACCTGGAAGTGATAATACCAGTTCCAGCTGATGATGAAGATGTGTCCCAGGAACAGGCACAGAAGTCCTGTATATTGAGGTAAGCAGGTTGTATATTTTGCTCTCAAGCAATGCAAGTACTTGATTTTGTATATTGCTTATCCACTTTTTTTAATTGAAAAACTTTAGATATTGAGTTGATACCTTGAACATTAAGTGCAGTAATTTTTAGTTTCATTTACCAGAGTTTCTAGTCATCAATCAGTATGGGTGTAAATTTTTAATGTTTTAAGAAAGGTCTGGTTATACAATATGAATTTATAATGGTGGAAGACTCCCCTTAACTACGTACAAGTTTAATAGAAAAGAACATTCATGTAGAGTGTTAGTCATTCATACTGAATAAACAAATATGAACAACAGTTAGTCAACAAAAAAACAACAACATAAACACTGTCCTATAGCAATTGTATACTTTTAAATATGGAATAGTACCTTTATTCCACATTGTAGTCAGGATTCTGATAGTAACCATGCCTAATATCATGTTATTATGAAGGGAAATTATCTAAACTTTATTTTTAAAAAATATTTAACCTAACAACCTTCTTTCCTGCATTTTCTTGACCTTAGCTATAATGAACTCTTCTGAGTTGCAGAAATATCAGTTCCCAAATATGGAAGTGAAATTTAAAAAAATACAAAATTCTACCAATGTAAACATAAAAAAAAGACAAATTAATATTTGGTTATGATAAATGGCATGAGGTTTGTGGATTAGGCTAGTTATGTCTCTAACAGATACAATTCATCATTGTTTTGGTCAGGCTACTAGAGTAGATCACACATTCCTCATGGAGACCCCTCACAGACATATTTAGAATGATGTTATCTCCATCTCTTGTTGTTGTTCTTCCTTCTGTATCAACCTGGATGTTGTAGAAGAAATATTTGAGGTTTCAGTAGGTGTTACACACTTGAGTACTGAACCATCACACTTCCCATAGTCAGGGCAAACAACAGTTAGCCCCATAACACCATTAAATTAGCTGAAAAACATTGTTTTGCAGAACTTAAACAGTTAAAATCTTCTTAATTCAATGCTTGTTGCTAAATAATTTTTATAATAACAGAATTATTCCATTGTTTATATATAATTACTTTGATGACTTTCTAATTCATTATTTTATTTGAATTTGAAAAATAGCATGGCCCTTTTTATTTCAAATGTCTATTTAAATCAGCTGTGAAACTTCTTCCAAATGCCTGAACTTATTAAAATTGTTTTTGTTTAAATATTGGTCGTAGTTTATTGCAATTTGTTTTACAACAATCCAACAAATAATTTGAAGTGTTGGAATAAGCTGTCCATTTTCTTTAAGATTCGAATATTTGATTTTTCAATGTTGCTTCTATATAGCTTTTGCTTTATTCTAAAATAGTAAAAAGATGAGCAATGAATTAGGTTTGCTTTTATACTGCTCCCAGCTTTAGTTGTCCAGGATAAGCATTTTATTTCCTTTTTCATTGCTGTGTGAATTCTATTGTTGTGTATATTACATTAATTATGAGCAAAATAAAATTACCAAGTAAAATTATGCTTTCACCTTCCATATTTGGTTACCTAGTGACTGGTTTGACATTAGATCCTTACCATGCTTACTCAGTCCAAATCTTTTAAAATGATATACAATACACTGATATTAAAATCATTGTTTACATACATATATATATATTAGTATGATTATCTTTTTAATTGGGATTTCCATCTCTTTAATAGATTAGTAAAATTGATTTATCTTAATACTTTCTCAATATAATTAAAAATACACATTTGTTGCATTTGTATACATATAGGTGTGGGTTTAGTTACTTTATAAGTGAAAACATATATTTAGTTACCTATCAACTAAAGTTACATTTAAAATGAGCTGGATTTGGTGGTGAGAGCAACAAAGGTTAGATTGTAAGCTACCCTTATATTCTAATTGATTACCTACATAATAGTTTGAGAAAATAGATAGAAGCTGTGATTTTCTACCTACAAAAGCTGATGGAATATTAATGACTATGATTACTGCATGTTTCTTGATACTATAATATTCTATTATATATATATATATATATATCGTATAAGATCTAAGCTTTGTTGTAAGATTGTTAAATGTGATTTACACACATAAAAATAAGATGATTTCCCAAAAAATTTCATGCTCCTAGTTGGTTTTTTAAATATATACATTTGTATTGTTCATTGAATATTTAGATGTAAAAAAAAAAAAGAAGTATAATCTGAAATGGTTGTATGAAGTTATTGAAATATTTATCACATTAATAGAAAAACTTGTATTGATCTTTATTGAGAAGTATTAAAGAGACATTTTTTTTGGAGAGAATATTCGCAGAAGATGATGATGGTGGTATATATTCAGTTTATTTTTACAATAATTTTATAAAAAAATATTTTTATAAAATAGGTAATGAGAAATCGACCTTTTTCGCCCCTCCCCCTTTTATCTACACTTCTGTCAAAAAATAAAAAAATAAAACCTCTTATCAAATACTTGAAGGGAATGATAGCAGTTATAACAATTAAAATCCAAGATACTGTATCTGGTTACTTGGATTTTTTCTAACAGTATTTGTAATGCTTGACTGCAGTTTAGAAATGTTTGTGCACTATTTGTCAAAGACTTGGAAAGATAAGCTACTTAGAACAAAATCTAATAAAATAAAAAATCTAATTTTCTCTATTGCATTCTGAACTTTTTTTTTTTTAATACTTTATGGATTTTTATTAGATTAATTAGTAAGCCATCTTAGATTTTCGAAACATGAGTTCATGGCATATATATATACACACAGACAACGAATGGATAGTTGCATGTTGGATATGTGCCTGATTAGTAACACCTTTTCATAATTGTACAAGTTTTTCCTATATATGATTAGGCAAAATCCCCCCCCCCCCTACGATTACAAATTGCTTTTAGATATATATTCAAGAATATTCATTCTTCAGAAACAAAAAACCATTAACTGGCGAATTATTGGCAATAGCTTTAGTTTTAGAATCTTGTGTTTCTCAGTTTAGCTAAAAGTAATTTTTAAAAATCTATTTTGAAGACAGTTTGAAAATTTTTAGCAGACAAATTGTATCTCATGTAATTTAAGACAATGTTAAAATATTTACGATTCAAAAACTTAAAAATACATTTGTGCTTTACCCGATACTTGAATATTTAATCATCATATGATCTAATCAAGTAAATAATCATATGATTACTTATTTAATACTATTTTAACACAGAAAGAAACTACTATTTTTTAGTATGTAAATATTGACAAGTTGTCAGGTCAAAATGTATTTAATTAATTAAACATTTTATGCCATTGGAACTGCTGTTACTGTTTCGTTTGATTTCAAGGCTTCCCTTGACAGCATACATGTATATACATAACAGTAGAGCGTAGTGGAGTAGAGGTAGCATATATGATATGGCGTTTAAGTCTGTGCCAAGTTATTAATTTTTTCAAGGGGTAAACCCATATAAGTAAAAACATTAGTCAGCAAATGGGTATTTAGTTATCTTTAGCTCAAGAGTAAAAAGGGGATGAAAAATACTCAAACTCTCATCATGGATGAGTATACTGAATTTGCATTCTTTTTCATTGTTCTTCTATAAAGTAATGTTGGAGAGGCCTTTGTTTTACTATGAGCTAACTAATAAAAAAGTTGATTCATAAATGCAGTCATCATCATCATCATCATCATCAACCATTATCAATCCACTGCAGGATGAAGGTCTCTCCAAGTTTAATCCATCTTCTCCGATATTTAGCTTCTCTTTTCCACAACATCCCTGCACATTTTCTTATTTCATCCATCCATCTCACATGTGGTCTCTTTCTGGGTCTTTTACAATCTCTTGGAATCCAGTTTAAAATTTCAATTGTCCATCTATTATCATTTCTTCTAGCAATATGTCCAGTCCAACTCCATTTCAATCTTTTAATTTTTTTTCAATAAGGTCAGTAACACCTGTTTGTTGTCTTACCCATACATTGTGTTTTCAATCTCTTCTTGTTACTTCCAACATACATCTCTCCATACTCCTTTGAGTGGTCTGAAGTCTCTGTATTGCTCTTCTATTAAGTGTCCAAGTCTCAGATCCATAAGTAAGAACTGGTAAAACACATTTGTTAAAAACCATTCTTTTCAAACACATAGGCATATTTCCTTTTAGTATCAATAAATTAAAAATTAACTGTGATAAAACACAGTTGCTGAAGCTTTAAATATAAAATTATAACAATAAAGCTGAGCACTTTCGGGGGACTTAAGCTATGATTATGGAGGCTTAAGTCCCCCAAAAGTGCTCAGCTTTATTGTTATAATTTTATATTTAAAGCTTCAGCAACTGTGTTTTATCACAGTTAATTTTTAATTTATTGATTTTTGTTGAAGTATATACATACATTCTTTTAGTATCAAGTTATTTCTACCAAAAGCACTCCAACCAAGTTTAATTCTATCATTAATTTCCTCCATTATGTTTCCATCTGTATTAATAATCTGACCTAGGTATTTGTAACTGTTAACTTCTTCTAATTCTTCATAATCAATCTTTATTTTCATATTTTGAGCAAATCGATTAAACATTACTTTAGTCTTTTTAACATTTATCTTTAGTCCTACTTTTCTACTTTCATCTGCTAACTCCTGCAACATTTCCTGCAGCTCTGAAGCATTATTTGCAAAAAAACAACTACATCATCTGCAAAATCTAAATGACTTAAATACTCTCCATTTACTTTCATTCCTTTAGTTTCCCATTTTAATCCACAAAATACTTCTTGCAGCACTGCTGTAAAAAGTTTTGGAGATATGGAGTCATCTTGCCTTACACCTTTCTCAATGTTGATTTTTCCAGTATCATTATGTAATCTAATTGTTGCTGTTGCATTTTTATAAATATTCTTTAAAATATGACATTATCCTGGATCTATACCTTGATGATCCAATGCTTTAATCACTGAAGAAATGTGTATAGAATCGAATGCCTTTTCATAATCTACAAATCCAAAACATAATGACAACTCATATTCATTTGTCCTTTCTATGACTTCTCTCAATACCTGAATATGATCTATTGTACTAAAACCACTTTTAAATCCAGTTTGTTCTCTTGGTTGGTGGAAATCCAAAGTTCTCTGTAGACGAGTTGTAATTATCTTGGTAAAAATTTTATATAAAACTGATAAAAGGCTGATAGGTCTGTAATTTCTAATATCTTCTTTATCACCTTTTTAAATATTAATATTATTACTGCATTCTTCCAATCTTCCGGTACATCTTTATCATTTAGACATTTGGTATATAACTTTGCTAAAATTGTTTCTATTTCTTCACCTCCTTTTAATATATCAATTATAATTCCATCATTTCCTGGAGCCTTTCCTTTCTTCGTACATTTAATTGCATGTCTCACTTCTTCATTTAAAATTCTGGGCAATTTGGAAGATGTAATAGATATAGGAGGTACTTGTTCTTTATTACTATATAATTCTTGATAAAAATCTTCTACCAATTTCATGATGTCATCTCTCTTTTTAGTAATAATTCCATCTTTTTTTCTTAGTGTGGATATAAATTTCCTACCAATCCCAAAATGTTGTTTAACATTCTTGAAACTTTTATTTTCTTCTATAGCTTTCCTTGCTATTTCACAGTTATACTTTCTTATATCATTTTCAACTCTTTTCCGTACCATTTTACAAAATTCGAGATATTCAATTCTTTTTAATACATCATTTTTGTATATCTTCATATTCCTTCTTTTCTTCATAAATTCTCTAGTCTCAGTAGAAATTTTATTAGTCAATTGCTGCTTTCTTCTACCAGCTATCTTTGTTGCAGTTTTTAAAAGTGTATCAGTTATTTTCATATTAATTTCATTCAAATCTGAATCATGTTCAAAATCTCCTAACACTTGAAACCTATTTGTAAGTTCTAATTTAAATTCATTAGAATGTTTCTGAAGATTAGGAATATCAACTGTAAATATTGTTTTTCTCAATAATTTTTGTCTCTCTAGTTTTACATTAACACGTAACTTACACCTTACTAATCAATGATCACTTCCTGTGTTAAATTTATTAAGAACATTACAATCTTGAAATATGTATTTCCTGTTAGTCAAAATATAATCCAATTCTGCTGTACCTTCATTTGGATGCTTCCATGTCCATTTCCTTTTAACATTTTTTTCAAAAAATGAATTCATAATATAAAGTTTTTCTTTTTCTGCAAACTCCACAAGTCTATGTCCTCTCTCATTTCTATTACCCTAACCAAAATTACCTACAGCAATTTCATCTTTCATTTGTCTACCAATTCTAGCATTAAAGTCTCCCATAACAATTTTAAAATGTTGTTTACTCTGATCAAAAGCCTTTTGTACATCCATATAAAAATCTTCTACTACTTCATCACTATGAGAACTTGTTGGGGCATAAACCTGAATTATCTGCATTTGGTATCTGCTATTAAGTTGTATAACTAATCTTGCAACTCTGTCCGATACATCATCAATCTCCACAATATTGTTCTTCCACTTTTTATTTATAATGAATCCTATTCCATTTGTATTTCCAATATGCGTGCCTTTATAATAGAGTATATGTCCACTTTTTAAATCAATTGTTTCTTCACCTTTTCTTCTAACTTCACAAAGTCCAATAATGTCCCATTTAATATAAGACAATTCTTCTTCTAATTCTTGCAATCTTCCTTCACTTGAAAGTGATCTGCAGTTGTAAGTACCTAAATAAAAAGTCATCATCAAATGGCAGCCTGGGTCCACAATCAGGGAATTCTTAGCACCCTCCACCTTCGGCCACCAACCGCTGCCTTGGTTGGTGACTTTACAGCCTCCTGGGAATAAGGGCCATGCTTTATTTTTGTCTGTCATAATTGTATATATGTATTGGAAAAATATTTATCATTTACACTAACATTCATTCTGCTTTATCAGGCACTGAGAAGAAAGACCATGGTGTTTCTTGATCTTAAACTCAGAGGTAAAAAGCCAATAAACTCACCATGCTGGCTAATGCATGTTGGTGAGCAGCCCATCCATGTTCGTATACTATATGAATAATCACATAGTAATAACAGCTGCAATGACAAGAACGTATGGAGTGGACATTAGGAATTTGCCCTGCTCGGTTCCTTTAAGGCCTCCAAGAGGAATCAAAGGGTCACCTCTCTGTTAATAGCAAACTCCTTTCCAATTTTAACATATATATAATCATGCAAGGTAATGGAAGGTTGCATCATTCCATATGTATGCATACACACACACACACATATATATATATATATATATATATATACATTTTAGATTAAAAATACATATAAACTGTATGGCAGCAACAAAAATATTTAATAACAAACCAGAATACTATGCGGTACTGCACAGTTTTTAACATCTATACACATAAAGAAACATATGCATATATTTATTAATGAACAAAGATATGTTTAAAAATGGCATATACAGATTAAGATGTGAACAAAAATTTAATAAAAAATAAAAGTACTGCACATTAAATAAATAATATAGAATATTTTTATAAATCTTTAAAAAAATGTAAAATAAAATAGCTAGCAGAATTCTGGTTATTTTAATGTTATCATTATATTTTTAAATATATTGATTGATATAAGAACAAAAAAAAAAGTTAATAATCGTTTTCAAATTGATGGTGATGAAATGAAAAAGATACAATACCTCAATCACACAAAATTTCTACATCCAATTTCAATTCCAAGCTGTTGTACAGAAATCATGAACACACTGTAATGTTTTACAATCAATCACAATGTGCAATGTTAATTAGATAATTAAAATTACAAATTTCTAATTTTTTAATTTTTAATTATATTTTTTCAGGCCATGAGCAAGTTAATCAATGAACATTGAAGCCATGGATGTGTTAATTTAATTGCATGCCTTTATTAATAAATGTATTCATCATTTAAATTTTTAATAAAAAATAGTTTCACAGTTAGCCCTATTTAAAAAAAGTGCTAACTAAGTTAGTTTTTGTAGGCCAAACTACAACATAATAGTCCATAATACAGAGATTGTAGTTTAAACTGTTAAAAAATGCCCTGCATAGTTTATTGCAATAATAGAAAGCTGCTACTCTGGAACTTAATTCCATACTTCATGATTGAAGTTTTTTTCATCTGGTACTAATATTTTTATGAACCTCCAAGTAATAAAACATTAGATTACTTTCATTAAACAAGGCAACACTCTCTCCATACAGTAGTGCCACCCTGTGCCACCCAGAGTAATCAATGGATGCCAGAAGGCTTGTGCATAAAATGCCTATCTAGTGCCTACTCATCCAATATCCCTAGACTAGTTTCTGGCTTGTGGCCTTCATCAGTGAGGAGCCTTGGATCTGAAAGCAATGCACCTAGACAGAGATTTTATGCACAAGCCTTCTGGCATCCATTAATTACTCTGGTTGGCACAGGATGGCACTACTGTATGGAGAGAGTTTTGCCTTGTTTAATAACAATTATGTGCTAGTATAAGAGATGGTCATCATGTGATGTTTAGATTACTTTCAACCTAAATGACTTACTGATTGTTCTGCTTTGACATTTACAGAGCTTAAACTCTTTAGAAATTTTCAAGAAGTACATTAGGGGTGGGAAATCTCCAGCCCTCTAATGCTCTTAATATGCCCCCTGGATATTTTCAAAAACATATAAAGTGGTCCTGTATACAACTTTTATTTAAACATGCATCATGTAGTTCAAATATTGAATTAATAATAACTAAATAAAATATTTATTTTCTCAATTACATCCTTTCATTTTATAGTTCTAGTCCATTCTATTAAAGACACAATACTCCAACAAATTATCTATATTATTTGGTCTATCTGATTATAGATTTTATCTACAATGTCAAGGGCATTTTGTTTGTTTTTGTAGCGATTTTCTCAGACTAACAGTATATTTGCAAAAATAAATTATGATTTTATTTTGTTTTATTATTATGTTGCATTTTTTTTTTTTTATAATTGTGATGATTATATAAAAAAAGCTTTATCAAATAGCTGACATTTCTCATAAAAAGTTCAAGGAAGTCAAAAAATTCTGTGAAGGCAAATTACATTTTTTTAAAGCAGAAATTTCAAAACCATTTTTAAAGCACAGTTTATAAATGATTGCATTTTCACTGATGTAGAATTAGTCTGTCCAGAATATAAAAAAAAAAATTGGAGAATATAAATATGTAATGAAAAAAATAATTATAAGGCAAATTGTCACTAAATGTGGGGCAGTCATTAATAATAATATTACATTATTTTTAATTAAAAAAAATATGACTCTCATTTAAAAAGGGTAAGTTGAAATTGGCTTGCCAGCTGAAAAAATTGCCGACTTCTAATGACTAGAGATAAATTAATTAAATCTTTGATTAAATATAGCAGATTAATATTTAAGCTAATAATAATAATTTTATATGGTCCACAAATGATATTATAAGTATTCAAATGGTCCTTGGTAGAAAAAATGTTTCCCACCCCTATTATGTTTTCTACTGTACTTCATGCTGTATCATATATCTTATTTTAAAAATAATAAAATACAATCAAAAAACATGGATGATAAAAGGCACCTTATTAAAAAAGTAAATGACAGTTTGCTGGTAAGATTTACTCAAAAACAAAATTTGAAAATGGTAAGTTTCTTTCCCAAAGTGATGTTATCATCAAACATCACTTATTTACCATAACTGATAATTGGATTATTTATTTTAAAATCTCAATAAAAAAATAATTTACTTAATCTAACATAAACAATAGCAAAATGGTAAAAAAAAAAAACGAATTAAAATATAAAAAGTTAAGCTGTCTATGAAACTATTTTGAAAAAAAAAATCAAGATAGTTAATATGTAACTGAGATGATTTGTTTGTAAATGAACAAATCTAATAAAAACATGTTGATATTATATCTGTTATTAATTAATTCATAATTAATATAAATCTTCAGTTTCAGGTGCTATTCTATTTTCTGTAAATAAATATTTAATTTTCTTATTACAATATGATTTTATTATTTCGCACACACAGCAATCATATTTTATTTATTTTCTATTAGTAAAGTCAAAGCATTTAAAAGTGAATGTGTTCAGCAGTGTTGTTAGAAAATAACACAATTAAAAAGAAAATGAACATTTATATTATACTGAGCATTAAATGTGTTATTACTGAAACTTATTTATCTGGAGTTCTCCATTATTCATATAAATAAATAAAAATTTTCAAATACATCAAGCAATTATATATATTGTGATATATAAGTTTTTGTGTAGGATTTTGTTTTAAAAAATAAATATATGTGATTTTAAAAAGTTTTCCCTTACTATGAAGCTATTTTATAAGCAAAATCTATATTTTCAAACAATTAAATATTAAATCTATTTACATTATGATACTATGCTTGTATTTATATTTTAACAATTTATTGTCTGAATTTTACTATTCATGGATAAAATTAATTATAAATATATGAAATTTTCCCTTCTAGAAACGATTTTGTTTCTCATATAAATATTTAGAAATATTTTTGCATGAGCTAGTTTGAACCAATATAAAAAAGAAAATACATAACATTTTCATATTTTATATTTAATATAGCAATAATCATTTTAAATAATCATAATAGAATGTGAGTGTGTATGAATGTTTTAAATAATGGAAGATTTAATAGTGGAGAAATGCATTATTAACTTCAAGTAAATACATAGGCAGATTTATTTATTTAAGAAAAATAAATTATTTTATTTAAAAAAAGTACATAATGTAATATTTTGTTCAAATCATATGTATTTAAGAGGACATTCTAAAGTAAAAACAGAGGTGTGTATTTATATCTTTGGATAAACACTATAAGTTCATAGAGCATAAAATGTGATGATGAATCAGATGTTAAAAAAATGTCATGGTAATCATTTACATAATTCAAAACTTATAAATCTATATCAATACATTAATAATAATTAGCATTAAGTTATTGCACACATACTTTATGGATTTAACTATAAATCAATACTCTCATTTTTTCCAAGCACAAGATAAAGTCTTTGTGAAAAGATAGGATGAATCCATCTATCCTTTCAACCCAAATGTTTAAGTATGGGAAAATCTTAAGTATTTGGAAATGAGAGTGTGAAGACATTAACAATCACTTTAAATTACCTTTACTAGGTATGAATAAATGACACTTGTGAAATTTACTAGAATTTACGATACATCATTCTTAGTTAAAATTAAACATATGTAAATAAGATATTTATTTTACGTAGCACAATGTTTTTAAACTGTAATCATAATTAGCATTAAGCTAATGCACATGCACTTTGTCGATTTAACTATAAATGAATACTCTCATTTTTTCCAATCACAAGATAAAGTCTTTGTAAAAAAATAGGATGAATCCATCTATCTTTTCAACACATTAAAAAATGGTTACTTCTTCATTTTCATATACCTTATTAAAAAAAATCACAGTTAATGGCCATGGATGGCTAAAAAGTTGGTTTGTTTGAAGGATTATGAGTCTTTCAATTGCCACTGCATTCTTTCACCTGGTATGAAAAACATCTACAAGACATTTATTTCAAAATAATCTATTGAGAAAAAAATATTTTAAAATATTACCTACAATAGAATTTCTAAAAAAATTTCCAAAAAAAAAACTGCTAATTGATTTTTTAGCAATTTTTCTACTTTATAGTAAATAATCACTATAAATAATAGACAAATTAAATTTATCTCACATATACTTACTAAAGGGGTTCCATTACAACCTACACAATTCCCCATTTATATCTAGAAATCCCATAGGTTAAGAAATTCTAGATCTAATTTATGAACTTTATTTACATTATTACTGTATCATTGATGTTTTTTTGTTATTTTTAAAAAAAAGTAATTTGTATATTTTAAATTTATGCAATGTATTACAGTTTTTTTAAAATAGATTTTTAGTATTTCACCAGGTCTCATTAGTGCAAAGAACAGGTATAACTTATTTAATAATACATATTCATACTGCAAACATTACATTTTTTTGAGTGTGAAAGTAGTAACTTATGTATGAATGGAAAACTGAATTCAACATGGTAGTATGAAATGAAAAGTATATTTTAGTAGTAACTTGTCTTTATTCTGCACATGTTTTTAATTGTGAAGTGAGTTTATATTTATGATGAGCTATTAAGGTCTTTATAAAAGTAATGGCTCCATTTCTTTAAAATATTTTGAGAGTTGAAGTATTTATCTTACCATAGATACAGATAATAAAGTACATACATATTTTTTGTAATCAAGCCACTTAAATAAAATAAAAGATTAGCATAGAGAATTACTTACAAAGATATATGTTATACTTTACATTAGATTTATAGAAATATTCTCAAGACTTAGTTTTAGAATACAACTGTTACATTTAGTGGAACTAAAACTGATTTAGTTAAATCAGCAAACTTGAAAAAATATACTTCTGATTTATCTAAAAATGATTTTTATGATAAGTGATTTGATGCTTAACATAAATCTTGTTTCTTATTTTGAAATGATTAAATACACTACACAAATATAAGATAAAGAAATTTTATCTTGTGTAAAAATATTTATCTTATTCTAAAAGTAATTGCATATAAATAGTACTGCAGAGATCAAATAAATAACAATTTACATACATATTTACTTATTATTATTATTCTTTTATTCTATAATTTATTAATGTAAAATAAAACTTGAATTTATTTATTAATAAAATTGATCTTCACATTTTTTAATAAGATTGTTTCACTTATCATTAATTTATTTTGTCATATATTAAAAACATAAATCACTGTCTTGCATACTTATTTATATTTTTAATTCTGAAATATTTAAATAAACACTTGATAATTTGAAGATTGATTAGAATTGTGTATCTAGTCATGGTGTTCTTAGAAATTTAATATTGCACATTATACATAGGCATTTATAGAATATTTTTGCTTAACATATAAGAAGTACATAGCTAAATTTATTCATATTTTATTTGATTAAATTGCCTATATTATATTTATTTATTTTAAATGTAGTTTGGAATCAATAAAATACACCATTTGTCTTCAGATGACATCAATGACTGCATTGTCCATACTTATGTACTCCTTATTTCTTACATTTCATGCTTCCCACACACCCATTTATCATTGAAAATTTGACTTCCCAATATGTAGGCTAGGCATTTAGTAAATTTATTAGCCACTTAGCCCCATTTACCATTACAATATTTGGCTCACTCAATGTGTGATTTAATAATATAAATTATATATATTTCCTTATTAATAGCTCATTATCACTTAAGCCTCTCAAGAACCATTACAATGTTATATATATATATATGTCAACAGATGGCGTTCTACCAAAAACACCGTCAAGCGTATGTTTACATAAACGTCAGAGTGAGTATTCACTATCTCTAACTTTAATTCCACTTTCAGATCATGACTTCAAGCTATTTGCTATCATCAGTGAAAGACAGGAATCATGATCTGAAAGTGGAATTAAAGTTAGAGATAGTGAATGCATGCTCTGACGTTTATGTAAACATACGCTTGACGGTGTTTTTGGTAGAACACCATCTGTTGACATAAATACAAGCGTTAGCAAGTTTTTTTGTTTTTTCATATATATATATAATGCCTGGAATACATGAAAAAAATTGGTAATTAAAATTTTGTTGTCATTTGTAAAAATTATCTTCATTCTCCTGTCCATATTAAGAAAAAACTTTCAAAATTATACTTCTTTAAACTTATTATCTAAAAAAATAATTCTGGCTGAGTATTCATTTTGTAATAATGTGAATTAAAAAAAATAATTGTGCATTGACTAAATAGAAAATATTTTTTTATATATTAGATAAATAATGGGGATATCTCACATTCAACACAATGCTTAAATAAAATAAAATCTTAGCAATTGTACAAAAAAATGAACATGTAATTTGGACATTAGACGTTTGAAAAAAAAAAAAAACAACATACTGCATTAATGCTTTTCTCTTACCCATTTGTTTTTTTATTATATTTTACATTTCAATCATGAATTTTTCTCTTCTGCATAATTTCATCTAAATTTCCATTAAGTTTTCAGACAATGCAATTTTAATTTCTCTACAATAAAAAATAAAGATTTTATGATGATTTTTCTAAATAGTACTTTTTTTTTTTCATTTTTGTTATTTTTACTATTTAATGTGTGATAAATTTATAGCAGAGAATAATGGTTAGTCAACAACAGAGATTGGGCTGAGAAACTAAGGTTCTCTCAGAATTTTTGCTAATGATTTCTTAAAAGTAATAGTAATTATAATGTCTAAAATAATAATTAACAAGCCATCTTTGCTCATATATATGGAGATTATTTTTACCTCATGATCTTTCTCTTTATGAATTAGACTTTGGATGATTGAACCTTATTACTAGATTTTCAGTCACTTCAAAGCATTTTTTTAGTTATTATTTTATAGAAAAATAGATGAAAAAAATCATTTATGATATTCCTTTTATATGTTTTGTCTAAATTTTAATAATAAAAAAATAATATTTAAACAGCATTAAACTGTTGCACATGCGCTTTAGATTTTAAATATAAAATGAATGAATACTAACACTTCAACCAAAGCAAAATATTAAAAGTAAAAATTGCAATAAAATTTAGCCCAATTATATATTATAATGGTCAGGTTGTTTTTGGATATTGGAGTCTTACCGTATCTGCCGTAAAGGGTACCACCAGGCCATTTGAACCTGGAAATTTATATAATAGGCGGATACTTACAGTAAGATTCAGAATTTAAATAAATATGACCAAAATGCCCCAGTCACTCGCTCACAGAGAAGAAGAGATAATATATATTTTATTATAAAGAAAGAAAGATAATAAAAAATAAAAATAAGCCACTGTGAAATTAACAATACACAGAAACATTTATTTTGCACATATATAAAATTTAGAATTATTTACTTTAGTATAATGTCTACTTTAACATTTGATTTAATTTACATTTTTTTACTTTTTATTTTATAAGTTCACACAGATGAATTTATTAATATTTTATTAGAGTGTCGGGTATGGATAAACTACATAGATTGCACTCAAAAAAGAAAATACTCTATATCCCTTATTTAACCCTAGGCCAAAAGTTCACAGTCACACTAATGCCAATCTATCTGTTACATCAATATATTCAATGCAGCATGAATATGACAGCAAAATACCATACTATTAGAAATATACATCTGAACAGCATGTTTATTGAGAAGAAATGTCTTTCATCCAGTACAGGAATACTTCGTCTGTCTGGTGAGAAGAACAATAAAAAAGAAAGCTCCATAGAAAGAGATTGTGGAACTTTTTGCCATCTTACTTCCCCATTCCATAGGCTAAAGGGTTGATCCAAGGAGCAGGGAATACTGTTTGCTTCCAATCGTCAGTAAGAAATGGAACTTATTTTGCCCAAGTATGGCTTATTATTTGATCCTGCACATAGTGGATCTTCATGCTACATTTACTAATTACATCAATACATCCAAGCCATTGACCCAATTTAACTGCAAAACAAATAACCTAAGATTTACTTTCCCTTAAACTAACATAACTTTACGAGTCTATGCAGCCATTCATGCCTGACTTAAATTTAACATGATTTACTTAAAAGTTTTAGCTTAATGTGAAAAAACAAACAAAAAAACAACAACATAATAAACACTTAAAATAATGGAAAAATTAAATTAATGGAAATAATTTTAAAACTACATATGATAAAAAAATTATTAATGATTTAATTTGGTCAGATAAGAATTTATATTTCTATTTAAATATTGGAAATATTTATACTTAATGTTCATGAATCATATGTATAGTTCTTACAGTTTAGAAGTCCATCCTTAATAGTTTCTTGTAATTTGGATCCAGTGTTAATTCCCATGACATCCAGGAGAGGCTGGTATTCGCCATTCTATTGGTATTCATACGGAGGTTTTTTACTCTAGCTGGTATAGTTTTTTTGCTTGATTTTATTGCAGGACCTTGGTGTCCTGGGGTCTGCAATATAGGAAAACAATATTTCATTTTTTCTTTTGGAAAAACTTAAGGGAATGAAAGTGCATCTTTCAATTCCTTCTCATTCAACTCTCCAAAAACTCAAAACTGCAAACTCAAACTGAAAAATGAAAAACTGACTTTTATTTCAAATATTTTTGTTTTTATATCAAACCTCTGGATTAATTGAACATGATGTCATGCTGATGATTATTCCACTATGATCTATTTCCTGAGGGATTTTTTTATTGGCTATTCTGTTTTTACTGTTATCTCCTTTCTGACCTTTAATTATAAATTTTGAGAAGGGCTAGTTTACTTAAGACTAATTAAAAATAACAATTATTTCCATGTTGGGTCTTTTACACAATAGTAATTAATTAAATTTTATACATTCTTAAAGATATATTTTTATCTTTAAATCTTAAGTTTTTGTTGAAAATTTAGTTTTAAAATACTTTTTTTTAAATACATTTTCTTTTAATAATTTTCCAACTGCATTTTTATATATATACGAGTATAGATGCCTATTAATTTTCAATTTTTAATTTTTAAAAACAAATTTTTATATATGAACTTTTTATTTTTAATTTTACTTATTATAATAATGTAACAGCATGTGTGCCCATTACATATATATATATATATATATATATATATATATATATATATATATGTGTGTGTGTGTGTGTGTAAGTAACCACAGTTATATATGTGAACATGATCACTGCGATGTAAACTTTAGAGCTGTGTCTCTGATACATAGAGAAGTATAGTTGATAAAACTATTAAGAAATTTACAAATTACAGTTAACATTTAATAATGTCATCAAAACCAGTAAAGTAATTTCAAATGGTAGTTCTGTAGCAGATAGTGCAATTGTCCCAGATTTGTACATTCACAACAAAATCCAGAATCCAGGAAAAATACACCAAAGGTGATCAAGATGAAATAGTGAGACCTCAAATCTGATCAAGCTTCAACTCAATTACTAGTATCCATGATTTAACACCTTATGAATGACATTTCTGAGGTTACACTCAGTCTCAATTTCTTCAGTGAGCTGACTGAGCAAAGGGAGAAATAAGAGACTCAAGAGAAAATCAACAATTTTAAATATAATTAAAAGTAAAAATAAATCACTTAACATACTAAAAATTAATTAAAAGAATGCATATTATACCTATAAGTACCAGAATTTGAGTAATTTGGAATTGGATTGTGAGTTAAAGGACATGAAACAATTTATATTTTATATAAGTTTATTAAAATAAATAACTAAATAATTCAAGCAACACAAAAGAACATTATTTATCAAGTGTTAGGATATATATAATTAATGCACACAGGCATTACAGAAATTATGAGATTATTTTAATACAGTGGTCTCATCTTTAACATATTAATTTTAATTTATACAAGTGTTTGCAGTTAATAAATCATGCTTATTATATTCTAATATGCCAAACTATTCTTTGCTTGGTTTTCTAAAGTTATAAGTTAAAACTCTAGTCAAAGTGATTGCTATATACAGTGTTAAGATGGCTGTTATAAATATATTATCAGATGAGCATTTCAATAAGCTCAATATTCAGATTGAACCTGGTAACTAAGATTATGAGTTCAGAATTAATGATGAAGTAATAATTATAAGGAGAAAAAGAACTGGTTACTTTTAGGGTTGTGTCTATAGACTATAAAAAATATTAGGTCATAGGCTTCAGTATCAAATACTCAGTACTCTAAGACCAAATGGCTTGCTAGTATAATAAGAACATTTTATTTCAGGGAAATCACATAGGCTTTAAATATGGTCTGGACCCTCGAATTCCAGTTCAAAAAGATAGTCATACCTGAACTGGGTTGACAGTAGTGGCCATCACCACTAGCTCATCAGAGAAGACATAGCAAAACATTAATGCACCAATGAGTACTTAGTAAAGTCACTCTCATAATGTATAAGCCAATATAATATGTATATAATAATTAATTACTGCACCTAAACAGATAGTTTTTATTAGCAAAACTAACTTAATCCAATTCCTAGACTAGCATAATAATCATGCTAAGTAAAAGAGCTAACTAAATTATAAATCTAGTTAATACCCTGAATCAGTGTTATCTGAACTTAGTCTAGTCCCATATGGCTATTTAAGTTAGATAGTTGGATTAAAGACATATAGATGTCTGAGAAATTCAGATTTTCTACTTAATAGTTATACATTAGATAAAGTGCTGGACTTGTCCTGATATTTTAAATATAATGCTTGAATATCCTGGCACCTCACTGAGGATGCCAGTAGCAGAAACTGGTCTGGGGTTGAGGATATTCTGCAAAGCTTGTTAATAGCTTATTTGTGAGCTCTCTCACTCTCTCTCTCTCTCTCTCTATATATATATATATATATATATATATATAGAGAGAGAGAGATATATATATATATATATATATATATATATAATAGAAATTCAGTAAAAGAGGAGAAAGTATATTTAACAGCCTTAACAACATTAACAATATACTTTTAATATCAACCTTAGCTAGCATCTCACTACTAGCTAACATATAAATCATAAGTTTAATATTTTATCATGCAAACCTTAATGAATTATAATGTAAATAAAATAATGATAACAAACATGTAGTAGTTGGTTATTATCTATCAGAATAGTATTTTGAAACAGCGATTAACCATGCTAAGTAGCATTCTTAAATATTATAATGGAGAATTTAATAATGACCTCTCCTTAAAAGTTTACTAAAATAAAATATTCACTGCCTTGAAATATTGGCTTACCATAACATATATATTAAAATAAATGAAAATAAAATAATTAGAACAATAATTATAGGCATGATGGAAGTTTTAAGAATTTAAATAATAATTGAGTACAATTATCTAGATTAAAGAAATGAAATTACATTATTTAGGATTCAGGAAAGTTTATACAAATTACTTTATAAATGATCTAGTTTAATTAATAGGGTTGTAGAAAATATTTAACATTCTTATAATTGATAAGTTAACTTAATATTTCAATTACAGATTTAAGATTAATTTAAGAGCTTGCAGTTTTGAAGAATTATTACCAATCTTCCCCTGCAGCTTTGACTTCAGGCACTTGAAAATAGGCATGGTGACACTTTTCTCTGGACAGGTTGCTTAGTGATGATGTCTTCTTTCAATGGCAGATTGTGGCTGAAAAGTTTCCATCTTGGTCATGACAGTCACACATCATTGCAGCATGTAGGATGGGGTTTCAGATGACTGCTTTCCCACAGGAAAAATGGCAAAATCAACAGCCTTCATACTTGATCATCTTAAATTTCAATTGGGCATGGATTTTGGTGACAATACATATATAATTTTATAGAGTCAGCTTTTTGATTGTCAAAATATAGGCTATTTATAGTAATTTTAAAATCCCATATTATTTTTGACACAAGATGAATTCACAGTGGGTGAATCCATTAGTACTTATTTACAATTTTCATTTTAATTTGTAAAATTGATTTAACTATTGTTTAAGATTTTAATTCAAATAATTTTAGTTTGGCTTGACCATCTTGATTCCGAAAGTAATCTGGAATAGTGTTGGTTCAGCACATTTTGTTGTTGACTAAGTTACAGTTTTGAAATATTATTGTAAAAATATAGATTTAGAAACTTAGTCTATTCACTATTTTAAAACAGGTGCAAGTGGAATGAATTTTATTTACTACATTTAATTTAAATTTAGAAATTTAGCAAATCTTTACAATAACATTTGGTTATATATGTATCATGGTACTATGTGGATTTCATACACATATATGTGATTCTTAATTTAAAACAATAAATTGACTTCTTTTTAATAAATAAATCTGTAATTTAAACAATCTAAATTTTAAATATGCAATACACTGTAATATAGTATATGTATAAACCGATAATAGTACAGTCTTTTATTTGCATATATATGTGTGTGATACATATATAACTATAAACATATCTATATACATGTACTCAGAGGGTGTTCAAAACTAACACCTATGGAATGTGGGGTAAAATAGGTGCACAAGGAATATATCATTTCAATAGCTATTAGGAACTGGCTTCAAATTATGGATCTGTGCGGATAGCCATAATATTCATGTGTACTATATAATTTTTCATAGATAAAAATACGACTTCTGATATCTGGTTACTCATGTTGTGCTCTTACTAGTTTCATATATTCCAAAAAAAAAGTACTGTGTTGCCTGACTAGAAAAAAAGGCATGAAAGTTTTATTTATTGACTAGAGTGCTAATTAGACACAAACCAGTGTTCAAAGCGACTGATTTATTGTTTATTAACTGAAATAGGTAAAGTACTCTACACACGTCACCTCAGTTTCTGCAATATCATTTTACATTGTTGCTTTGACTTTGTGATCAGATGAAGAATCATGAATTGTTCTAATAGATAAGTTACATCAACATTTTTAATTTCTTGAATTTTTTTTAAAATTTAGGACCAGCTCTAGAAAATAATTATTTATAGGTAATTTAATAAATATTTTATAAAGCAACATGGACAAATTGTAATACTAAAGGGAGGTGAGGGAATTTAATAGTAGTTCATAGTAAAATATCTTTGACAATTTGTATCTTATAGTAAATAAAATTTATCAGTTTATAAGTATCATCTAAAAACATCATCAATATTTGTGAGTATCTAAAAAGCCTTTGCAAAAAAAAACACCATTTCAAAAGTACATTCTAAAATAAAAACAGGACTCTACTGTTATTCTTTTTTTGTTCCAGCAAAAATGTTTTTCCAAATTTCCAGTTCATAGTCAGAAAAAAATGTAGTAGCCCTCAGGCACATTTTCACCAAAAAAGTAGCCCCCAATAATCTAAAAGTTTGGTCACCCCTGATCTATACAGTGATCCAAAAAATTATATACAAGATTGTTAGGTGTAGTACATTTAGATTTACGTGCATTAATAGCCAAGACTTTAATAGTAAATATATTTAAGATACTGCTTTGGCATCATATTTTTTGGATTTTCTTCCAAGTTTTAATTCCTATTTAGACAGACATGTGATGTATTGCTGTACAAGATCCAATGTTTATGTTTTGCAAGACACATCTTTAAAATTTATATATTTATTGTACTATCCAGTTGTATATCTTAGGGTTTTATATGATTTATATGCTTCATATTTGGTAACCAAATTATGTTCGATTTGATAATTCCCTCATTAGAATATGTCAAGTAATTTTATGGAATGCAATTATTTTTCCTGATCACACAACCCTGCTTAACATAACTAAACTTGAATAATAGAGATTACAGAACCAGCTTTTAATTTATCTGTAAGGCACCAGGATTCTATACAAGAATCCACTGGCCTTCTCTCCTATCTTTAATTAGTCACTATTAAATAACTAATTATTACAACCTGGAGGATTATACTTTTTAATACAGCATTGGCAACTTATTTGGCAAAACAATAATAGTAGAATCTAAATACTATTATTCTAGCAATAATAAATTTAAATAGACAACAACATAAATTATATTCAGAATGTTTATTAATTTATAATTAAATATTTTAACATTAAAAAGAGAATAAAATATATAAAAATAAGTGGTTATTAAAAATTACTGTTTTTAGGATTCAGGTTTTTTGCAGTCTGACTCAACAGCAATTGATATCATTATATTTCCAGAAAGTGATCACTTCTAGTTTATGCAATAAAGTTTCTTGCCAGTAAGTTTAATGATTCATGTGTAGTATGGGTAGATTACCATGCATGGGTTTATTATTCCAGAGAGGGATCCATTGTGCACTCTTCTTACAGCCTGTAGGTAGGCCAGAGTTCAAAGCTGCAAGTAGGCAATGGCTTTACTCAAGGCATTATTACGACTTCAGGAAGGAAGAAAACATCAGCAAACAAACTTTTCTCTACTCACACATATTCCAACGATTCAGTATATTGGTGAGAGTAACTTGGCACATTTTATATGACCTCACAGTTAAAATTAATTTATTTCAAATGGCTATTTTAGGTCACCTATAACACCAGGCAAAAGAAGAATGAAGATCTAAGACAACCAATGCATGATGTATTTGCTTTTTATAGTCTTTCTGATTTTTAGTCTACGGCACACATCCTGTTCACACCTGTTAACTTTGACAAAATTTAATTTATTTTTGTTTCAAAATCAACTTTTTTCCCCTTTGGCTGCCATCTTTAATTATGGCAAAAGAATGCTGTGATTTTAAGTTTAAGTATTTCTAATTGATTTGGGATAAAAAAAATTAGATTATACTTAAAAAAATACTATTTTTTCTTTTAAGAAATTTAATAATTTTACTTCTAAATTATCAATACCAATTAAACAAATACTGTTCAATATATAAAAAATATACTTTTAACAATTGAATAATTCATAATTTTTTAAAAAAAGAATATAATTTTTTATTTACTGGGAATCCAAGTGATACCACTACTTCTATTATTAAATACTGTCAAGGTTAGCATTTCTCCAAAATGACTAATCACCTATTTAGTTTTTCAAGTTTGTTGGTATCATATTTATTACTATGATAATAAAGTCCATCCAGATCATTGATGATTTCCTCTTCTTTTTTTCACTATCTTCTTGTGTGATCATTATATACTTTTTAAATTATTATTCATAAAATTCTCCAATATGATAATTCTATTTTAAATACTTGTGCATAAGGTCAAATTCAGACATAATTTGACAAAGTATCTATTTGTTCATTTTTCTTGTTATCTAAAATATTCTCAGTAGAATTTGATAACACTATAATTCAAATGCAACATTCTCTTTTCCTTCCTTCTTCTATAATGTCAAACCTTCATATCTATAGAGGATTATAGAAAATACTAGAACAGAACAATTATGATCTTTATTTTTAAAATGCTTTCCATTTATACTTGTATATTGAAGATCTAATGCGAGAGTTCAAATGTTGCACTTTTTGTTCTAGTAACTGATCCAAAATGTGAAAACTATTTCAGTTATGTCTAAGTGTATCTTCTTCATTCAATCCTATATCTATATTCACTTCCCTCATTATGTGGTCTGTTAAAAAGCTAAATTCAAAATCATTAATGTTGATTAAGAATAAAATTATTACTCAATATTTGTAATTGAATAAAACAAATCAAACATAACATTGCATTCCAAAAAAGGGGTCCAGTCTGTAAACTTTTATTATAACTGCAATTAGTTTCTATTGCTGTAACATCAATAAACTGTCTTTTACATTAACAAACATTAGTTGTTCTACTATTTAAAAGGATAAAAACATTCTATAGATGTGAATATATCTTTGCATTATTTTTCTCTAATAAAATTGTAAATTACTGTATATACGTTCTCTCAACTAATCAATATTATTTTTCAGATAGCATTTATGTTGTAATTCGCCTAGTTTTATCTAAATTTGACAATATATATAATATATTGTTGTAAAATTCCTCTCAGTGGCAAAAAAAGGGATATATCTTGAAATTGCAACATAGATAGATTATGCAATTATATTTCAAAAATAATTCAGTAATCCATTTACTAAAAGAATTTTATCTTCAATGACAAAATTTTTCAGTCATTCCAACTACTATAAAAATCTGCAGGTGTAGCAGGACCACAATCATTTCACATTATTTGACTTTTTATAAACATAAAAATGGATTACGAGATTGTCTAATTATCCTAAAATTTCAGAAAAATCTATTTAATTTTATTCTAGAGTTGCATTTTGTAAAATAATAATGTATAAAAGTGTTGAATTAAAAAAAAAACCAAAAAACGGCGGAATGATAAATGAAAGAAGAGATCTTTTCTTTAGAATTCAAAAGATCACACAAATATAAGACAATAAACCTATATTATATATATAAAGTAAAAACATTTGAGTTAAATTTTAAATAACCAATATAAGACAAAAGTAATTCCCAGCATGCAATTTTATCTGTTTTATTGCAACAGGTAGATTTTATTGAAAGTGACTTCTAGTAACGTTTTTATATTGAATGAAACCTTTTTTTGATAAAACCTTTGTTTATCCGGGAATATTGATTGTCAACGGTATCATTAAAATTTTTCAATGAAATCTACTACCTGTTTTTATATGTATATAAACACATCGGGATAAAAATTTTTGAGAACACATGCAGTCACACAATCTTAGCATCTAGGTGAGAATCGACAAAAAAAAAAATAAGACAAAACTGAAAATATTGTTTCTAAATAGTATAATATATATAAAAAATAATGATAAAAAAAGCGAAAATTGCCTTATAAAATTAAAACGAATCGTATTTTGTCATATTTTTTAAGTTATAATAAATATTTTTATATAAAAAACTCATTATATATACATATTACATTATAAATACACACAAATACTGAAATATATATTAATAAGTAAAACAACTTTTAAATAACACATTGGTGAACAATCCCCCCCCCCCCAAGTTAAAAAAAGTTTTAGCAGTTTTCTATCCTTGTTTTATTTCGTAGCTAATAATAGCTGGATACCTATTTACCGACCAATATTAGAAAGCTAAATAAATTATATACGAATTATCTCAAAAAGATCCAAATCTGTTTGGATCCTAAAACCTACTTCAAATTTTATTCAGTCAGGTTACAAGCATGACAGACAGATAATTAATTACTGTGATATAGGGGTTTGATTATATATATATGTAATGGTCACATACAAATAATCAGCAAAACTAATCCTAAGAAACAAGCAATGACAGCTAACTAACACGTATGTGTTACTTATAGAAAACGTCACCACAAACAATACAAGGTTAAATATCATTATGTGTGGTCGCAGAATGACTACTGCACCTGATGTTAATATGCTACATCTTCTCTTATATCCCACTAGGGTCAGAGAGACACAAGAGACTCTAAGTTACATAAAAATTTTGAATATATTGATTGTGATAAATAATACACAAATGCAGGGATAATGAGTATTCATAATTAACAAAAAATAATAACAAACAAAACAAAAATAATGTATAAATACATTTCACTTGCTGATTATAAGAGTAACTGGGAATATCTGACAAGTGTTTGAACCCATGATATTATCACGTTTCAAAAAATTTTTGAACATTAGCATTAATTTACATAGTTAAGTCTTATATTTTTAATGTAAGCATATATTCAAATAATCCCTGGAAGGATATCTTGATGCATTACCAAGATATATTTTAATAAATGCATAATTGAAGTACATGGTACAGCTGGGGTAGGACTGAACATAAAGGATTTGACTACATATATATGTATACATGATCATGAAATCACAGCATTATGGATACTATACATCAGGCTATGAAAGAGTGTCATAAATCATAGTAACATATAAAATAAATCATTATGCTGCTAGGCTATAATAACAAGAGTTACCCATAAGGTGTCCTAGCTCTTGCATGATCATACAAGAAAAACCACATTGGGTAAGCTATTACTATACAGCAGAAAATAATCAACTGCTTCAATATTCATAAAATGAAAGTGAATAAAACCTAGCAAAGAAACATAAAAAGAAATCTGTAATTAATTATAGAGTGACCTGGAATTAAACATTTACATATTTTAGGCATGAAATGAAACTTTCTTGTGTCACACTAGTGATCACATGCTATAATGGAATGTGAGCTCATCATCTCTCTGCATAGTCACTTCCTCCACTATAAAATAAAGGTAAATTAATATATATTAATTCCTCTAAATAGCATCTACATCTACCCAAATAATAGCAATACAAAATATGTGCTCATCTTAATATAAATATATATGTCCATTAATTAAAAACAAAATTGTAATTATAATTGAAATAATAAATTTAACGGTTTACAAACTATTACAAACAATCCTTAAATCTGCTGAAGTACTTTCAGTTAATTTCTTAAACCTGCCTCAACTGCTTTTAAATTAAAAAAAAAAAAATTAATGGCAATTGAGGCAGGTTTAAGAAATTAACCCAAGTACTTCTGCTGATTTAAGGATTGTTTATAATAGTTTGTAAACTGTTAAATTTATTATTTCAATTATAATATATTGATATATATATATTGTAATGGAAATGGTTTTTTGGTGGATTATTTAGTTTATTTTATACTTATTTTTATTATACTTTTATTTTTACAACTTTTATTCTTCCTTTCATTTACTTATTTATTATCAATTTAGCTATGGCCGAAATATCCCGGCTTAGCCCCCAACTGTAATGGATATTGTTTATTTAGTTTAGTTTACTATGGATTTTTCAATCATTAATTAATTATTTAACCAACGCCATTACAATGCAAGCAGAGAGCTAATAGAGATACAAATTTAACTTCATGTCTGTACCCTTGAAGGAACCCTGAGGCAATATGTACATATTATCTTGGCGTTATTTTCCCTGGTCAATAACTTTCGGCTGCTGAACAAAGCAAACTATTTCAAAAAATTTAACGAATGTCCAGCGCTTGCTATTTATTTTTATAATTCGGAGATTCTCACAAACAAGCAGCACTTGAATGCTTTTAAAATTAGCCTTACTCTTTAATCAAAAATTACATTCCCCCCCTGGAGTAGCTTGGTGATAGGAGAATAAAGCAAGTACAAACACTTTAAATATAATGAATAATGTTTAATGGCAATCACACTGATATAAATACATAAAAAGAATAAACACACACATATATAAAAAAATTACACAATAAAAATACACACTTATATAAATACGTAGCTATAATAAAAAAATAAAGTAAGCATATCGAATATTAAAGTTATCTTGAAGTCCTATTGGGCAGAGTTCTAGATCTATCAAGATTGTTCCTTCTTTATTTATTTACAAATATTAAAATAAAATGCATGCATGCTTTAATTACCTAGGTTTTCTTTGTAGTTGATCCCATGGGCAGTTTTTCTGAGCACTCATTACCATCCAATGGGAGATCATCCCTTCTTTTGTAGAGACGGTATGTCCTCCACACTGATGACTGAATTAATTTCTCTTTGAATATGATTTTGTTATTTTCTCCTTCCAGTTCTTACTTCTTGATTCTTTGAGTAGATTTTTAAGTCGTTCAGTTACAGAAGTGGCAGTCTCTCTCTAGCAGGTCAGGCTTAGCTCTTTTACATTGTGAGTCAGTGGTCAGATGGGTTGAGTATGAACCCACGTCCCCTTACGCCACTAGCTGTGCACTTCTTTCATTACTTCTTTTTTTAGCTGCTCCTCCTTCAAAATCTCTACTCGTAATAATCTAGATAAGTGTAATTCTGGTCTTACTGTCCTTTCTTTTGTTCATTGTTTTCTGTAAATTTTCAATTAATTCTTAGATTTCCAATGAATTCTTATCAACATATTTCTTTAATTAGTGGCTGGAATGTAGGTTTTAATTAATCGAGCTATAATTATAAGCTTTTCCTTCATATTCATTCTTCTTTGTCTGAGGAATTCAATTAGTCCAACAGACTTTCACACCTCTAATTTATACGGCCATATTGTTTTTATATTATATATTTCATTTTAATTTTTACTTAAAAGTTTATAATTCATTTTTTCAAGTTTATGTTTACAATTTATTTTAACTTGTTACAATATAATTTATGCGAGAGAAAAAGACACATTTCTTTATGCATCCCCTTCCCCTCTCCCACAATAAACAAAAATAACTTTCAAGCATTTGACTAACTCATTTTTTGTTAAAAGAGAGAAAGAGACACATTTCATTATGCACCCCTCCCCTTCTCTTACTATTAAAAAAAATCAAAGTAATTTTGACATTTCTGAATCTCAACTTTTTTTCCTTTTCCTTTTTTTAATTTCTAGTAGCTAACCCATTTACTGTTATTAATTTCTAGTAGCTGACTTATCTACCTTTAGTAATAAATATATATGTGTGACGATGACCTTACATGGTTGTCACATTACACTCCACCCGCTTTTGAGAATTAAAATCGGGTTGAATCTTAGTCTGAGATGAGAGCTTATTTTAATTATTTGCTTTCAACCCTTACTTCTGCTTTTATTACATAATTTTCCACTCTATCATGATGATGATGATGAGGATGACTCCAGAAAGACAGAAAGGTAAAACTACTCAATTCATTCCAATCGATTTTGGCTGATTAACCAATTTAATCTCTACGCATATGAGACCATGGGACAACTTAATTCTATCAAAAAACATAGAAGGGTTTAAAGCGTGTGAACAGCAGGATATTTCTACTGCCTGTTCATCTTGTGCAAACAATAAATTCTTATTTCTTTATTTATTTATTTCTTTATTATATTTATTTCAAGATTATAATTCTTATTATATTTTATGGGGCTGGGAATTTCATCCAGCAGGGATAATGAGCCCAGGATTCTTACTGGCACTTCATTTAAAAAAGTTTTACCACTGTAAGCCATATGAATCTACAGTTAGCGAAGAGACGGCTAAATCAAGCTCAAAATACGACCCAAACATAATGCATCCAGACACACATATATGCCTCAATCTGCAACCTCAAACACCAATCACTGATATCTATCATTTAAGTATTATCACTATTATCTGTTTATTTTATTTTGATAATTATTAATTGGCTCTTTAATGAGCCTAAACCATTCTTATTTCTACTTTTACTGTTATTTATTTGCTAATTATATCTGCATTTACAATTGACAGATGGTTGCACAAATAAATTACATACAGATTTCTTTCCTTTTTTTTGTTATTACTTTTATTTACAACCTTTGTCTCGCTGTGCTTGACTGCACAAAAATTGTCCATTAAATTAATCATTGATAGAAAACTCCGTGAATGCTTTCTTTTTTTATTTACTTATTATTGTAACTTTAATTATTTGTTGAGAGATGATTTGTCCCACCTGTCATGTTTTAAAAAAAATCAACTTTATTTCTCGTGATTCTATGACGTTACTGTTTGATCAAACTGACATATCCATCCGTTTATTTTCTTTAGACTTAAGTTTTTGTTTGGAGGCTTCTTATCATTCTTTCTACTGTACATATAGCCATTTATGCTTGGAACTGGAGCACTGTTCCTATGTCCACTAGAGTCGGCTTACTCATCTGGATAATTTAGATCTGAATCTCTTCCGGTCTGCCCGGACATTTTAGCTCTTTCTGATCTATCAGGAAATACCTGGTTTCCTTCCCAATAATCACGATGAGGATTAAATTGCATCCTTCCTACGTGCGAATCATTGGGCTGGGGTTTAAATCCCTGATCCTCCGCCTTGTAATTAGGCCTAGTGCTGTCAAATGCATTCAGCAATTCAGCAACCTGTCTGACAGTCTTTCCTTCTGGGCCTATAAGCATTTGCTCCACATTATTACTTTCGCTACTTATTTGCAAGCACTTGCTTGTGCTTTCTTATTCTTTACTGTTAGTTTTGGTCATCTGTATTATATTTTCTATTTTATTTTCACCCCTTTCTATCTTCACTTCTATCTTCTCAACTGTGTTCGCTAACTAATTTACTTCTAGTCATAGGTTTTCTATAACCTTTCTGTTTTCATCTTTTATTACTTCAATTTTCTCCCCTTGCTCTAACTTAAATTGCTCTATTTCATGGCACATTGTTTCCAGTTTATATTCTACATATTCCATTCCCTCATTTACTTTCAACTCACTGCCATGCTTTACATTATCCCACTCTCCCAGAAGGTGCTGCTCTATTTTCCCCAGTAATTCCTCCTGGTGATCCAGACTTTTGTTCGCAACCTTCACCTGATATGAGGTTTGTTTACATTTTTCATTTACTTGTTCCACCTTTGACTAAACTTCTTATTTAGTCAATCGTCCAACTCTTCCATCCTTATATTTCTTTCATCTCTTTTCCTCATTTTCATAATCAATTGTTGCTGGCTTTCCATTATTTTTGTGAGCATATCCATTATACTGTAGCTTTCTATTTTATTTTTACTGTCAACTGTCATTTCTATTCCCTTGCTAATTTCTATCTCTCCTTCACTAGCTATTTCTCCGGATGGTTCCATTTGTTCTTCGAAGGTTTTTTCTATTTCGCCCACTAGAGCGTCCATTTTTGTTTTTGATCTCGTGTGCATCAAATCAGTCTAACACACACACTAATCACTTATATTTTATTCTACAGCTCTACTATTCTAACTCTCTCCTTATAGGATTATCTTACTTTATATCTTACTGACACTAGGTACATTTGTTCAACTCTCCTCGTCCCACTCACTAATCCTCACTCACCCATGTCTGCCTTCAAGACCCTTCTGCAACTGTCTCCAATTTACAACCTAACTTTCCAAATTATATCACATTCCCTTTGTCCTCTTTTTTCCCCTTTATTATTTATTTATTTCTTGCTTTTGTCTACCACCAAGCTTTCTTCCCTTTTTTTCATTTAACTTGATCTACTATGTAATCTATTTAACACATTTTTTTTGTATTCAAATTCAAGTGGTCTGAACTTGTTAACATGATAATCATATCCCGGACTGGCCCCCAATTGTAACGGAAATGGTTTTTTGGTGGATTATTTAGTTTATTTTATACTTATTTTTATTATACTTTTATTTTTACAACTTTTATTCTTCTTTTCATTTATATATTTATTTATTATCATTTTAGCTATGGCTGAAATATCCTGGCTTAGCCTCCAACTGTAATGGATATTGTTTATTTAGTTTAGTTTACGGTGGATTTTTCAATCATTAATTAATTATTTAACCAACACCATTATAATGCAAGCAGAAAGATAATACAGATACAAATTTAACTTCATGTCTGTACCTTTGACTGAACCCTGAGGCAATATGTACATATTATCTTGGCGTTATTTTTCCCGGTCAAGAACTTTCAGCTGCTGAACAAAGCAAACCATTTCAAGAAATTTAACAAATGTCCAGTGCTTGCTATTTATTTTTATAATTCGGAGATTCTCACAAACAAGCAGCACATGAATGCTTTTAAAATTAGCCTTACTCTATAATCAAAAATTACAATTCCCCCCTGAAGTAGCTTGGTGATAGGAGAATAAAGCAAGTACAAACACTTTAAATATAATGAATAATGTTTAATGGCAATCACACTGATATAAATACATAAAAGAATAAACACACACATATATAAAAAATTACACAATAACAATACACACTTATATAAATACATAGCTATAATAAAAAATAGAGTAAGCATATCAAATATTAAAGTTATCTTGAAGTCCTATTGGGCAGAGTTCTAGATCTATCAAGATTGTTCCTTCTTTATTTATTTACGAATATTAAAATAAAATGCATGCATGCTTTAATTACCTAGGTTTTCTTTGCAATTGATCCCATGGGCAGTTTTTCCGAGTGCTCATTACCATCCAGTGGGAGATCATCCTTTCTTTTGTAGAGATGGTATGTCCTTCACACTGTTGACTGAATTAATTTCTCTTTGAATTTGATTTTCTTTTCTTCATCCAGTTCTTACTTCTTGATTCTTTGAGTAGATTTTTAAGTCATTCAGTTACAGAAGCGGTGGTCTCTCTCTAGCAGGTCAGGCTTAGCTCTTATACATCATGAGTCAGTGGTCAGACAGGTTGAGTACAAACCCATGTCCCCTTATGGCACTAGTTGTGCACTTCTTTCATTATTTTTTTTTAGCTGCTCCTTCTTCAAAATCTCTACTCGTAATAATCTAGATAATTGTAATTCTGGTCTTACTGTCTTTTCTTTTGTTCATTGTTTTCTGTAAATTTTTAATTAATTCTTAGATTTCCAACAAATTCTTATCAACATATTTCTTTAATCAATGGCTGGAATGTACATTTTAATTAATCGAGCTATAATTATAAGCTTTTCCTTCCTATACATTCTTCTTTGTCCGAGGAATTCAATTAGTCCAACAGACTTTCACACCTCTAATTTATACGGCCATATTGTTTTTATATTACATATTTCATTTTAATTTTTACTTAAAAGTTTATAATTCATTTTTTCAAGTTTATGTTTACAATTTGTTTTAACTTATTACAATATAGTTTACGCGAGAGAAAAAGATGCATTTCTTTATACATCCCCTTCCCCTCTCTCACAATAAACAGAAATAACTTTCAAGCATTTGACTAACTCCTTGTTTTTTGTTAAAAGAGAGAAAGAGACACATTTCTTTATGCACCTCTCCCCTTCTCTTACTATTAAAAAAAATCAAAGTAATTTCGACATTTCTGAATCTCTACTTTTTTCTTTTCCTTCTTTTTTGTAATTTCTAGTAGCTAACCCATTTACCTTTATTAGTTTCTAGTAGCTGACTTATCTACCTTTATTAATAAATATATATGTGTGACGACGGCTTTACATGGTCATCATAATATATATATATAAAATTAAAGTACGTAACCATAAAACAATTTACTATATTGAATGTGGTATTTGATACTAATAATTAGATATACTTTTAAACCTAACTCTCCCATGGCTAGTGTATATATATATAATTAATCCTTTATGATCTTCTAATATTAATTTGAGCTAGTTTCGCATTAATGAAATTTACATATATCTATCGAATGTGAGCTTTAATACTAGTTATCCATATTAGAAATATATATATATATATATATTGAAACAGTAAAATGTGCTTTGCAGATCTTCATTTCACCTTTTCTCACCTGTTTCCTACCCTCATACCTTAGTTTAAACCCCAATGTATCGTAGTATGTCTGCAATGTGCTTATATGCTGAAAATCCTGCCCAATTTTAAACCACAAGTACAGTGCTCATGTTATATATAGATTGTATAACTCATGCCCAATAAATAAAATGTTATAAATTGTCGGTATGTTCACATAATTTAGATATACTTAAAAAGTAGGTTATATAGGTCGTAATTGTGTACACACTGTGATATGTATTTTAAAACTTATGTTAAGATAATAAATTGTTATTTAAAATTATTTTGTTTGAATCTGTTTACAAAAATATATTACAGTTGTAATATTTGTTTTGATTTAAAATAAAATTTATATTCGTTTCGTAAATAGATTCAAATATTGAAAATTAAAAAGTAAAATAATTTTCTTTTAGATTTAATAAAAATCATGCCATATATTTTCTGTTAAAAATAAATGAGAGCTGGTAGGAACAATAATTTTAATTATTTAATGTAATAAGAGCTTATCTAAAAATACAGCAGATGTCCACTTAAGGTCTTTTCTTTCAATTAGTAAAAGTTTCTTTTAATTAAATCAAAATTGTAATTCGAATGTCAACAGGGAAATTAACAAAAGAAATTAATTAAAATTTTATTGAATTCCTTTAGTCATTCAGATAGGATTGATTACAGCTGATAAGTGAGCAAAGTTTGGAATATTTTTGTAATGCTCCAGGGCAATCGTATTGTGCAATTTCACTATATATAGGAGGGTTTTCTTTTGTTCTAGGATTCTATGATTATTCTGAAATTCTAGTAATATTTCTAAGATTATTCTAATATCTTTTTAGTAATATTTCTAGCAATTATTCTAGCAAGATTTCTAGCATTATTCTTCGAGATGTTTTTTATTCTAAGATTTCTAAGCAGATTGCTGAGCTTTCAAAATAATTGTTGCTGAACTCTCTGAGATTTTCTAGCTATGTGCCTGCAAACTTAAGTATTTGAAGCCAAGTTTTCATCTTCAAATAAATTTTACCATGTTCTACAATCTCACTTGAAATACCTATGAATCACCCAACCTTTAAAATTGCTAGCTTTGAAATGACGAAGTAGAGCTGGCAAGAAGGCTATTTTCCCCTTGGGAATGGCCGGCCACTGCTCTATACCATCTAATGCTGTCATGTAGAAAACCCTGAAACTGCTGCTGCTGCTGAAATATGAACAATACCAGATTTTGCTGCTGAGTCATATAAAATCTTCCGATAATCAATCTACCTGCAAATGTTTCTCCAGTGGTAACCCCAACATTAACCCAAGAGCTCTTGTGATTCTCTTCTATAATTAATACACTATAGCTATTTAAATGGTTTTTCCCATTTTACTTTACTTTATCATGTATTCTTTTAAAATGTTCTAATATAATCAATAATTTTGCTCTCTATCCTTGGGTTAATATTTTATATTTATTAATCTTTCTTTTATTTTATTATGATAGTGTGCCAGAATAGTCTTTGACTGAGTGAATTATTCCATTTGTTGAAAGCAAGATGCCAGTATTAAGGCATTTTAAAATTATAAAGTTTCCATTTTTATTATCTTATGAATCACTCATTCGAGGGCTATTCTAATCTTAGTCTATATGTGTAACAATTATATAGTTTAAAATCTACGTTTTATCGATTTTAACCTAATATGAGAGTATGTGCAAGGTCAATGATTAAATGTGTCACAAATGCATGATTGCATAAATAAATCTATGCTTTCTTTTCAAACCTGCAAGCATGCATTCTCCTATTTTAAAATATAGTTTGCTTTAATTTCAAAGTTCATATTTGAGGTCGAGAATGGGTGGACTCTCTTTAAATAATTATTGGGGAATTGATTAGGCATTTTCTCCATCTAAGTAAATCCCTTTTGTATGTTTTATATATGTTAGTCGAGTATTGAAGGTAAATGAATTGGTTGTCGAGACCACTTTGTTTCTCTCCAAGGGCTTTAAATGGCCAAGACCGTTTCCCATTTCACTTTCTGCAGTTCCCAGGCAGAGTGTGTACTAGAATGCCACACCTGGGAATTAGATGCAGGCATCACCCAGTCACTAAGTTTTAGATGAGTCCAGACTTCGGCTGTCCATGACAACACATTCCTACGGATCAACAGCGAGACACCCTCTGTAGTCATTTCAAATATTTACTATAATGTTACTTATTTATATTATGCAAAGCATCCATGATTTAAACATATCACACCCTTCCATCCTTTAATAAATTCCTTATTGGCAATACCGACCTCCCAATATAATTTAATTATAATTTTATAAAATAAATGCCTTGATCACATCCTCACTGTATTGCTTAATAAGATCTGGTCCATGCTATTCTGGAAATCAAGAAATATTATATTAAACCTTAATGTTCAAATGTTTTATTAAACTTTTATAATTTACTCAAAGCACCTCGCACATCTTCCCATCTCTTTTAAGCACATCATAATAATACTATATTGGCCCGAGGTATAGACTATGTACTTAACAATCTTTTAATGTAATTTTTATGGAATGTTATGCTAACAGCCATTTTAGTAAGCATCCCTGTCTCATATAAGCAGACAGTGTGCATTATATATATTTCTTGCAATATAAATAAATCTTTTAAATCTTATGAACTAATTTTGATCTTTTATTTTATTGATCCCTATCACTGTCTCAGTCTATATATCTATTTTATACATTTCTTTTGTACTATCCATAGATGTTACTTAGCAACCCAGCTTATCTTGTAGTATAGTCTCTTTGTTTCTCCCTGACTATCAGGCACCGGTAAAGGGATATATTATTAGTAGCATCAGATGCGTTATCACATAGGTGGCACTGTGGAATTTGGACTTTAGATTCAAACTTAATATATCTAGAAAGCAACCCCTCCTAGAGTGTTCAGTTTCATGTTTGGGGTTTGAATTCTGCAGTGTGTTAGTGAGATAAATGAATCTGATCGTTACAATATATATATATATATAAATTACTCTCCATCGTTACAATATATATATATATATAAATTACTCTCCAAAAAAAGAAAACGTTGAGGATGGTGAGAAATGATAACAATTAAAGTGATTATTGGGTTAAATTAAAAAAAAAATGTATTTGCAAATATGTCACCTTATTGTTCAATAATAGGCATAACACACACATTAATTAATATGATGACCAAATAAAAATGCATACTTTGTCTGATATTTCAAATATATATAAATCTAAAGAAATACATAATACAAAAAATATTAATTGATATAAAAAAAAATACACAAAAAGATTAAAAAAATTAATAATTTACCAACATTTTTCCTTTGTAAAAAATCCAGGCTAGAAGTTCAAATATCTCTTTAGTTTATTTGCCTAGTCAGAGATTCTAAACATAGCTAGGTTTGTGAGTCTTAGCATAGCTTTAGTGGGTGATGTGCTCCCTAATTTGTGATTTGCATTTTTGATTCCATTTCCAAGAACACATCTATAATGTCTAGAATGCCCTTTTTTATATCATTTTTAAAAACATTTATTAGATAGTCTCTGTATTTGTAAAACATCAAATTATTCAACATTTATCTACTAGTTATGAACAACTTATTGTAGTAGACTTTTATGTTTAACATTTTGTTCTTTCAGAGCTGTTAATGGAACTTTACAAAACTCGATGGCAGGTTTGATATTTGTCTTTCTTTGTAAATGCAGGTATGTGGAAATGATTGGCCACTGAGTTTAATAACAATGATTTGAATGGACTTTATGCTGAAACTTCCCATCCATGCCCCCATCCTAGGGATGAAAAGTGGAAATTTTACTCCTCCATTGTAATTTCTTAAGCATAAATTCCAGCTGCATCAGGATTAAGAAGACTCTTATAATCCATTTTACTAAGTTAATATACAATTCATAAACAGACGGTAACCAGATATAAATTTTTAAGTTTATTTTTGCTAATAACTTACTTAATCAATTCATTGTAATATCAACTTAATTTTAAAGTTTGCATGTTTGGTTAATATTCTGTAAAATTCAATACTAGCACTATGAACATGAAGCTAATATTTAATATTTTATTAAACCATAGGCTGAGCACTTTCAAGAGTCGTGGCTCTCATAATCATATGCAAATCTATGCAAAGTTCAAATATTTCATTTCCTGGATATAGAATAACATGTTTCCTATTCATCTAAAAATTTGCTGGAATGTTTCTTTTAGTAATTCAGCTTGGTCTATTAACTTTTGAACATCTGTTGCTCCTTGCTAGAATAATTAATTATTATTTTACACCCTTTTTCTAATTACTGACTCTTATCAAAATATTTTAATAATTGTTCGTGAAACTAACCAAAGGAATATTTTTTATTTTTTGTGAAAACAGATACAGATCTTTTTTTCATGATAGTTTTAATCACTTAAAAAATCACTGCATCTGCTAGTATTTCTTACAGCTAATAAAGAACTTACTTGAAAATGCTTTACCTTCTACATGTCTACAATTTATTAAGCATTGATATAATTTATTTAGCTATGCTAATTAACTTATTTTAAATTAAAGTTAAAAACAGAATTCCTCCTGAGTGTGGCAATATACTATAATTAGTTATGATATAGTATTTATGCAGGAATAAAATGAATCCTCTTATTCCTATGACTCAAATGCTTATATATGAGCAAATCTAAAGTACTGGCAAGTAAAGCGTGAGGATGGAACCGTCACTTTAAATTACTATATATGATGTCTGAATGAATGACATGGGTGAAATTGTCTAGAATTTACTAAACATCATTCCAACTGAAACTTAGTCATATGTAAATAAGCATTTATTTTATTATTAACACTCGCAAAGCATATGACAATTAGTTTAAAAGGCTGATATTTGAATGTATATAATTAGTTATGGTAAATAAATCATATATATATAATTAAATATTTGACTGGTATATAATTAGTTATGGTAAATAAATCATATATATATAATTAAAAACCAGTCAACACTTAGACAATCTCAATATCAATAACAATCAACAATTTCAAACTGCTGTCAAGGCAACATTTTAACAATAGGGGTGTAATTCTATCTTTATTAATGGTCTAATACACTTATACGGAAACTAAAGACTGCAACTTGACCACAGAGATTGAAATTATTGATACAAAGAAGTTTAAATAAACCTCTTTAAACAGGTAGTCAATTAGCAATATACAAAAACATTAAAATTCAGAATGTCTTTTTATCTTTAGGAAGAAATGATAAAACAGTTATCAATTATTGGACAAAAATTATATAGGGTATTAGTCTAGCATTAAAAAAGTATGCTTTCTATATAATCACAATTTAACAGCCTATGCAAATATGCCTAGACTGCTTTCTTTCAGATTACTGAATGTACAATCCAATTATTGACTGATAAATAGGTTATTTATTCTTAGAGAATAAATCACTCAGCATATTAAATTCTTTCCCTTATAAGCAAGTGTTTAAACCACTATTAAAGTTAATTTCTTCTAAATAAAAATAAATAATTATTACTGCCAATGACCACAAATATTTTTCTATAATCTAACAATATTTTATGTTGGTTGCTTCATTTATTCTATTCAGTTCATACTTCATTAAAATGGCTTAACATTAACTTGAAAATTGCTGGTGGGCTCACTGTTGGAGGAATCATTATTTTCTTGATGTATTATTTCAAGGTATAAAGATTAACTTTGATATTTTTGTCACTGTCAGCTTGTCTGCATTATATATGATACAATATATAATTATATAATGGTTGTATATTACTAATTAATCATTTAGGATAATAATTCAGGATATTAGAGATTTTAGTTTAGTAATTAATTTTTTTTATATCTTATGCTCATTTAGTAAACAAATACTATAGTACAATATTTACATGATCACTATCTCCCATGCTTGCTTAGGATCTAATGCAACCCTCCAGCAGCCACCTTTTATCTCTGCATAACTACAAAACTATGAGAATAAAATTGAAAACACACAAATATTTTTAATCTAAGCTCAATAGTTTATATAATCATATGGGTCTGAACTCAGTGCAACACCCATGCCTTTTGGTGTCTTTGGTTGTAAAAAAACCAACGACACCAAAATGTATGGGTGCTGCACTGAGTTCAGAAGCATATGATTATATAAGCTGTTGAGCTTAGATTGAAAATATTTGTGGGTTTTCAATTTTATTCTCATAGTTTTGTAGTTATGCAGAGATAAAAGGTGGCTGCTGGAGGGTTGCATTAGATCCTAAGATCTAGGTGCAGTGTTCTCAGATCCAAGGCTCCTCACTGATGAAGGTCACAAGACAGAAACTACTTTGGGGATATTGGATGAGTAGGCACTAGATAGAGATTTTATGCATAAGCCTTCTGGCATCTATTGATTACTATGTCTTACTTTGAGTGGCACTACTGTATGGAGAGACTTTTGCCTATTTTAAGTACAATTTTTATTTATTTTGTTTACAAAAAAGTAGTCAAACATCATTTACAACAATCAAATTTTATATTATGATGTATTGGATAATGAAAAAACGGATGATAGTCACTTACTATTGCAACAGTCAGAATTCATATATCTAATTAACCAGTTCTGTCTTCCCTCCACTACAGTCGAAGAGCAGCACTACAGGTAGGTTCAGGGCCTGCAATGCTGAGTTTGAAACCAGTAGATTGACTACACAACATGTAACTATGGGATAATATATCTGCCATCACATTAGCAAACATCTTTTAGGCCACAGAGATCAGTGAGATGCAAGAGACTCAAACCAATTCTACTACAACTAATATTATTACCAATCTAATGAATGACCTTGTTATATTTAATTTATTTTAACATGTGACAGGACATTACGGAAATAGGCACGAAGATATAGATATAATTAAAACTATATTTAATATTGATATAAATCTATTTACAAGCTTGGAGTTTGATCTTTGTCAATACTCCTAATATGGAATTAGTACACATTATTAATACATTAATCATTCAACCTGTCCCTATGGGTATTTAATGGTAGCAAACTGTTTATTTCATGCCTAGACTAAGTACATTAGCTATCATGTGAGGTAAACATTGAACAAGATACACGGCTGCAAATTTACTCATTCCAACAATATATTATATATAAAGTTTTATTTACATGATTAATTCTAAAGAGGGCCTGTTATTGAAGGGAAAAATAACATGAAAGGCTTGGGAAGTGAAATCATAAGCAGAGATTAAAGGAATAATTAACTAGACGAGAGGTGGTATTGATAGAGATGCCATAGAATAATAATAAAGTGAACTTTGAGATGCAAGCCAGGAGTGAAATATAAACTCATGGGCAGGATTCTTGCCAGGGACCCTATGACACCAGTCATAATAACAAGTCTGAGTGTACAGAAAATTCTGCCACTGTTACTACCCGGCTGCATGATGGACTCAGCTTTCCATGGGAGCACTTTGAACTGTGCCCTTCCATATGGAGAGGAATGATACCTTTAAATATGAGTATCCGATGATTTCTTTGGCTTTAAATAAGATAAACTTTGGCATCGCTGAATAATAACATCTATCATTTGATAATATAACATAATTTATATATTTAATTGCTAATAAATGATGACTCACTCCCAAGGCCCAAATTTACGAGTGATTAACTTACAAGCCCTTGAATAACACAAGATTGGTTGGATTATGAAGTTACATTAAACAGACACCAATTGATACAAATAAAAAAAGGTAAACATTATAATTCTATCATATTTCTAATGTTAAGTTAAAATATCTGCCCACAAAAATTATGGTACACCCACACTCATATAATTTCTAATGTTAAGTTAAAATATCTGCCCACAAAAATTATGGTACACCCTCACTCATAGCTAATCATGAAATTCAGATGCATCTCTGAAGCTAAGATAATTTATTTAAAATATAAGACGATACTAGAAAGCATATTAATATAAAATGAGATGCATCTGAGAAATAATTTCTAAAAATATAAAGATAGATAATTCCCAAGCTAGCCGCTTTATCAACATAAGATGAGTTTACTATAAATATATTATGTAATGACTCCACGCATTTTAGCAAAGGCTAACATTTAATAAAGTTAAGAGGCTAGGTCAAAAATTATTGAGGCATGAAATTAATTACATCAATAAATAAATATTAATATAACTAGATACCCAAGGAAAAGGAAAGATCGTATAGTAATTAAACCTTTAAAGGTTACAGATTTTTAAGAAGTTTAGTGATTTTAAATAGGATTTACATGAATAGCCATTATGAATAGAATTATGCGAATTAGAGATATGAGCTCTAGTTTTGAATAAAGGAGCATGAAATTTCTTAAAGATTTTTGGGTACAAGTTACCTTTGATTTAAGCAGAATATGTACATTTCTCAGTGATCCTCTTGTTCATGAAGTATGGCACAGTAGTTTTTCCTTAACAGTTAGTTCATTTAATGATCATGATTATAAACAGCAGTTGATTAGGCAGAAGCATACAGATTACAGCAGACAATTTCAATTCATAAGGGATCCAGTGCATCTACCATCCTCCAGATGAGAATAGCGCATGCCTACTACTCGGACATCACAATGTTATATGTAAATAGCATACTTTAATAATTTGATGCATGAAAGAAAGCAGTAGGCAGATTACAGAAAAAATGAAAAAAAAAATCCATTTTACTTTGAACAAGACTTTATATACTATTTGCTTCCCTTGTTCTTTATCTTTCGGATCCATCTAATATTATGTAACTGTTCACCTTTTAGGTTCACCCAAATATCTGCAGGTAAAATAATGCATTAAGAGCACATGTTCATTTCTCATTTTAATTAGAATATTTTGCTTTACTTTATTGCATATTTCACCTATGACCTCATTATACTGCAGGTGTTTCTTTAAAAACTAATTAAAAGCTTTCAGGAATATTTCTCAGTATTCTATTGTCTTTCCCCACCCACTATGACTTGCAATTTTACTTAGCAGGGGAATTTCTATTTTTAATACATTTAAATATTTAAAAAGGTTAAAAACAAAATTTAGATTTTATAAATTAAAATGTTATATAACTTTGACCTAAATAATTATTAATACAAAATATTAAATATTCTAAATTTAATAAATTATTTTCAATGCCTTAATATCTCATATTGGAGTGTGTGTGCATGTGGCATATTTAACAAGCTTTTATGTATATAACTAATATTATTATACACACACAGTCCAATGTTGAGGGTTTAAATTTAGTTGGGATGGAGGAGTAGGTAGAAGACGATAAAACAAATATGATATGACTGAGATGAAACTAAGATTCGAACTTGAATCTTATAGTTACACTATATACCAACATTCAAAGAAAGAACTGATCAATAAGAAATATAGTATTTATTATTAAATTTATAACAAAAAATGTATTAAATAAAGACATGGAAATAATCAGTTATTATTAATTATGTATAGTCATGATATTTTTTAAAAATTTATTATAAAGAATATAAATAAATAAATTTTACCTCTTCACAGAAAATTTTAAAACTTTTAATACAAATTTACAAACAAAATTAAAAAAATATTTTTTAAAATTTATAAAAAAAATAACTAAAGGTTAGAAAGTGAAGTTAATTTTTCTAATGTAAAAAAAAAAAAGACGCACCTATTATAAGAATGAAAAAAGAAAGAGAAATAAATGTTCATTCAAATTAAGAAAAAAAAACTACATCCATAGACGGTGATGCTGATAAAAAATGCTGGCACAAACAAATGTGTAAATAAATGCATTTGCAATCTTCTAAAAATGAAGATAATTTTATAAGTGAATATTAAAAAATATCCTGATCAGGAGAAAGTTCTTAGTCATAATGTTGATTTATTATCTCATATTCACTTAAAAAAATTAATTGCTTGCATTCACTTTAAAAAAATATTGTTTTCATTTTTAGAAGATTGTAAATGTGTTTAATTCAATCTTTATTTACTCATTTGTTTGTGCCCGCATTATAATATAAGTGCATACTTTTCTTCGTGAATAAAATATTTTCTCTTAGTACCTATTGCCGAACTGATATGTATGTGAAATCTCATAGTCAGACTAATATCTATGTACCTTCTCATATATTTATATCATGTACTTATTACTGTAAATTTGATAATAAATGTATATATTTAACTTATTATCAATGCAAAATATGAACAAACAATCTATTCATTTTATATTGTTTTGGTTAATTTTCATTTCTAAATATATTATTTTCATGAGTTTATTAATACGATAACTATCATATCTCCAATAATAAATACTTACATTTTATTTCATACTGATTAGTTTTTTAATTTGTATTATGCTATTCCATCTAGTGCATAGATTTTTCACTTAGTAATTCAAAAAAATTAGCCTACATCTCTATCTCTATTCACAATTGCCTTTAATAAATATATAAGGATTATTAAACATTTATTATTAGATTTAAAATTATTGCACTTTAATTGGTACTTTGGTATTAGTGCTGTTATAACATATTACTCCAATGATGTTTTCATCTGGTAATATTTATTCAAAGTTCAAGTTAATGATGTCATGGCAACCAAACTACTGGCATGACTAATCCACGTCAATGATTAAGATATGTATGAGAAAACTTGAAAGATTAAAAAATAAGCTCCCTGCAAGATTTTGTGCTATCATAACTATCTTTTGTGTTATCATGTTGTCCGTACTAACACTGTGAATTGTTTCACTGAGATTTTTTCAGCAATTTTTTTCTGTGGCTTTTAAAACTTTTTCATTGTGATTTTAAATATGTTGTAATTTCAGTCATTTTTAAAAATGAGTATAAAAACATAAGAATTACCTACTTCAGAAGAGGAAGCAATCAATTTCTTCAGTGACAACAGCCATGATATAAAAATGTATATACACACTTCTTACAAGCAATAGTAGTATTACTCTTCAAATTGCCTCAAAAAAGTAACCATTAATAAAGGAACTTGGTTTGAAAACTCTATGTTTCATATAAAGCTGGCCTCAACAATTGACATTCATCAAATGCTGTGATGATCATCTGGAAATGGCCACCCAAACTATAGTTGATTGGAACACTATCTATGCTAAGTGTGTACATGGAGGTTATTATGCACAGAAAAATAGAAAATTGGGGGTCCAGAGAAAATAGTTGAGATATACAAAAGCTTATTTACAAAATGTAAAAACAAGATTGGCAGAGAGTGGATATTTGGTGGAATTTGTAGGCAGATGGAAAAATATTATATATTTAAAATTAAAGACAGAACTATGATCACTCTCATGCAAGCCATTAGAGAAAATGTGGAGAGACTTACAATTTACACAGATTGCTGGAAAGACTATAAAACAGAGGGATAATGAGATTCCAGTTAAAGACTTTGCAGTTAATTACACATATAACTTCATCAACCCCATAGCTAGTGTGGATACACAAAATATTGAAAAACTATGGGGTTTGGACAAATGGTGAAATCAAAAACACAGAGGATCAGCATGTCAATAACTGGATTCATATTTGACTGAATTCACGAGGAAGTGAATATATAAAAAAGATACTTTCCTTTAAATTTTAAAACACATTGCACAGTTCAGTCCCACAGTGACTCTTGTCATTTGTAAGTTGTTGTTTTTTTACAGAAATATTTGTTTTTATTTTTAAAATATTTTTTAAAATATTACATTAAAGTTATACTTCACTACCTTAAAGTTACAGTTTATCATTTTTTTTGAGACTAAACATGATTTGTGATGGCACAAAGTGCCACGGTATGCAGGGAGAAGGAAGAAAGTTTTCACAACTCATAACTACCTGTTTATTTAAGGTTTTAATGACTTTTTGCCTTTCCCCCATAATTAATATATGTCTCCATTATTTTTTCCCCATATTATATGTGCTAGGGTGTATTACATCTGGTGACATACTGTTCTAAGTTTGCAATATGTTTAAAATAATGCTTCTGTGGTATCTGCAGATAAATGTTATCGATTAAATTTTCTGCATATTACTTTGGAGGTCATCTTAAAGACCACAAACTTAGCATAATACAGAGTAACATATCATAGCAGGACTAATACCAAAGTACCCTTTATTTTTAGATATAGATAGAATTTATATTTAATACAGATCAATTATATCTATAATATTTATAAAGATGTTTGATAATCTTCATCTTTTTGATAATCTTCATCTTTTTTAATAGTTAATTTATTTCTGATCAAATGCAATTAATTTATTTATGAATTTTATTTACATTTAACCATATAATGACAAAATTTAAAAACAAAACAAAATAAAACACAAATGTAAAGTTTTCTGGCAAATATTTTAACCAACCAGATCTTTCTAATTAGTTCACCCTTATGAAGTTCATTAAATGCTTTAATAATGTCTCAGATGCAGATTTGAAATGTAATCACAAGTTTGTACATATAAGTAAATGAGACTTAATCTAAATGTTGACTGACCATTTCTGAAGATATATTTCAATAAATTACTTTTAAAGATTTTCAACAAGATTCACTCGATACAGTCTGTAAAAATTATTCTATAAGGGTATTTGCAGAAGACTATTTTAAATGCCTAAAATAATGGTATTAAAAAAAAATGGTGAAAATGTTAATTACAATACATATATTGTTTTGTTTTATATTAATACATTTATATATGTGTGTGTTGCATATAAGTTGAAAACATTTTATCTTTTCTGTTTTTCTTGTGAATAGTTTATTCAAAGAATATGTTAAAATAACAATAAACATTCTTATTCTTACAGAAATAGACGTATTAGGCAGATGGGTGACTAGCCAAAGGCAGTGCTGTTTTACCTAATAATTAAAACTTCACTACAGCTCCGTCAAAGGTTTGCATTTTACGATGATAAAAATTACTTTAGCAATTGTGGCTTTCACGACTTTAAGTATAAAAATAGTTTGAATATATATATATATTTAGTTTCAAATAATAAAGATAATAATATAATTTAAAGAAGATTTTTATTTTACATTAATTTTGCACAATTAACTTTTAAAGTCTATTTCTTTAATAGCTTTATTTATATATACTTTAATTGCCTTTTTTAAAAAAAAACATGAAAGATAATTTAAAAATTTAAAACAATAGTTATCTTTTGTTTCATTTTTTTTTCATAATTGAATTAAATTTTACTTCAGTTTCAATTCACATTAACAGATCAAAATTCAGACTTTATTAAATATTTTAATATGACAATAAATTTCATTGATAGAAATGTCAAAAAAATATTACTTATATCTAGCAATATACTGCAATATAATCAGTTTAGCGCTGTATTCAAGCTACCAACAAATTCATAAGTAGCATATAGTGAAATGACTTTCTAGATCTGAAGAACACATGTGAATAGCAAATAAAACAGTGCCAAACCAAGTACCACTTTTGGCTTGCAGGATAAGGTTGTTTCATCAAAGGATAAGTACTGTTTCCAATAAAATCAACTGTTTTTCAATTACTTAAGCTAGTGTAGAGTTCAGTCAGGATCCTCTCATGCCATCAGTCATATCTCTATTTTTAATGTGATATTGAGATTGTGTTTTTGTGCAATTTCTATCTTTTAACTACACACACACAGCACTTTTGACTGTAATTTCCTTTTTGTTTTTTGTTGTAGCTCAAGCCCTCGAAAATTAAAAAAAGCCATGATGGGGAAAGATTTAATTTGATAGCCTCATACTATGATATTCGCTTGAAGTAATACTATCACTAATGAGTCTTTTTGGAAATGAATTTGACACAGGCATTATAGGTGGAAAAGATGATATGTTCACACAGCCTTATTAGGAATTCACCTGTCTATTATGAAAGAGAAAGAGCCTAGAAAATGTGATCTAAAAATAGCTTGTGTACCATAGTTTGGTTAGATCATTATATCTAGCAGAATACTTGATATAGTGATAAAAGTAATGATAATATCAGTAGTAATGATAAAACAGAAGGCAATGGTAATACAAAAAATAAGTATTATATACCTAATTATTTTTTCTAAACATGGATGAATTGAATATGAGAACTTTACTTGATTCAAACTCTTCAAGACCAAAATAAAGCTAAGAAGATGTTGAGATATAGGATTGATATAGCTAGAGCTGGTGCAAGGGTACCTGGCACCCCTAGGTAAAGAAAAATTCACATGCCCCTTATCTATATATACTTACATACTCACATGCATGACCACACACAATATAAAAAAATAGGAAATAAAAATAAATTGACTTTTTAAATTAACAATCAATATTAAAATTGTAAAAAAAAACAGATTTTTTTTTTCTGTAATTATATTAAATGTCAATAATTCATTAACATATTTAATAATATCTTTACAGTTAAAGTTAAATATATGTTGTAATTTAATTAATTTTTTGTGCTTTTACTCTTGCAAATGTTTGTTTTAATATATCAATGACCAGTGTTTCATGTTCAATTGATATCATTGCCAAATCAGTCAGTCATTCTTGATCTATGATTGATGGAGTATATGTTTGTAGTAAACTCAATTTTAAAAACTTCTTTCTGAACTGGCTACTGATAATGGCAATTTTGTAAATATTCACAGTGTGATAAATAAATAAATTCATGTGTTTTCTAATATATATATGAGAGCATATAACTGCCATATATAAATAAATAAATTCATGTGTTTTATATATATATATGAGAGCATCAACTGCCAAAGTGTTTTCAGAAATTCGTCTTGCTATTCCTTACAATTTGTTACTTAAATCTGTTCCATTTCGAGAATTATTGTGCCTAAGGTGTTTTTCTAAAATGAAACATTTTTGAAGCAGCTCTTCAGAAGATATGTTGGTACAGATATTAGTATATTTTCCTGTCTACCAAGCTTTTCAGCCCATATCTTTGATAAATATACAGTTTCAGGGGCATATAATAATAAATCTACAAAGAATGGCTGATAGTAAATGTCATATTTGACTTTACTTTTTTTCATTAGGGTTATTAAAAAAAAATTGTGCAAAAATTAATTACAATATTTACTATTACCAGATATGTGTTAGTTGTTAATTAGAATTAACAATAATAAATAAAAAGTAAATATAACATATAAACATTGATATCTATATATATTATAAAGACATTTAATTTATTTCTTAATTTTTAAATTAATAAATTTATTAAATATACACACATATTCTTATTTATAAATAATGCCTAAAATTAGATTAATAAGTTAAAGTCTGCATTAATGGACATAATATGACGCTTTACAGTTATATTTTTTGTACTTGTATATTAATAAATTGACTTAGTACAAATAATAATAATAATAAATAAAGTATAAATATTGTAATTAAATGAACAATTTTTTTTCCAAATAACACTAATGAAAAAAAATGTAAATATTAAATACATTTTTATTATATGCGCCTGAACTTGTATATTTATCAAAAATACAGGCTGTAGAACTTAGTAGATGGGAAACCCAAAAGTACTGATATTTTTTCTAATTGGTAAACATTTAGAAGAACACAAAATTTTTCATTTGACACAGATATGTGTTTAATTTATTATCCACAGTTGCAACAGCAATGTCAATGATTGGAAAATAAAAATCAATTTAAATTTTGGTTTAAAATTGCTAATAGATTGATCCTTTCCCTCATACATATAACTTTCATAAAAAAAAAATACAATACTAATAAAAAAAGGGGGAAAAAACAAAATAATGTGAGCTTGTTGATGAAAAAAATTATTTTTATTTGCACCCCTGGAGCTTGTTGAATTAAATATCAAACTTGCATTTATTTGTTCTCTCTTCAGCACTTGGAAAACTTAAATATATATATATATATAAAATTTGACACCCCCCAAAAATAAAATAACTAATATCACATATAATTTTAGAAAAAGAGAATACAGTATTATTCTGAAGATAATTTTGTCACACATTATCCTACTACCATAACAATATCATGTCTCAGATCAAATGCATAAAAAATGCAAAAAATGGACAGATAAATAAATGAATAAACAAGTTAGGAATTTTTTTTTCATGCCTAAATAGCTCAAGAGCAGAAGTCCAGTAAACAAATGGCAGTTTTGTCCGAGTGACAATTGCTCCATTGTTTTGGTGCCCCTAGGTGGTTGACTAGTCATCTAATGACAATTCCAGGCCTGAATATAGTAGTTTGTAGTAAATTCATTTCAGAATAGAAGAAAGTTTAAAAGAACATGATAAGTAGCTACAATTTTTTTTGGATGGGCAAATCAGTCAGTGAAAGGAGAATACTGCATTCTCCTTTCACTGACTGATTTCCTGCCAAGTCTAATTTCATACTCTCTATCATTGGAATTCTTCATTATATCAATGAAACGCTAATGATTTAAAAATTTACCTTGCACAAATGGTACTAATGCTCATTTTATTAGCATCTGTGATCCACTTGAGATTCAAAGAAAGAAAGCATTTATTTCTTGCTGGATAGCATAATTACAACAATACATTAAAGAATGATTTTTTCCTTCTTCTTGGAGACTTTAAAACATTTGTCAGTATATTTTGGTCAAAAGTTGTTGCAAATAATGGTAGTGGTGTTATAAATTCAAATGATCTGTTGGTATTGAATTTTTGCACAATACATGGATTGACTACCACAAACATTTTATTCAGACAGAAAAATATTAAATAGGAGATCCACACTCAAAACATTGGTATTTAATAGATTGTGTTAGAATTAGGAGCAAGAATATAAAAGTTCGCATTATAAAAGCACATACAAATGCAAATTGTTTGATGGTTCATAGATTAGTTCATTCCAAAATTAAAAAAAATGTAGAAGCATTAAAAAGCAGATCTTATTGCAATCATAAACAAAGATATGGAATATTCATTTCTAAAAGTATCTACTTTACATACTAAATTTTAATACCCATTAAACACTAAAATTCTGGATCTAGTCTTCCAGAATTGTCATAATACTAAAGCATAAAATTTTCTTAAGGAGCATGTTATTGATATAAATAAATCTACTCTTGAATTTACTACAAAAAATCATGACAGGTGTCCTGAAAATGACCTTATTATTGGTGAATTAATTAAAAGAAAACATTGCATTTTCTGTATGTTAGAATAATAATAAAATACAACACTTAGACATGAAAGCAGAAGTACAATGGATGACAAGAAGGTTGAAAAATGATTGATGAATTGAAACTGCAAAGAAGATACATATTTTCATTGATTAGATCTTTTTGTGATGCACTGAAAGCAACATATAGACTTGAAAAGCAATATCATACTTCTTTTGAATCCAATAATGCAATCTCTTATATCATGACAATTATATTTTGAAAAAGTGATGGAAAAGTTTGATCCTCTTTTAAATAATAATACAAGTATTGAAATGACAATTTTTATTGAATTATCAATTTTATCTATTCGTTTAAATTCAGATTTGGACCAGCTTAGTGAAATCAAAATTGCTCTTTGTAGTATTAAAAATTAAAAGGCTTCAGGCCCTAATTAAATAATTAAAGTTGTAAAATATACTGGTCATAAATTAGTTTCAAAAATATTAAATTTTCTTAGGAATATTTAGACCTATGAAGTTGTGACATCCAAACTTAAGATGTTCCAATTTTTAAAAATAAAGGGAATAGATACAATTGCAGGAATTATTGTGGAATATTTTTTATTAGACATTACGGCAATAGTATGTTCAATGATTTTATTGAATAGGTTGTTTCCAGTAATAGACAAATGATTACTAAAGCAATATAGTTTTAAAAAATCAAAAAGCCCAATAGACTCATTTTTGTTGCCAGGCAAATGCAAAAAAGATGTCAAGAACAAATTTAACCAAAATATTGTACAGTTTCTATGTAATGGATTGAGAAGAAGTGTTATAACTATAACTGAAAAATCTGGCACATTTGAAATGAAAGCTGGTATTAAACAATGATGTGAACCTGCTTCAATATTGTTTTTAATTTTTATGATAGTTGAATTTAAAACAGGTTTGATGATAAAATTTATAATTATGAATTGATTAAAAGCAAGGCAAGAACATCTTGGATTCTGGGATTTACAATATAATGACAATTATACTATATGTGACAATTCAAAATTGATTTTGAAAAAGTACTTAATGTTTAGAATGCAATATATAAAGATTTTACTTTAATGATTAATGTTCAAAAACTCAAGTTCTTTGGAAGCCAGTGATATAATAAAAGTCCTCAACAAATTTTAGCTTGAATAGTTAACATATTTGAGAATGTAAACCAGTTTAAATAACTTGGTAGTTTTATAAGTAGAAAAATGGACTTAGATCCAATAAAAAAATTAATATACTGTTGCTATTTTTAACAAATTAGTTAGATAGAGTATTTCATTACAAGGAAATAACTGCTACAACTAAGTTAGTATATATAAAGTTGTTATGTATTAATAGGCTTATTATATAATAAAGATATATATATATATATAGACATATTTTGTGGGTTCATCTGTGTTAAATTTAAATACTGATAAACTGACATTTTGACTTGATCATACAAGTCATCTACTGGGTGATAAAAGATAGAAAAATGATTGTAGAGGTGCTACAATATATATATATATATATATATATATATATATATATATATATATATATATATATATATATATATAAAGGTCAATACAGGCAGTGTTGTGTTTTTCTAGAAATAATATTTAAAAAGTAGGTTTAAGCAAACCGCAAGTAATCTACATATTCTAATCTGCATAACAAATTGTCTAACAATATGCAAATTAGCAGAATTGTTAAAATATCAACAAAACTTCTAATGAAGAAAGAAAAAAGCAGACTAGTGATAGAGTAGAATAAAAACATTTTAATGTGTGTAGTGCAATTGCAGACCAGGTAGTGGAGAAGAAAAGCAGTGCAGTCTAATTCAATTAGGCTAACCCTAGATGTGAGAGAGCATGGTAGTGAAAACTAACATAGAAAGTTACTGAAGTAAAATGATAAACAATGAAGTGAATTGATATTAAAAATATTTTTTAAAAATTTTGAAATAGAGTTTAACTGTATATATGAACTGTTCAGTGATTAATGGTATTTGTGCTGAGTTCTACCAGCCAGTTGCTAGTGAATCTACAAATCAGTATTACTAATTTATACATTATTCTGAGTATATAAACTCCTTGTTGAATTGTTACACTTTTGTGTGTGTTGAATTTAAATGATAGAAATATGGATGTATGGTTGATAGCTTAATGTGTGCCCAAAGAACTGTTATTTTATCTAATTTATTGCATGAAAGTAAGACTTGGACACTTTACTATCACAATGTAAAGATAATAGAAATGTTTTATTTAAGGATGCTCTGTAAAAATTGTAAACTACAATGGCAAAGTCATAAAACTGATGAGTATGTTCTTGTTCAATGTGATACTATAGAGACCATTATCAAATGAATACTCCAAGACTTCCTAAAAGAGTGTTTTATTGGAGCTTGACCATGGTTTTCATGGAAGAGGTAGACCTCATCTAGATTATAAGAATTATCTCAAAGACATTCTAAACAAATATAATATTATTTCCATTAAGAGATATGGAAAAGAATAGAATAGAATACATTGAAGAATTATAATTAGATATGATATTGAAGCATTTTAAAAAGAAAAAATTTCTGCTGAAGAAATTAAAAGACAGCATTGAGAATTATCTAACAGAAAAATAAACCAATGTGTTCTCCATATATATATTTAGAACAGTTTTGTTATTCTTTTGTTTTCTTTCCCTGCAGTTGGAATGATCATACTTATTTGCAAATGGCTGTTACATGTACTACTTATTTAAATCAAGGTTCATTCTCCCCAATTTAATTTTTAATAGCATATTATTAAAAGTGAATAAAATAATATAGAAGATATATAAATTTTTCATTAATAAATAATGTTGATAATTTCTTTTTTTAAAATTCCATTTCAACATTAGCAAACACTCATAAATGAATAGAACCAATGTAATTCCAGAAAAAAAAGAGACAAAATTAAAAAAAAAATTGAAATGGGTTTTAACATTATTCAACTAACACAAGAAACTACTACTCTATTATTTTATACCTTAAGAAGCTTTTTTAAAACTTTTCTGTGACAAATGTTTCTTTCTGAATAACTTCATTATTAGTCTATTTTCCATTGTATTTAATTCTCATCTATATCCTACCAATGACTGCATTACACCATTAACAGCACTCATGAATGGATATGGTCATTTTGACAGTAGAAAGAAAAAAAAGAATTAAATTAAAAAGTGGGTATAGCTATATAAACTAATATATGAACCATAAATGCTTATTATAAATAACTTTTGTGATTTGTTTATTTGACATCAAACAAATAAGACTAGTAACTATTTTTTAAAAAAAACTTTCATTTTAAAAAACTTCAATATCATATCTAATTGTAGTTCTCTTTTGTAATTAAAATTTCCAAAACAAACAATAATGCACCTCCATAAAATACCTTTGAGATATTCTTTCTAATGAAGGCATAATCTGATTCATCACAAAATCATGCATAAGTTTCCAAAAATGCATTTTTGATATATGTAATCATTCAGTCACTTTCTTTCCCAACCAATGAAGATTAAGTTTATATGACAGTGGATACAGTATCATCATATTCAGCAAGCTGAACAAAATACTAATTGATCCGATGGAAATCCATGTCTCACAAAATTTTAAAGCCCTATACAAACTAATTAACTACACTCATTATATTATTATCATAAAAGATCATAATTTTTAACTTGTTAAATGGTAAAATCGTTGTAGTTATTCTAAATTTATACACATCATATTATTAAATAATTAAATGTTTTTGCCATAAATACTGAAGCCTATTCATATATGCAGCTCAATAAATAGAGAGTATAAATTATAGACTTTAACCAGAGTCCAATACTGGGATGAAACTAAATAATTTTTAGTTAGCCTTATCCCAGCTTTGAACCCCCATTAAAAACCTCTATACTCTCTATTTATTAACATGCATGTTCTTCAGTATTAATAAAAAAAAAAATTATTAAATAATTGGAGTGAATAAAATTAAAGTAGCTCAAAGATAAAAGTTCTAACTTAGACAAATATCAACTCGGCGAACATAAAAAAATTATAAACAAATTGGGATTTATGCTTCATTCACCATTATTGCTTCTAACAATGCTATCAATTCATAATAAGTGAATATCACTTAAAATGCATATTTATTTGAAATTTATAATTATTTACAATAGTCATATCTGATATTTTAGCATATGCTATTTCACTGATAAAAATAATAAAGAAATAAAAAATAAAATATTAAAGTATGTAAATTAAGTAGAAAGATGTAAATTTTATGCATATTCTAAAGTTTTCATCATATGCAATCACTGTTTTTTTCTCTGCAACGCTTTTTAAAATCATGTTATGCTATTTCAACGTTGCATTTTTTGCATTAGTACAAAAAAGAGTCATTTTTTCAAATGACAAAATCTTAAATTAGATATTAATATATTTGACATGCCATACTTTAACAGTTAGTATTAAAAAATATTAAATTTGGATGTTTTGTTACACAACTTTAAATTTATTTAAAGACTAGCTTTTTTTAAATTTAAATATTTTTTTTATCAACTTTTTTTCAAATACGTAAATAACCTTTGCATTCTTTAAACAAATGTAATTGAAATAACTATAACACAGAAGTTACATCTTAACTTCTTTTCATAAGTGAATCTAATGCAAGTAAATTTTTTGTTTTACTTTTGGCCTGAAAAAAAAATCAAATTTTACTTGAAACTGCATCAGAACATAAAGATAGTAGTGTTCATAGCAATTTTACCAAGAAAAATATATGCATTTTTTAAATGAGAAAATGATAATATTGTTAATTGATTTTTAAATAAGTGATAAAAAAAATTGACCAATTGTTTCAGAAAAATTAATGATACTTTCATGAAATAATGTAAAAAAAAAAAGAGAGAGATCCATTTTATAACAATAAATATAAAAAGTTGTATTTTTATAGGAATATGCATCACTATCAGTAGTAGTCATTCAAAAATTAGTATGGCCATTCCAACTCTAAAAAAAATATTCTAGAGATGAGTCTGCAATGAGTATACAAACCAATCTGTGAAACACAGATAAGTACCCATATAGAACGTTCGGGTCCATTTTTCTTTTTATTTGATGTTTTTCCAATATTATCCTAATTTCTTCTGCAGAAAACAATGTTTTATATTCTCTGCCATATCTTATCAATGGAAACAAAACAATCAACATTGCACTCTTATTTTATTTTAGATATACTCAATATCCCACCCAAATTGACTTTAAAGTTTCTACTGTCATAAAAATAGTACAATAATTTTATCCTAATAAATGACGTAATTATTATTAAGATATTTATTTGAAATAAATAATGCAAAGTTGTGAGAGCAAAAAGGTTGATGATTGTAAATTAGATTGTAATAATATTTCCCCAAACTTTTACAAATCAGCATACATTTATAACTTACATTTACTAAAATGATCTTTCCAATTAATCTAATTAGTAGCAATAATAACATAAATTCAATCATATAAATTTATACTTTCAAAAATAATTATTGAAGCAATGGGTTGTTGTTTTTAAAAACAAGCATATGTTCGTGCATTTTATCTTTATTGTCAATGTTAGACATATTTTATATACTTCATATATTATTCATTCTTGTAAGATTAGTTAACGAAAATACCAGCTAGTTTTCTGGCTAGTAACATTATTAAATATAAAATAAGATAGAATATAGAAGTTAAAAATAAATATTGAAAGAATTAAAATTTTAATGACGAATACTTATTTTTAAATCTTTTATTCTCATACTTTTCATATATTAAAATCTGTTTAACAAAGTGTTAGAATATTTGTGCTGTTTAAACTATTACTAACATGAAAGTTGCTATCAACAGCATAATTGCTTTAAAACATGTTAGTGAAGCCTTCCCCCTCCCGCCCCTCAACACGCAAATGATCTCTTGGCAATGATTCTTCCCAAGATACGACTATTGTTTTCCAGGTAAGTCTAGACATTGAAATCAAAGTTTTTCTCCTGGGAAGACATTGTAAGACAGCAAAACAATTAATTCAGAAATTGCAGATAAACGTTAGGACACCAACTAGTAGATTAATGGAATTTTGATTAAAAAATAAAAATTCTATTATTATTCTTTTTAAATTGTTAAACAATTAAGCTGTCTACATATTTTGTAGTAAGTATCTGAAAAACACTGTTTCATACAAGAGTGAGCTCTCCCTCTGTCCATTCTCTTTAAAAAAAAAAAAACGTTTTCTCAGTCGAAAAATTTACACAAGCAGCATCGTTATAAAAATTTAAATGAAACTATTTTAAAATAAAGTGTCTGTATTTATATTAAGTTCTCCGTAGAAAGGCAAACGGGAGCATCTAGGATATAGAGTATTATAATTAGGTGCAATTCTTAATCATAGTCAGTGATAATTAGTCAGTGTTTCCCATTGCTTAATTCTAACTTAAAAAATAAATTCTTTCACATAGGCTTTTTCAAATAATAATAATAAAAAAAAATTTGAGTTCTAATTCAAACAAACATTGTAAATAATGTTGCATATATATATTGACTGATTGTATAACTAATTTTCAACTGGACAAAAAATACGTTAAAAGATTTAATCTGAGATGAAATGATGATGTAAAAAAAATAATTGATTATATGTAAGAAAAAAAATTGCCTAAATCTTAATGGAAGAGTATTAAAATATTTATAGAAATGTTATAAATGACAGTGTGGAGTTGATCTTTAAGGTAATCAAAACTGAACAGAGTATTGACACAACTAATAAAACAAAGCCATGACAGTCATAACAAAAAATGCTCAAATTCAACAATTGCCGTTCACTAAGTCTCAGTTATTGATAATATTAATGAAAAATCATCAGAAACATAGTGATTTGGGTGTTTGTCTTTGATAAATGACAAAATATATTACTATGAGGAAAAAATATCAATTAATCTGCACATCTCTCTCTCTATATATATATATATTGTGCTGAAATAAATAGGTAAATGTAGTGGGATGCCCAAGAAATAAAGACTCTGTTAATCCTAAATTAAATTTTATAATAAATTTGTCTAACTTATTCAATAATATAGATACCTTCTATGCTTGGTTGATCTCCTCAATTTATACTCATACAATATTCTAGAAACTTAGTGAGTGAGAACTGATATCTCTTAAAAAATTTGTAAGATAATGATCTGAACACTAACCAACATATAGCTTAGATGTTGTTTATAATGATTATATTAATTATAAATATGCGGACGATTTTCGCATGCGTGTTAGTGAAGCTATAAATATACTATAATGTGTAATAGGTCTGCTTAGCACTTTCGAGATTTAATGTTCGAATCTCATACTCATAGCTTTGTGAATGAAGACTGTTGTGATTTATTGTACACATATGCAAAAGAGCTTGAATTTTGGAAAATGTAACAAATAATATCTCAAACCAATAGAATAATATGATAACAATAATAGTTTATTTACTATTAATAAATAGTCTAGAAACATAATGTTTTAAAATAGGGTAAAATAAAGTTTTATATGAATATTTGTATGAGATCTTTGAACCTGTAGTGGTGTGAGACAAGAGATTTATATTGATAACTATGAGAAATCATATATATATATATTAAACTAAAGAAATGATATTAAATGAGAACTTTTAACTTATTAGGATTTAATAATACAATAGATATAAGGAATTTAAGTGTCACTCATAAGTGCTTGAGTTGATACTAATTTATAATTTGGAACAGTTGTGATTGTTTTCACCTAGTTATGCTTATATATTTCATCACCCTTCTTAAAGAAAATGAATTAATATAAATAACTATAAATAAACATTATAAAATTCTAAATAAGACTGAGCAATCTATAAGGTTTTAGTCATTCTATTTATAAATATCCAATATTAATAAAATACAATTATCTATATATTGTTAAAGTTTTCCATTAATAAGTGATGTGATAAGAACCTTTGATAATAATAATCCATTCATATAATATGTGTTGAATATAGTTAAATTTTAATTTCAAAATATCTGCATGATTTAGTTATTCTACTTATTTCTGTTGGCAACTAATTTTATTCATGCAATGTCTGATAATCTATAAATATAATAATACACAGGCAAGTCTAAAAGCTATTCACAAAAAGTCTGATTGATATGTACAAAATAATCCAATAAGAAATATTGAGATATGTAACCAAGGTAAATAAAATAAAAAAAAGCAATGTTCCTTTATAAATAATCCCTTCAATTTCTATGTGTTAGGACTAATACTAAATATATTTATTAATATTGTGTGACAATACTTTATCAATTTTCTATATGTTAGCACTATTATTTAATGTATTCGTTAATATTGTGTGCCAATATTTTATCATAGATATACATAACTATTTTATTGGAGATTAAATAGATGACTATTAAAGATTTTCATTGAAATAGAACAATTTTTGAATGCCAGTTCTAAAATAGATCCAGTTGGTATTAAGTAGCCATTAATATTTGACTAAAAATAGACATCATCTTCCTTCTAAGCAGCCATACCATAGAGTTTCTTTACATAAAATTTCATAGATAAATACATTCTTCTCCTTATAAGGAATAAAAGGTTCATTACTAATTCAATCTTCTTTTGCAGTAAACAAACATATACGTAAAGGAATATGCTTTAAAATAAATCTCTATATCATTTAGTTGAATAATGTGATCATTGTTGCTATAGTTATTTATTTGATTTTCTCATGGTTATCTTTAGGAAATTCTATTAAGCAATTATCATTATTACTATAATATAATTATTATAAATATTGGTTACATGTACATATACAAAAATTTATAAGTGTTTATGTGTTATGTATTGTTTACTCAATTAATATTTCTATTGGACTATAAGTACACCAGGGACAAAACATCCATGTATTGAACGGAGTGAATGTTTCCATAGAAAAATTCACTAAAACTTTCAAAAGCTTTAATTAAAATTCAACTTAAAAAATTCATTTTCAATTTTTTACCAACAGTTGAATTGTTTTTATATGTAAATAATGAATTTGACTAATGCATTCTCGGTTAATTATAAAAAGTTCAAACAATGCTAAGATCTAATTTACAGTTAAAACTTTTAAGAATGTTGAAAGAATTTGGAAGATAAAAATATTTACAGATAAGAGAGTTTCAGATTTTTCTAGATGTGTGATATATATATACACCTGGGTCTCGTTTTACGTGATAGATAGGTTCCTCAGAAAACACGCGCAAATGAAATCGTGCAAAAATAGATGTAACTTACATTGAAAAAGGGGGGGGGAGTGGTCTGTGATTTCTCAAAATTCGCATAAAAGCAAAGCACCAACGTAAAATTACTTTAAAATTCGTGCAAAAAAAAATAAGAAAATATGACTAATAAAAAATTTCAAATTTGAAAAAAATTGATACAAGACAAACTTTTTTTAACTATAATATTTAATTTTATTCAAAATAATATATTTTTATGCATAATTTACAGTACAGTAATTTACATTTTTTATACATGTTTTAATTATTATGATTTTCTGGTGACAACGTAATTAGTAATTAATCTTTGAGACGATGATTTTATTAATTGTTTACGAAGCTGGCGATATCCAGACATACAACCATTTAGCTCTCATTGGAATTTAAGAGCATGTTAATGATTAGTAACATTAATAAGAAAATAATAATTGATTATGTTCTTTTTTAAAAAGCAAAAACAAAATGTGATTTAAAATGCAAAATTAACACGCACAATGTTTGAACAAATTTACATTATAATCTTGTAAAATTTAATATGTGTATACATAAAATGTAGAAATCGTGATTTTAATTTCATTATTGCATAAAATCTTACTATTATAAAGCACTGAAAATATTGAAATTACTAAGATGAAAGTCGAATTCCAATAATGTGCTATTACTTTCAATATAACGTAAGTGCGTGAAATTTATTATTTAAAGTAATAGCGCATTATCGGGAATCGACTTCCAGTGAAACACGAATTACGTAATTTCAAAATCTTGTTAAATAAGTCCATGTAAAAAGAGACCCAGGTATATATATATATTAGGTGCTATTATGTAAAAATTGTTGTGGCAAGTGAAATAAAAACTTTATAAAAAAGTGTTCTTCCATTCCTAAAACAGTCATGCTTCATCACTGATGTACACACACACACACACACACACACATATATATATATATGGCTAATAATTTTAGAGTAAAATAATAAGCTAATACTTAATATATGAAAACAATTATTTTTTATTTGGTGTATGATAGAATACTGATTCAACTGACATTAATGCATTAGATTTAGAGAGTTAAACAATTTTATGATAACATAAATCCCCATGTAATATAATTTTATCTAAATGCTAACAATTATTGAATTTAAACCCAACAAGAATGAACTGACAGTAATGCTTCATGAGGTGAAAGGTTCTTTTATGGAGTATTATTATACATTATGCCATTATTAAATATTAGTGCAAATTACTAGAAACTTGAGAACATTCTAAACTTTCTATAATTGATTCTTCTGAATGGTAATCCAATTAGCATTTTGTGAAAAAAAAAATGAAAAACTACCTTGAGTAAAATCTGGATGTTTTTTATGAGTAGCTATGGATTATTCAAATAAGTTTGGATATTTCTTTTCAGGAAACCAGAGTATGCCTCGTCCAGATAGAAACAAAACAAGAATAAAAAATTATTCACTCTCAACAAACATGGTCTAATCTAATGATTAATACTACCAGATAGTTTTTCTACAAGGAAATGCTCACTATCAGATTATCATCACCAATAATCTGTTGAAAATGAAATACAATGAATTCAAAAAGAACTGAGTGCAAATCTTTCCAATTACAAAATAAAATGACTGCCATCTTTATTTACCTTTCTAGTTAAGAAGAATTAGATATTAATTTAATGATCAATATTAGATTAGTAGCTGGTAAAATTATGGGCTAGTTATCTAAAAGTAAATCCTATGCTTGATAAAACTCTGAAAAAAATTTTGAATTTTATCCACCCAAGATTTAAGCTAAGGTCTTGAGCATACTAATCAGTTAAACCAATATTGCAATACAAGGTTCTTTCATGTACATTCAGCTCCCAATTATATGAGTAAACATCTTCACTAATTGGCCCATTATACTGATTTTAAATAATAGTCATTTTGTAAGATTATTGATATCATAAGCTACTGATGAGCATAAGCAATGCCATCCTTGCAAAATAAAGTGATAAGTTTTACTTCAAGAAAAAAATTGTGCTATACAATATTTATTCATCATATAATAATAAAAAAAGGCAAGATCCAGATATGTGAGTACCAAAATTGAACTTGACGTCCCAATCTCAACTTAAATGCTTTGACTACTGAACAAAACTGTGCTAAGTATCATATAATTAAAACATTTAAAATGATATATGGCAATATTATATATTTCAAATATTAATAAGTAGAAAATATATAATAAATAATTTTTATTGAGTATCTTTATTCTGCAGTTTCAATTGGATTTCTGACACACTAAATATTAAACAATAATATCTGTCAATATATATATATATATATATTGTGCCCTTTTGTATGGGTCTCCATAAATTGTTGTATCAATCTATTTAAAAAATTTTAAATTTAAGATCTATTTAGCTATATGATGTTAATTTATTTATGATAATTTTTTTAAAAGTGTAATTAAAGTAATTCATGAGTGTTTGATATGTAAAAAATTGTGCTGATGTTTGAGAGAGACGTTTCAATGGGAATGATAATGGTATATGGTTGGGAAAACTGGCCATAAGCAATACTGCATTAATAAATTTAATAAATAACTGTTTAAAGTAAAAGTTTTTAAAAAGACAAGTTAAAATTAAATGCATATATTTATTGTTGATAAATATTAATATTTAATAAATGAATATAAATATTTTAATTATTAGTAATACATGATAGAAGATTAATATTTGATTTTAATAATGTCGAATTATTATTTTAAAAACTGTTATAATATATTATTTATTTTAAAAATATTTATTTTTAAAAAGTGAATTGTTAGTTTATTTTTAGATTATTACAAGCGTTTGTAGCTTTGTTGTAAAAACAGATGTTAATTAGACACATACACATGCTTGGGAGTTTTTTTTTTGATAAAGTTGCAAAGCTATTTTAAAAATTCTGTTATAAAATTTATAAATATTATTTTGGCTATCATGAAATAAAAGTAAAAATAATTAATGTGAAACATTAAATCTGATTTTTAAAATACTGCTTAAAAACTTAACGAATAAAAATAGACTTAATTTGTTTATAAAAATAATCTTATAAAAGTTAAAAGTGAAATTAAGTAAGAAAGTATATTTTTAAAAAATGTTTAATGGATTTAAATAAATGATAAAGATTAATTTAAGAATTTAATAATGTGATATATAATAAATATTAAATACGTCATTATTTATTTTTAATTCTGTCTTGTTGGTAAATATGTAAATAAGCTAGCAAGTTGATTGTTTAACTCACCAATCAAGTGGGAGTTTTCTTCTGGTATAAAACCAAGGTTCAATTGTTCAGAGGGGACTTGTGATTGAAATTCTTAAAGTATAGTATGCTATTAGAAATAGCTAAGTAATTATAGACGCTCTCAAAATCGTTTTAAAATTATAAGAGAGATAATTTTTTAAAATAATTTATAAAAGTTACCGATAAATATGCAGTGTTGATTTATTATAATTTCCTATTGATCGTTTCCCTGTCAAAGCTCAATTTACTATCGAATGGTCATGAAAACTTCGAATAAGGATAAAATGTATTGGAGACTTTACACTAGAATTTTAACAAACGCTGGATTAACTAGGAGAGTTGCTAGATGCACAAAAGTAATATGTTGGACTTTGTATAAATTTAAAAAGCTAATGGTAATTAATTTTATAAAATATATATTTAAAAGAATGAGAAATACTTCTTTATAAAGAAAGTATTTGTGAATTGTAAATCTAAGTATATAACTTAGTAAAGATGGTAAATAATAATGTTTACCTAAATACTTGCCTTGTTAAGTCTTTATGTATTAAAAGACTAAATTCTGACAGTTTTAAAAGGCAAATAAATTGGAGATTTAATAAGTAAAGAAATACTTATAAGTAAAATTATGATTATAAAAGTCTGAACGCTGGTCGTATAGAAGACTCTAAAAATAATCTTACCTAAATATGGGTTAAAGAATGTGCAAATTCAAATATACGTGGATATCCAAATCAATTAAAAAAATAATTAAATAAGAACATTGTAAACTATAGACTAATACTAAAAATAATAACTTTAAAATAATTTTCTTTTAAAGAAATGAATCTGAATTATAAACTATTTTAATTATTATTTTATTCTTATGATGGAACTGACTTTTTCTTTATTTTTAAAAAAAGAATGTTTTTCATTTTTTCATAAAAACTTTTAAAAAACACGTGATGTACCGGAAAAGGAAGTAATGTTTGGTGAAACTTTGTGCCTAGGAAAAAGAACAATATAGTTGAATGAAGACACCGTTGGATGTTATGTAATATTTTTTATTTATTAACTAACATAAATATTTAATTAATTATTAATTTATTGAAAGATAGGAAAGGTACATTTACATTTTTTTTTTTAAAAGTAATAACTAAATATTAATATAATTTTTATTGCATAAAGTTTATTTTATAATTATACAACACATAATATTTTAAAGAATAACTGTTGAGTGTAAATGTGACATTATTTTGTAAAACTGAAATCTTGGAGGACATCGTGTGACGGACTGTACATTGAAGTATCATTTATGGTAAAAATTGTGTAATAATAATAATAATTTGATGTATTTACTATGTTTTCTTTAGATCAACTAAATGTTATATGATTATTGAATGAATGTATTAATGTTTAAATAATATACACGCATAAGACTAATAATAGCAGTTTTATTATAATATGCATACTTTAAATTGATGATGTAAATTTAGTACAACATAATATGAGAACCTAGAAATAATTATATGATTCTTTTGTGAATAAATTTTAATGTTTTCGTTACAATTATTATTAGTATAAGTTATTTATTTTTTCTTTTCAAGTTAGTAAGAGATATATAAAAATCTATATTTTATTTGTATTTTTATTAGATAAGTAAGTTAATTTTACATAGAAATTTATCTCTTGATTGAAGGCTTATTGTATATAGAAGATGAGGTATAAGAGAGTTTGGATCGTTATTATTTTGTTTTAAAATTGGTCGTTTGTTTTTCTGAAATTAAATAAGGTTAAAATGACTTTTGTAGATAGAAGTTTATTAGGAAGGAATAAGAATAACAAGTAAAAAAGAGTAATAATTTATATGAAAAGAATCATAGAATTTTATTTGATATAATACTTTATAAAAGTTGAAATTATTGAATAATTTAAAATATTATTTTTAAAAGTACATATACGTATTGCATACTTTGATAAGACATGTAATATAACATTATATCGGAATGAAATAAATGATTATAATATAATAATTGTTGTTATATTACAAAGTTACATCAGTTTATACAGTAATTAATATTTGAGTAATACTGATGGTAAATGTAATACATCTTAATACATTATAATATAAATAACAGTAAGACTTAAGTGAAATAGTATTTAAATTATTAAAGTTTGTTTATTTACATACATGCTACATGAATGATATCTCACATAAAACCTTTTCTTGTATTAGCTGAGGACAAATGATGTTTTATTAAAATTTAAAGTCGTAAACTTAATTAAATGTATAGATAGAACATTTTAAGAACTATATAAATTATCTATTTATGATTCTGGAAATAATAACAGTATAAAAATCTTGTATTATCATTTTTCTTATTTTTGTTTATTTTTTTTTAGTTCCATGTGTAATGTAAATAGTGTAAATAAGTTACTTGTTAAAGTTGATGTAAATAAATTTGTTTAAGTTGTTTAAAAGTGTGTTGAATTCATTATTTTACACCACAGCATTTGACAACAGATAATTTGAATATACATAATATTTGCACAATGTGAATTTATTATATTGAGAAAGAAACACAATATTTCTTAATATAATTTATAGAAATTGATTGACATTAACATATGATATTACAATGGTCACAAAGTAATTATAATGCACAATATAAGAGTATAATATTATTTATTGCCACAGATTGTTTAAATTATAAGATTTTGGTCTATTTTAAAAATTAAGATACTATATGGAAATGAAAGACATGTATATGATTTACTTATTTTCTTAATGATTAAAAGTATAATCCAATAGATAAGATTAAGCTATACACTAAATATTATTATTGTCAGTTATTGTTATTAGAATAAGTTAGGTGTATTTAGGTTTGATATTAAATCCCTTATCATTCCTATCTACATGAATTATTATTACTTTAAGATAATTAGAAGAACCTGAGATCATTTAATTATAGTTCCTTAACAAAAGATTGAGATTTATTTATCTATTATTATTAAAGATAGTTCATTTATAAAAGTCATAAGAGTGCTGTAGAGTTAGTAATGAGATAATTAGAAGTAATAGTATTCTTATGCCATTGAGATAGTGTCTTGGAAAGACATTGACTCAATGTAAGTCCAATTACCAATTGTAACTTCACTTCACAGTCTCATGATTTTAATTAAGTACTTATTTAGTTGGTATATTATATTGAAATATATTAATGTGATAAGTTATAATATTATAAAAATATATTAAAGATAGTTGTACATATTTTAGCTGAGCATAATGATTTAATTGAGCTAGTCTTATTTTAAATTATATCATATATCGAGAAGTGAGGGTACAATATATATATATATATATATATATATATATATATATATTATTTATCATTAAAAACCAATCAACACTAAGACATTCCCAATATCAATAACAACCAACTATTTTAAACTGTTGTCAAGGCAACCTTCTTTTAACAATAAAGATGAAATCCCCTTATACAGGCACTAAAAATTGCAACTTGACCACAAAAATTGAAATTATTGATACAAAAAAGTTTAAATCAATCTTTTTAAACATATAAATGTAACCTATTCTGAATGTAGACTAATAAGTAGTCAATTATAACATTACAAATTATAGTTATAAATTTCAACTTGCATCCAAAGTATTACTTAAATAATAAGTGTAATAATGCTCAATGCTAAATGAGTTTATAACTAATCATTAAAATCCAGTCAATACTTAGACAATACCAATATCAACAACAAACAACAATTTCAGTATATATTTCACTACATAAAAATTTTTAAATTGCTTTAAAAATAAATTTGAAAATATAAATATATATTATCTAGCAGTATTTCTTTAATAAGTAATTTCTATTTGATATTTTCATATCTACAAAATCTTACAGTGTTTTTAAAATAGATGGAATCACTTATAATATTAAAAGTACATCATTCAAGCTTATGATACATTTCTTGATCTAATTTTTATTTAAAATTGCATTTTCATACCATTAGATAAGAGATTTTTAAAAATATTTTTTTAACAACAAAACAAGTTTTTATTCATTAGATAATTAATTATAAAAGCATTAATAATAGAATGTACTAAAAAATAAAATAATTTGCATTAACTAAATTTTTTTAATACATATTTATTTTAATTTAATGAATTGTGATTTAACAGTCTATCAACCTCCTCTGATGTTATAAATTCAAAATAGTGTTCATAAAATGTACAATTATCATTAAGTAAAAGTCACACAAATTACAATGCATTTATTATGCAATATATTTACACTTATATTGCTAATATTTTAAAAATAATAATATACTTAGTAAAATGTTTATTCATTAATCTTCACTTTTTTTCAATTTTTAAACTTGTTTTTTTTTTTTTTAATCAAATTTTTAACTTTTAACATGTTTGAATTAGGGATAGCAAATTAAATATTTTTTATAGTAGGAAGCCATTATAATTATTTGTTTTTATATGATATTCTTGAGTAATGAGACAGTTTAGAGAATAAATTGATTCATTGCCCAGAGTAAAGCTACACCCACAGTTTATATATATATATAATTGAAATAATAAATTTAATGGTTTGCAAACTATTACAAACAATACTTAAATCCGCAGAAGTACTTTTGATTTAAGGATTGTTTGTAATAGTTTGTAAACTGTTAAATTTATTATTTCAATTATAATTACAATTTTGTTTTTAATTAACGAACATTTTATTTATTATATATATATATATATATATATATATATATTGAACCAGATACTTTATCAACTTCAAAAGCAATCATTAAAGAATCAAAAACAAAATGTATAGTTATAAAGATTTTAAAAGAAAATAGTATTTAAAAATTTTGTATTTTTTTATTTATAATTTTATCAAGAGTAGTGCTATAGCTCACATACTTAATCATATTTTTCAAACTATATAATTTTCAATTGAAAAGAATTTTAATTAAGATAATTGTTTACTTTTGCATTTTGATTTTAATGTATTTTAAATGCTGAGACTTATTTCTCATGCAATTATTGTTAGCAAAAAGGTAAGAGCTCTGACTAGATTTTATTTTAATTAAGATTACATGGAAGATAAAAATAGCCTTAGTTAAAATTGGATTAGGCAGAAATTAAGGATAATACATAAAAAGCCCTGTTTGTTGGGACTGGATTAGATTAGATTTTTCACTAATTGTGGATAACTAATCTTATATTTGATTTTTGACAATTGCCAATTGTGTTTTATATTATAACTGCTAATATATTATATTTTACAAATTGAAAAATTACTGATCACTATTTGCTGTGATAATAGCAACCATCCTTCAGTATGCCAAAACTATACACCATGAGAAATCTTCTTAAAGGTATGCTGGGTCAAACCAATCCAAAGATGAAACCTGGAGCTCAAAATTGTGCCTTCAAGAACATGTCCTATTTGTCTAGTTTGAAACTTAGCCTAAAGATTGCCTTTGTACACCACTTCCAGGTTGCCGGAGATCAAAAATCATCATAATGAACTCTGAATAGAAATAAATATTGCACATCCCACTAAAGAAATCAGTCAGACAAAATAATGAACTCTAGATAGAAATAAACATTGGTACCCAACTGATGAAATCATCCTGACAGAACATTAACACCAGAGGTAAATAAACATTTTTATATCTTAACCAGGACTTCACACTCTTTGTTTAAATCTCTTTGCTTATGTTTTACCTTGATACAAAAGCAATATGAACAATTATTCATAATGATTTAGATAAATATTTCTTTTATTGTATATATTATTTTTAATGGAATCTATAATTGCAGAGTCTTAGTTTTAAGATTTTAAATTTACTTGCTGAGAATGTATTGTGAGTTTATATTTTATACTTGTTTTTTTTTTCATATATCATTAATTATTGTTAACAGCTTTGGCAGATATAAGAAGTTTTCTTTTTAGGTCACCTATCCCCTTTTATTTAAAAATTAACTAGTTCAATGTGTGTTTAAATTTGTTGCAGATCATAAATCTTTTTTGGCTAGCAATTTATCGATTATATAGTTCTGTTTTTTTAAAACTGCAGAGATTTTGTTTTATTCTATTTAAGATTAATGTAAAATTGTAATCTTTTATCATGGTTTGTCAGAGTTAACCTTAAGGGACTTCTTATGAGTATTTTCAGACATATGACATTCCTATTATATCTTGAGGTTTTACTGGGTTTTAGGGAAAGTTTGCTCTGTGCTGTTCATTCACTTCTGTACAATATCATTTTTTTAAATCTCTAAATAAAGTGGAATTGGTTTAGATAACTTGCTGGTAAAAAGAAATTATAATTCCCTTTAAGATTAGATGAGAAAACAAAATTATTTGCTGAAGTGTTTATAATATTCACTTGCGTTCTCCAACCAATAAGCTTGCAGAAGTGGCTCAAATGTTTATATTTTTCTTTGACGGATATTTATTTTAAACTAATAATTTTTGAATTTAATAAACTTTACAAATTTAATATTTATTTTACTTGTTTGCTAATGTTTGATTCTGTGTCATGTCCCTCAATTGTCTGAACAATGTTTAAGATCTCTTTCTCTCCCTGAGTCTAGGTGATAGCATTTACCATCATCAACTTTGATCACCATAAATTAAATTTTCTAGGTTGACAGTGGCCTAGTGGGGACCCTTAATAATAAAAAATGGATTGTAAGTTTTAGTGATATCAACATGGGACTTTGGTTTGAAAACCCATGTGAGACTTTGTTCAGACAGTTGAAGAATGCTTTAGAGGTAGTGAGCAACATTTAGTATTAGGGATTGTTGGAGCAGTTTGGAGTAGGTGGTTCATCTTTTAATATGGAAAAATTTGTTGATTTCTAAAAAAATTTGAAGGAAAAAAAAAGAGACATAAATAAAGATTAGCAGTCATATTTTCCAAAATAACAAAATTAAAAATATATAGTTAAGTTTGGAATTAAATAAATGTCTGGTTATTTTTCAATAGGAAGAGAGGCAGAAAGATAGAGATGATAAAGAGTGCCAAGATGGGATAGCAAACTCATCAGGAGATAAGGACAATAGGTCAGCAAAATATTCTTTACTTTAAGAAAAAAATAGACCAGACACTAAAGAAATTGGACATCATGGGGAAAGATAAATGTGAACATGGGAATATCAGAAATGGAGTAGAGAATAGGCAAATTAAGATTGATCCAGATAAAATCTTTCAGGGCTCATATAGGAGAAAGTCTGGCAATGCATCTTGAAAGCCTTCAAGAAATGTTTCCAATTTCATAAATGGTGAGAACAAGAAAAGATTGCATTTGCCTGCAACCATTTATAGGGTGAAGCCAAAAATTGGAGGCATACTTTAAGCATGAAGTGACAGGCATTTAGAGATTATAGTTGTGCAATCATGCACAATTTTTGGAGTGAAGAGAGAGCAGTGCATTTTAGTAAAGTATTATAGCAAGAATATTCTAGGGTGAATGGAAAAACCTATACTGAATTTTTTCTAGAAACAATCTGTAATACTGAAGTTGTTGACAGTATTTTCTTTGTCTGAGAGCAAAATAATCAGAATAATAAGGAACAATATGACAAGTCTTATAACAAACCATGCTGAGCAATAATAAGATCCTAATCAAAGAAGCAGTAAAATTATTATCAGATAAGAATCATAGTTGGGTTTGTGAAGAACATGAGAGAAGAAGGAAGAAGCAGCATTCAGGATGGAACCAGAGTTCAATATGGTGGTGAATAAAGATGAAGCAACATTAGTCAGAGCTAATTAGACTTGTCCCATCATAACCATAAAGATTGGATCCCTCTTGACAAAAAGCTTTAATTGATTTTGGGAGTCAGATATCCCTGCTTTCAAGTCATTTTTATTTGCAGAAATAAAGGAACAGATACATCTGTATATACTTCCCCTAAAGAGAATGCCGGTTACAATGACTACTAAAAAGAAGGCAAGCATAGAAATGAAGCAGTTGTGGATACAGCGGCATTTGGGAGACATGGAATTGGACCAGGTCATAATTTGAAATTATTTTCTATGTATGCATATTTCATTGCAGAGAAAGCGTAATACCTTGGAGGTGTTAAAAATTATCAGTCACTGCAAATATAATGTATACAGCAAGTAATAGACACAGTTAAAATGAAAAATAAAGTGGAACAGTCCATTCTAAGAGGATAGAGCAACAACATCTTCTAATGGACATCTTAAAGCAGAGTTATACAGTTTTTTCTAATATACTGCAAGCTATTGAAGAGTATCTCCATGGTATTAACTTAAAGAAGAAAATCATTTGTAAAGTCAATCCTACCCTATTCCAAGTCAGTACAAAGCTGAAGTGGATAGTCAGATACAGCAGATGATCAAATGGGGTGTTATTGGTAAGCAAGCATCCCTATATATTAACTCTTTAGTAGTGGTGAAGAAAAAAGACATGCCATTAGAATATGTTTCGATGCTTGGCAATTGGATGCTATCACAGTTCTTGAAAGGGACATTCCTCCTACAATAATCAAACCTCTAGTTAAGTTTAAAAAAAACATTTTTACTATGCTGGACCTAACTTCCATGGTATTCTCCATCCATCCAACCACTGATATACTGGTTTTCAGTATAAAGGATGTAAATATGTTTTTAATTGGATGCCTTTTGGCCTGATTAATAGTGGGTCAAAACTTTTAAGATATCTGGGCCAGATTTTACTTAAAAAGATAAAGAATATTAGTGTAATGTACATGGGCTATGTGGTTATTAGTTCCAGAAATATAGAACATTAGAAAAGTTTTTAACAGAGTGCCATCAAAAAATGTCTCTATCAATTTGCACAAGTTATTTTGCCATGGATGAGGTGGTATTTTTATGCTCTTTGATCAGAAAGAATGGCATTAAGATCCATCCAGATAAATGGGCTATGATTGAGTGTTTTCCTACACCTTCCAGCAAGTGTTAGGTATGATCCTTTTTAAAACTATGCAACTTTTATCATCGATTCTATTAAAACTTCACTATAGATTCATCAACTTTGCTCCAGTGAAGTTTCCAACAGAAACAAGAGTTTCACTGTATCAAGAGGAAGTTCCTAAAAGAAGTAGTTCTGGATTTTCTGGCTTATCCTGACTTTTCTCAAACTTTCTACACATAAACTGACAGTAGAAGACAAGACTTGGGGGTAGTCTTATTTCAAATCAATGAAAAGAAATGCCTCAAGATATTCAATTTTTGTAGTTGAACACTTAAGAGTGCTAAAAACGATTATACTACTACAGAAAAGGAAGCACTGGCTATTGTATGGGCTTTTGGAAAGTTTAAACAATTTTTGCTGGGATCAAACATCATTGTTATTACCAATTATAAAATGTTTAGAATTTCTGGACAGCAATTACTTGACAAATGATCAGATGGTTTGATGAAGCCTAGTCTTACAGAAATTCCAATATAGAGTTGTTTATTGCCAAGACAGGGAAAACATTGTGGCAGGAGTCATCAACCCATAGATCTACCTCAGAGTCACCTCATGTCAGATAATTTAGTTATGGCAGCAATTATATTGGCTATGGATGAGTCAGTGGAGCAAGATTTATGGAGGTTCCCTGAAATACAGGCAGCAAATGCAGATTATGATCAGATGTTAGCACATTAGAGAGGTGCACTCACTCCATCACTGACAATCGCAGCTATCTTAGAGCAACATGAAAGAGCCTATCGATTCAAGGATGGATACTCAGAAGGGGTTTCATGGAGGACCCTCATATCTAAAAGATTTAGGAACTGGCCGATTAAATACATACACTGCCTTTATGGACATTTTGGGCCACAGAAGATTACTCCAAGAATAATTTTATTGGCCTGCGATGTATCAAATATTTTATCTGTTCTCAGAATTTGCCACATATGTTCACAAATGAAGCATGTAAATAAAAAAATTACTGAAGTCATACAACCCATTTTGGCCCAGAATCCTAATAAATTACTAGCCATAGACTTTTATGGACCATTACCAGATTACAGATTATATTGGTTCTTAGTTGTAATGTATTATGTTTTCTCAAAATAGGTGACAGCTTACCCACAAAGAAGGTCCTATGCCTGAAGCACTATTAAAGTCTTGCAAGAATAGCATATTCCTAGAATTGAAAAACCACAGTTTATACTCACTGACCATGGTACACCATTTAAATAATGTCAATGGAAGCAGTGGATTCAACAACAGGATATACAACATTTATTACTGTCTATACCCAATCCTCAATCTTATCCCTGTGAACAGATTATGAGAGAGTTAAACCACCTGTTTCGATTGCATGTCAGCAAGAACCACAGAGAATGGGTGAAAGAAATTTAGAATATTAACCAACTATATCATTGGAACCCAAAATGAGTCCATAGGGTTTACACCAATTAGATTACATTTTAGGCAGAAATATCCTGTACTTACAATCACCATTTTTAACTGAATGCAATACAATAAAAGAAAAATAATTAGAAGATTGTCATCAAATGCAAATATAATTAGTAAACATAGCATCAGATTTAAAAAAGGCATACTGTAAAATCTTAAGCTAATCATCATCAAATTAATGCCAATCAAGAGACACAATATTATTACAAAAACAATCATCAATATATATTGATGCATGCAGGTACATAAATAGCAAAATAATTGTTAAAACTAAACATGCTTAAAAAACAATGGAATCATTATGTCAATAGTGATCTTTATCAATAATCAAACATCTAACACCATGAGTGTACTGGCCATAAGTGGACTAAATATTACCATCATGAAGCAAATAATAAAAAAATATGGTCTTGAAAGATTACTTTAGTTCCATTTAAATAATTTTTATCACCCATCCCATTATTCTAAAAGCTTTGGATATATGTGAAGAAAAGTAAGGACATAAAAATATTTAACTTAGTGATAAACACAATTAGTAAAGTAATTTCAAACAATATAAATATATGTAGCAATGATGTCTGGTACAAAGATCAAAATTTCTCACTAAAACATTATGGCATGTACTCGTTACATCTGCTTCACATCGTGTCAGATTTAAATGATAAATTTTGTTATTTTAGCAAAGACTTTCTCAAGTGCTTATAGTCAGAAATATCTGATTCATAAGCACTTGAGGTAAGCTCTTTTGGTTGTTTATACTAGCTTAGACAATAAAAAATGAGCTTTGGTTATAATTTTCTAAACCAGGAAAATCAGAAACTAGAATCAAGTATGTACTCCTATAGCATTAACCATGCTGAGCAAGGCCGTAGTAAGCCTACTTTAAACAGTCAGCAAGAAGATAGAAAATCTAAATTGGTGTTTCAAAATCAATGAATATTACTCAGAAACAATATAGACAATGCTAAAAAATCCCAGGAAAATATTCAAAGTCAAGGAAAAAAATTAACCAATTACAAAATTAAAAACATCTTATAAAAGCAAAAGAACGATACAGCTGTATCGACCATGCTTAAATATTGTAAAATAAGTCTAATATAACTTTAAGAGAGGAAACACAGTTTTTATCTCTCATAATGAACAAAACAATTTTAAAAATAATCTGTTCCAAAGAGAAACTCATTTACAAACAAGTAAAATTAAAAAAAACCCGCAATTTTAAAAAGCACAGATGGCGCTCAAAAGGAAATCAATGCTCAGCACTGCAACAAAGTGTTATATGAGCAGAATGGTGCAATAAAATCAGTTTCAACACTAAATTATGAAGAAATAGATGCGAAAATATCTTCCCAAGATAAATTTGTTCATTCTATCCATTTACAAGTTGTTTTTGACAGCAATCCAAACTCTGATGCTTCCCATAAATATTCCAAAAATAATCATGACGGTGATAAAATATCAAGTATACTGTGCACATTGTGGTTTGAAGGAAGATTGATTTTCCAAGTTTAATTTCTAACTCTGATGCTGGAAACAAACAAATGATTATTCTATAGCTGCTCAAAGCCCCTTTTCCACTGTACAAGCAAAACCTAAGATAAGCCATTCTAATCAACAGAATTTATAGACTTATGCCTTGACAGTTGGGAAATGCAATACTAACATTCAGAAACAAAAAGCAAATGAGAAATCTCCTCAATACCCTATTATTGAATTTGAGAATGAAGAAAACTATGATATTAATAAAGTAAATGAACAGCTCCAAAATCAAGATAACATAATCTCAAACCTGGATAACTATCAATCCATCAGCCAGAAGTTTAACCCTAGGATACAACCAATTTTAGCCCTAGGATACTACCAATTCTATACAACTTGTTCCTAAACTACCACAATGACAAATTTTTTAATCTTGAGCACCACTAATAACAACTGCAATCTCTTTTCATTTCCAAACAGATGATTTCTTCACACTCATCAAGGATCAGCAACTTGAGGAAGCAGTTAAGAGGGTCTACCACTACCCAAACATAAGATACTTCATCGTAGAATTTAATAATCTACTGCAGAAGGAACTCTTCAAGAGAACTCAAATGTTTTTGAAGCAAAGATATTTAATTAAAAATAGATATGAACAGACTGAGGATTGACTTATGGTCTTGCTCATAACTGCTACATTAATTTTTAACAAATGGACTTTCAGACTCCTAGTCAAGTGTGACACAATGGTCTTTCTCATAACTGCTACATTAATGTTTTCCAAATGGACTTACAGAGACCCCTGGTTAAGTGTAGCATGATAACACAATTCAGATACCTGATGACAAAGTGGGCAGGCATTGCATTTATATCTAATAGTGCAGCCTTTTTATTAAAACTGAACTCAGGCATCTCTCCACTGGTCATTCCTTCCATGTTAGAAGAAAAAAGTGTCCAATCTTTCTATCTGTTTGAGGGGTTCAACATCAATATTTTATTTGTGGGGATTGGAGGGGGGTTTAACACCAATATTTTATTTGTGGGGATTGGACTCTTCTCATCAATACCTTTCCCAACAGAATCTGTCAGATATATAATGTAAAAAATACCAGAAATCATAAATGTATTCCAGTTGCCATAAATTTGAGACTACAGTCCTAGTCAATTGGCTCTAAAGTATGCAGGGTGGGTCTGGAAAGTCAAACATGGATTGGAATCGATCATGGCAACAACAGAGGACATCTAATGATGAAATTAATGCACATCAAATAATCACTACTACAAGACATGAAAATATTAAATCAGCTTGGCTATTGTCAGATGATTGCTTAGATAATACTCACAGCAATAATGATCATTCTTTACAACAAGCAGTTCCTAGTGAGAAGATTCAAAAGCAACATGATTATTTTCAATTGAAGACTACTAATCAATCAGCTAACAGTAGGATAAAAAGGAAAATGGAAAACTTTTCTAGCTTCCTGACTGAAGAGACCAACAATTGTACCACTGAGTGACTTAATAAATAATCATAATCAGCAACCAGTTAATAAACCGGTGAGTCCAAAAAGGAGGAAGGACAAGAAACACTCCAGAATAACTAAAATTAGAACTGGTAAAATATTGAAAATCACAAGAAAGATTTTTTTGTTTTTATCTATAGACACAATGACTACTTGTAAAATATAATCAATAAATGAGAAACGATAAAAAAATATAAAAGTTATTAAACTATAAATTATAGTTTAAAATATGAAAAAAGTTTTAGATTGTTAAAGGCAAAAATGTAGATAAGTTGGAAGAATAAAATTATAATATAAAAATAAGGAATGATTATTATTAATAATAAAAAACTAAAATAAAAAGAATTTGACAGGGTATATACTTTAATTTAAAACTATGGGCATATACTTAAATTTTAAAATGTTACAAAGATAATTTTAAAGAAGTTTATTTATTCATAACTTTTAATAGTAATAATAACAAGTCAGATGTCACATGACTTATATATAGCTTGCACTTACAAATATGTAAAATTAAGAGCGTGCTAATAGCTCTAAACAAGCTTTTTTTTTATTTATGATAAATGCTACTACAAGAGAAGACATTATAGGTCGAAACCGGTCTGGGGATGGGGACAATCCAAGATAAAAATGATTTGAATGACTTCTCTTGTAGTAGCATTTATCAAAATAAAAAAAAAAAGCTTGTTTAGAGCTATTAGCACGCTCTTAATTTTTCATAACTTTTAAAAAGATTTATAAATAAACAAATTTGGACAAGATAGTTTGAAATAATGAAACATAATCTAAATAATTTTTAAATCAATTTATGAATATATGTATGAAATATTTCAATGCATGGAACTTATGTCATTTATACAGCATTCAGTAATCTAGGGTAGAAATCTTTTTAAGGTCACTAGCTTGCATAAAAGCTTTTTTTAGATACCTGATCCATAGTCAAAGCAGATATATAATCAATTATTGATTAGTAAATATGTATCTGTCTATAAAATTTTAGTTGCCAACAGCTGGTTAGCCTAATGAGCAATGTCTTCTTATTGTTCTAGATAGTTGTTGGAGAAAGATTTTATTTTGTATCTGTATACATTAAAACCTACTGAATCTATGATTTAGAATTTCAATTGGGGATGAATAAACCATCGAAAATTTTCAGGTAATAAGGAAGTAATAAGCTAATATTCAACCTAGTGGAAAAGATATTACTCTTCAGGTTTATTAATTACTGAATACTAAAATTTTTAATTGTTTTTTCTTCCTAGATAAGAATAATTAGATTATCATTTAACTAACCATTAAATAGATTAGTAGATGAGTCATTAAGGCAAGGACATTTAAAAGAAAAAAAATTGTTTGAAACAAAAAAAAAATCCAAGTATTAGACAATTCTGATTAGAAGTCCAAGTAGTGCCATGATAGATGGAAAATATATATATATTTACAAATTGTTGATTCAAATAGCAATTCATAATCATTCACATTGATTTTTTGTAAATTATTATTATTATTATTATTATTATTATTATTATTATTATTATTATTATTATTATTATTATTATTATTATTACGTTTCAATAAAGGCTTTATTGATCTCAATGGTTTACATAAGTTTACATCTAGAAAAATTTGAAATTTAACATACAATGAATAATATTAGGGTAAACACATATAAATGAATTTAGTGATTACACTTTGTGGTTAATGGACTATAACAATATAAAAATTAAAAAAGCAAAAATAATCAAAGTTATAACGTTTGAGAAGCTTATTTAGTTTTGTCCGCATGTCACTTTGAATGTTAGTTGTATGATAGTTTTTCTTTGCAGCATTCACAGCATTGATGGTTGTTTTAACAATGACCATGTTGCTGCATATAAGTGGGGGTTGGTTATTATTTTATCTCTATTTCGAATGTGTAGCAGTTTGTTGCTAAATGTAGCTGGGTGTCATCTGGTGTTATTGCCAATTAAGAAAGTACATCGGGTGCACCAATACGCATATAGAACAAATGTGGCTGCCCTAATGCTAGGTATTGATCTTCCCTGAAAAGCAGCTATTATGTGATTAATGATTGTACCCGGTTTTCTGTAGGTGTTACACATCATCTGTCGTGTTTGGTTAAGTGCACACATTGATAAATAAAGTGGTCCAGTGTCTCTTCTGCTCGATGGCAGAGTCCACAGAAGGGGTCAATAGATATATACATTCTTTTATGATAAAGAAAGTGGGTTGTTGGCAAGGCAATGAGATTGATTTTCATGATAAAATCAAAGTATTTGGGCTCTAGAGCCCATTTTTTATATTCCTTGAGTAGTCTCTTGTTGTTAATTCCTAGCATAGGTTGTATAACATTAGTATCTGCTTCTCTGTTTATTAAACCATAAATATCCCAGAATGAATACTTATGCAAATACTGTTCTGGAATCTTGTCTGTGGTTTTGCATTGGTATATAATGTTGGTGAAAAAGGAACATTTTGTAGGTGGTCTATCTGTTGGAGTAACTTCTAGCAAGTGCTTAATTTTGGGGTATTTGGCAAGTATTGTGATTATTGAGTTCCTTAACTTCTGTATATGAAAAACAATGATGTTGTGCAAGCCAAGTCCATTTTTTATTAGAGGTTGGCTAAGTTTTTTTGTGGAAATTGCTACTGTTTTTCTGGCCCAAAGTAGTTTATTATATATGGTTTTAATTTTTGAAATGAACCCCTTTGAGAATGAAATAACCGGTACATAGTAAGTTATTTTGGTTGTGATAAGCTGGTTAATTAACTGTACTTTGGAATATAGTGAAAGATATGCCTTGGACAAGAAGTTTATAATTTTTGTGGCTTTTTCTTTAAGTTTATTTTGGATATGACATCTCACTCCTGTAATTCCCATATGAAATGGGAACCCAAGGAAAGAGTTTGGTTTTGATTTGTAAATTGATGTACATGGTTTACCAGTGTGTAGAGACCAGGCTGTGGTTTTCGCTGGATTAAATGATAATTCATATTTTTGTGAATATTCTTGTAATATCTTTTGGAGTTGCGGTATTTGTTTTTTTGATGTCAGGAATATGGTAACATTATCCATATAGGCGATGCATGTAGTGCGCTGTGTTGTGTCTGGTATCTCGATCCCAGTAAATGCATTTTGTATGCTTTTAATAATGGGATTGATGTAAAATATAAACAATAGTGAACTAAGAGGGGATCCTTGGGATATAGATTTGGTGGGTGTGAAAGATGGTGAGTTTCTTCCATTTAAAGTTATATGGATCTCTCTGTTTAGAAGCAGGTTAGCAATTATATATAGATGTGTTCTAGGAATTTCTGTGTCTTTTAGCATTTTTAGAAGTGTGTATATAATGACTGAGTCAAATGCAGCTTCTATGTCAAGCTGCACAACAATGGGTCCATATTTTTTCCGCTGTTTTACTGTTGCTAGAATTGCTTTGAAGAATAAAGCTGCTTCTGTTGTTGAAGAGTTTTTCTTTGCATATTGTGTTTCAGAAATAAGTGGCATTATATACAGTTCAATTTCATCTTTAATAATTTTCTCTATAATTTTGATCGGCAAAGGTCCCATAGATATTGGTCTGAGGTCTGTAATAGGTGGAATAATTGCTTTCTTTTTATTATAGGGTACTATGGCTATTGGATAGACACCCTCCATGGGTTGAATTTGTTGTGCTAGATGGTTTGCTAACTGACACAAATATTCTGTTGTGAATTTACTTAGATGCTTTAATACAAACAATGGAACTCCAGACTACCTGGATGGCAAGCGTTTCAAATAGTATTTAGTTTTGTTGTGAATAGATCTTTTGTGAATGGGGTTTTTGTCTCTGGTGGGCCAAACAGATTATGTGGTATTTTATATGGTTGTCTTTCTTGTAATTTCTCTTTAAAATATTCAAAAATTGGCATAATCATATTGTGTCCTGCATATGTTCCACTATTTGTATATAGTGCCATTGGCACTTTTACATCTGGTTGGTTCCCCAGTGCCCATCTTATATAATCTCTTGTCCAAGTGTGTGGCCTGGTTAGGCATACCTTGCTTTTCTTTATCTTCAGATAGCTTTTGAGTTCTTCACATGCTTTATTGTATGCATGTGTAAGCTTGAATATATACTGCTGGGTGCAGTGTGATGGGTTAATCATGATTATTCTCTGGTGTAACTGATCTGCCAGAGACAAAAGTCTTGATGGTGGAGGTTGTTTTTTTGTTATATGGTTGATGTTAAAGGACAACATTCCCATAAATGCTAGATATTTCTGGACCGGGTTCAAAGTCATATCTTTGATTTTGTTTAGCATTATGTAGGTCTCAGAGAACAGAAATTCAGGGGTTGTTTCTGGGAGTAAAACTCTTATTGTTCTTGTAAGTGGAAAGGGTGATATTTGAATTTGGGCACAGTCAATTGTGACTATTTGAGCTGAGTGATCGGAAAAAGTTGAGGGAGTTAGTTTTATTTCAATAAGGTGGTGAAGCATTGGAGAATAAAAGCACAGATCAATAAGTGAAGAGAAGCGATTATTGTGGAAAGAGATGGCATCATCTGGCAAAAAACCTTGGCCACTCATTAGTGGTATGTTTATTCTGTGAAGCCAACGTTGGGTAAATTCCTGATATTTTAAATTAAAATCTCCAATTAAGATGGTTGGGTTTGAAGTTGTAGCTAACCTTGAATTAATGTTTGCAATTATGGTATCTATTTTTTTATCCTGTAAAGACATATATACAAAAACCAGATTTATTGTTATGCTTTTTTGGTTGAAGGTTGCAATTAATAAGTTCATGTCAATGTGAATTATTTTGAACGTGTGAATGGGCAATTTCTAGCAATTATGAGTCCAGTTCCAGCTGAGGGAGAGGAAGAGTCTCTGGAGCATGCACAGAAACCTTCCATATTTAAATGTTTGGCTGGGTCAGTTTGTGATCCAGCATAAATTTTTGTCTCAAGTATACCAAGCAAGTGTGGTTGTATATCCTTGATCCAATGTTTTAACATTAATTTTTGAGGTTGAGTTCAAACCCCTGACATGGATTGCCACAATTTTTATTTTCATTATATGTTTTTTGGTTGAGATTTAAATATTAAAGGTGATCTGGTGTTTCTTCCCATTCATTCTCATATTCCATTTCCAGATCTTCATCTGTTTCCACTGTAGTTGTATTGTTGTGATCAGAAAGGCTAAGGTTGGATTCTGTTTTGATTTTTTTGGGCCTTCTATTTTTCTTTAGTGGGAAGCCTGGTCTTCTTCTTTGTTCTGTGTCAGCTTTGGCAATTTGAGGCATATTTGGGGTGATAGCTTCCATAATTTCCATTGTTGTATTATTTTTAATATTGGGTGTTTGGTGTGTTATATATATTTTTTCTTGATCACTATTACTGTGTGAGTTTATTTGTTGTTTTATTATCTCTTTTTCATCAGTATTTTTGGTAGGCTGATTTAGATTGTGCGCTATTTTTTCCATTGGAGCCTCTTGAGGTTGTTGACTTTCTGTTTTTTTATCAGTGGGGGTTTGAATTCTATTGGTTGATTTTGTTGATAAATCCAGAATTTCAGGTGCTGGCAACGTGTGTGCAGTTTTTTTATTATTCAATTGCTGTTGATCTGTGGTTTTTTTTATTAATTTTTTCTTGTTTATTAGTTGTTTTCGTTATCTGTTTTGTACTGTTTGATTCCAGTTGGTGAGCTTCTGTTGGTTGATCTTCAGAGCTCGGTTGGTTTTTTTTGGTTGATTTTGGTGTTGCAATCGATTGCTAAGTGTCCGGTTTCACCGCACGCAAAACATCTCAGCATTAATCCTTTTACGTGAATAGTCAGTATTGCATTCTGGTAAATTATTTGTGTTGGAATATCCTCCGGGTTTACATTGTCATTCAGCTTTATTTTGAAATAAAAGTTGTTGCTGAAAACCGGTATGGGGGTGTTGGATAAGTAGATTTGTTTTATATAAATAGCTTTGCCAAATGACTGTATTAATTTTTGAAAATCCTGAATGGTATATCCGAAGTAAGTGTTTTTAATTATTCCGTTACAATAGTTTTGCAAGCATTGATCGACTATTATTAGTGCGTAGCTTCCCAAAGTTTTTACTTTAGTTTGAAATCTTGCACGCTGATGTTCATCGAAAAACTGAATTTCAACATATTGCGAGTTTGGATGCTCTCCAATACTAGAGTCTGTATCCCACAATGCTGTTGCTGTCAGCTCCTCGTAAAGAAGCTCTCTGGGGAATTTATAGAGTGTTAAATTCCTATCAGTGACAGCTAACACTAATGATCTTGGTGAAAAATTTTTTTGGAAAGTTGCGAATAATTTTTTTGGGATGGTGCTGTTGAAATTAATGTTTATTTCTTGCAATTCATCTTGATTCCATATCGTTGGGGAGGGCTCTTCATTATTGTTTTCCATGAGGTTTAAATTATTTATGTTGGCTTGATTTACCTTCCTAAATCTTGCTGTCTGTGTTAATGCTGGACTTTTTTCGATGCTGTGAAGCTGCTGGTTTATTTTTGTTACGTTTGCGTATGTTTTTGCGATAGTGGCAGTTTTCATTTTATCACCGTTTGTTTGGGCGCAATTTACGTTGTTTGCTTCTTGACGTGACGCCATGCTTGTTTATGACGTTAGAATTTATTTTTTGTTATGAACGACCATATTACTTACTTTTTGCTAGAAAATAACTGTTCAGTAGTTAGCCATCGCTGTCTTTATCTATCACAGATATATATCACAGTTTTTAAGTGTGAAAACGATTAGAATATGGGAAAAAAAAGATTATTAATAAGACCTTCATTCTTGATGACTTAGGCTTACACGCGCATGCGCATTCTTTATTATTATTATTATTATTATTATTATTATAATAAAAGAAATTGTAAATATTGTTTCATAAAATGCTAGTGAGATGTGATTTTAAAAAGCAATTATTATTTGCATTCTTAAATTTTTTTATATCTATATGTATGGCATGTAATAAATGAAAAATGATAACCATAAAATCATACTAAAGTTAATAGCAAACTTAATAGGTATTTAATAATAATACACACACACTGAAACATATATATATATAAAAAGACAACCTTTTTCTGATACATTCTTGCTAAATAATATATCAATTTTGATGTTAAGATTTTTTTATTTTACTAATAAAATTTTATAACTTACTGATAAGATTTAAGTTTTAAAATTTTAACAACTTTTTAATATTTAACTGTCCATCGTTCAAAAGAAATTATATACTAAAAGAAAATCTTATGCTTTTAAAAAGTTGAAAAGATGTTAGAGTTTAATAAGAAGGACATCATCCAGATTACTGAAACCAGTAATGTTCTTCATTATCTGGTAATAAGAGTCAGAGGCCATTTAGACAGAAAGCAAAATAGCACTTATTTAACCAAAATCTACAAAAACTGTTTAATGCAAAGCATTAAACGAATCTAAAAAATATTTTTCTCTCTCAATCTTTTATGATTTTCTACTAAATACTTTATGAGTTGTAAATATATACCATTATAGAATGGATTTCGAATTTACTGAAGTTTTATATAAAACTAACTATTAAAAGAACTGATGATAAATACTGTATAAATATTTAAAAAAATATCCATTTAATATATATATTTACACACCCACATATATTATTTTTTAAACTATTTCAAATATATTAATGAATTTACCTGCTATAATTTGCGATTTGAATCAAGGCTAGATAAAACTTTGAAATTTTCCAGCTTCTTATCAAATCCAGAATTTTTTTATACAGATAGCTAGTCTATAACAAACTATCTATTTCATTCAATATTGGTTGAAAAATGATGTATCAAGCTAATACTAATTAGAGAGAAAAACAAGGATGATATACCATTTAAATCACATCCCCAAACAGTTGGGAAGTCTGGTCATTAATGACATCTTTTACTGTTTCTCTATAAAAGAAAGGGAGAACTCTGCAAGAGACTTTACTTTGCAATTGTCTATTTGAAGGCTATTTTAACTTAGCCTATATTATCAGTAGTGACAAAAAATGTACAAAATTTCTTCTATAGGCTTTTTTTCTTTATTAATTCAGATATTTTTTATTCTGATATTATTTTTATCCTTAAATAAATAAAAATAACATTGGTTGGAATATTGAGATAGAAATTCTAAGCTGTGGTATTCATAAAAATTAAACCAATAGTAGTCTATGTATCAGCTGCTTTATCCATTATGGAAGTAGCATTAGTATAAAAGTGAAAATATTAATAAACAATACTGGATTACCTTCGAACCTTAAAAAATAATTGTGATGATCAGATTATTAATGACCATGGTACACAAAGTCTTCATAAATCACAATTGAGTGTCTTCAAAAATAGCATGATGAATGAATTGATAATGAAAGAGATTGGTTGATAAATTATTACACTGAATGATAGCTCATGAATTGATAACAAGCTTATGAGAATTGCACTATGATTCTAAAAGAACTGGATAGTTAAAATATTGACATACTATAAGCATGCTTAACTAATATATAACCTAATACTAAGTTAGATATATTTACTTAAAACATAAATATAAAAAACACAGAAAGGTTAAAGTTTTAAGCAAAAAAAAACATAGTTTAATGAATTAAGAATATAATTAAATCCTTTTTTTAAAATTAGATTTCAAAATAACCTACAAGTGATGATTAATTGTCTTGCTGTTTTTAAACACTAAATACTTTATTTTTGAAAATTTTAATAAAAGAATAGTTTTCATCTCACATCATCAAAATTAAAAAATTGATTTGAAATATAATCATAATAGCAATCAGAAGTTTATTTCACTTGGATAAACTTGCATTAAATTTTATTTTGTGATATCTGTATCTCAAATCTTTGCCATTTTAAATATAGTCTTTGCTTTTAGGTAATTACTATTTTTACATAAGTCCTAATGATGGCCTTGGGTAATTATGTTATATTTTCAAATTATGATTTCACATTTTATTTCACATTTAAGATTTATCATTTTCTTTTAAATTTAAAAAATATGAATAATATATAAAATTATAAAAATGCATTACAATAATTGTAGTAATTATAATATTATATAATAATATTTAACAAGGTATGCAAACAAGTAAGCTTTATGATAATATTGAATATATTCATTCATTTTTATGTCACACATTGTGGAACAACATTAGTTGAAAGTTTTGAATCATTAAAATTAAAATTCATGAAACTTACTGTCAAAATTTTTATCATGTTATTATACAATTAATCAATTATGATCACATTAAATTGCTTTGGGTGAAATATCTTTAATGAAACCTGCTAATTTTAAAAGGATAAGGCAAGAAAAAAAAAGAAAATTGTCACACTTACATATTTTCATTAATAGGTCTCTCAAATTCCTGTAAGACTAAATTACTATGACACCTCAAACATTTTTTCTATCTCAGGCATTATTTTTCTTTCATTATCCATTTTAAATAATACATTTGATCTAATTTATATAATTAATTCTTAATAGCCATAAATAATTTGATAATTGTCATTGAATGCATGTAAAGATTGTTTTGTTTGAAATCAAATGTTTCAACAAATAAGTGTGTACATATATATGACCAAAATATGTCCTCTTCATTAAAATTTTTTGTTGGGTTTATTTTTGCTGGAGCAACTTTTTACAATATCTATTTCTATTTTATATAGAATAGGTATATGCTAGTTCATATTCTGAAAATTCATTTCTGATTATCATTTTCTTGCAGCTTCAGATTTTTATTTCTGATATTGCAACATCAGAAATTAGATATTTAAATAAAATTATGTGTTGCATCATCAAAGCATAGCAGTGTTAGAAATTATCCTTAGTTCTCTTATAACAATATGTTAAGAGAATGACAACTTTGAATATTCATTCTCCAAGAATCTGACTTATTCTGTATTTGTTTATATTCATTGCAGCATCAATTTTCACCATTATTATTCATGCTGAATTTTGTCAGGATTCATGGTTTATTGATTACAAGTTCCTGGATAAAGTGCTACACTAGATTATCTTATATTGTTCTTATAAATAATCTCTCTATGAGATTAAAAATTAACATTAAAACAAATTATGATTGAACAAAATGATTTCAAGTGGGTAAATGAGTTAGATATATATTACCATTCTGCTTACTCTAACTATAATTCAGATACAAAAAAATTAACAAATATAGATCAAGATTGGAGGAAATATCAATAAATCTTCCATGGTTAAAGATGTCACATACACAGCCAAAAACAATACTAAGATAATTAAAATCATGCTTAAGAGATGAAATAACTGCTTATACCAAAATACTGCAATAAAAATAATATATATATATATATTACTTTTTATGATTCATAAAAAAAATATTTTTTTTCTTCAATTTCTTTCTTGCAAAAAAAAAAAAAAAGTACAATTTCTTAACAGTAAATTACTTTTTTAAAGCGTGAATTAAAATAAAATATAAGTAACAACAGCAAAAAAAAAAAAAAAAAAGAAAAGAAAAATAATATTATTAAAACATGCAGAACAATTTTTCACATTTTCTTTTCAATTTAGCAAAAAATCTGATTAAAACAGACAGTTATGTTCATATCTTTTCAAAAATTAAAAAGTTTTCAATTCAAAAAGTAGCTTGACAAATGTGTTATATGTATACATAAATTATTGACTCCACAAAGCATTCTTAATTTTCAAAGCTGCAACAATTTTTTTTTTATCAAAGTTTGATTCTAAACAATACTATTAAGAAATGCTAATATAAACAAACTTTTGTACTATTTTATCATAGCTTTAAATTAGTTTTTTACCTGTCTTACAGAATTCTATGCAGGTGTTTGAGAGCAATGGTCCAGGAAGTTAAAACTTTTTGCACTAATTTTAATATGCTAAAGTAAAAAAAAAATCTGTTTGCTAAGTTGAATAAAACTACTAATTTTGCTGTTTGAATATCATTTGATTTAAACAAATGACTTTAGTCAAGCATTGGTGGTTAGTGGGTTCGCTTCCCAGCTGATGCTATGACACATGAGAAAAAATAAACAAATGAGTATAAGATTAATATATTATTATTATTTACTTTATTGATTGCAAATCAGGTATAATAAACAACTACCCTTTTTAATTACTTTGTAAATGCATTCATTAACTTAATGTCTCAACATATTGAGAGAAATATTTGTTTTATGTACACTTTTAATTTTATCTCGGTATGCTCTCAGATCCAAGGTTCCTCACTGACAAAAGCCACAAGCTAGAAACTAGTCTGGGGATAATGGATGAGTAGGCATTAGATAGGGATTTTATACATGTCTTCCATTGATTACCCTGGCTTGCACTGAGTGGCACTACTGTATAGACAGTTTTGCCTGTTTTAATAACAGTTATGAACAAGCATAAGAAATTGTGATCATGTGATGTTTAGTAATCTTGGTTAATTTAAATTTTGCATTTGTTCATAGTTGCTTAAGTGGCATGAACTTGTACTTGATTAGGATATCATCAGTTATGTAGATACGTAATTATTTTATCAAATCCATATTAAAATTAGATATTAGGGTAAATCTTATATATATATATATATATATATATATATATATATATATAGTAATTATAAATTTAAAAAAAATCAAATACTTGTTTTTATTTGAAACTATTAATATTAAAATTGATAATAAAAAGCTAAAATAAAAATCTGGTTATATAATAAGAAAAATATGTATTAACATAAGAAATATTAGTCTTCCATTCAACATGCACTGGTTTTTAAAAAAAAAGAAATACAAAAAAATATCATTCTAGGTTTGTCAAAGTTATCCTGCATTGAGAGCTTGGGTTAGAAGTTTTAAGTATAATATAATGTTTTATACTCATGGGGAGTATAATTTTATATAATTTTAAATATAATTCTCTGTATATTTAATAGATAAATTTCACTTATAAAATAAAATAAGAGAGTTCCTATTAAAATTATTAATATTTATATTTATAGGCTCATGAAAATCTTTTAATTATATATATATATATATGTGTGTGTGTGTAACAATATATTCATGATATATATTTAATTATATATATATATATATGTGTGTGTGTGTAACAATAATATTCAAGCTTAGATTAATCAAATATGCTACATTTCTAAACACATACGCTTCATGATAACATAACAGTCAAAAGTTAATATATAATGAAGTCAATTGTAGCTAAAATAAGCAGTATGTGATTAATCTGCTTATTATATATTCATTGAGCACCAATTAAGATGTACTAAAGTTTCAAAAGAAGTTCATACTAGAGAGCAATAAATAAGTTTCATATATTTTACAGTTAATGTCAGAGTATTTACTAGAATAATCTATAAATAAGCATTTATTTTATATAGCATATGTTTACAATTGTAATTTAAAGTGACGGTTCCATCCTCATTCTTTACTTGCCAGTACTTCAGATTTACTCATATATAAGCATTTGAGTCGTAGGAATAAGAGGATTCCTTTTATTCCTGCATAAATACTATATCTTGTATTGGTGAGAAAGTATTTATTTATTATTAACACTGGCAAAGCGTATGCACAATTAGCTTAAAAGGCTGATATTTGAATTTATAGAATAATCTATATAAATTATTAAAATCAGTTATATTAAATATTAAAAGAATACCAATATTATGTCAAAATAATATTTGATTTCAACAAGATAGAGATTATTTCATTGTTTCTGCAAAGATATATATACATATAATTGATGCAAAAGTAAGAGACAAAAATCTGCAAAGATATATATACATATAATTGATGCAAAAGTAAGAGACAAAAATAATTAAATCAAAAAAAGTATAAAATATAATACAATTATGAAATCACAAAACAAAATAAAACAAATATAAGGATTGATTTTGTCTGATCGAAGTAAAAAAATAAATAAAGAGAGAGAATCATATCTGAGATTGTGAGAATTGATTGGCTGTATTAAACATAACTGTTGGTTTTTATTAACTTGTGTAATGAAATTCATTCATACAGATGACAGTTCTTTAGCATTTTTTAAATGTTTTTTAATGAAATCTAGTCATTTAAAGATTTATATGGCTTCTCTAAATGCCTTCTTTTGATGATGATTGCATCTGGGTAAGATTCTGACATTTATGTGATAGTCTAAGTCTCAAAGATGTGAGAAGAAACTTCCAAAAATAATGAATAATATTAATTATGTTAACAATATTCATCTCTCTTAATATTGATGCTATGGCTCCACATTCCTATACTTATAGCCTGGAATACTCATATTGACATGATAGTTACTCATTGGGCCAGCATATTCCACAGATTAGCCAGGATACATATATAGATATGAATAATCACTATTTAGTACAGTCAAATATCACTTATCATCTTCAGTTCTTGCTGAATACAATGTATTCATATGTTCTATTACATTATATAATTTTTTGATTTAATAAATCTTTATTCTTATTTACCCAACTGTTAATTATATATTTTTGCAGTAATCATGAACAAACCTCCAGTGATATATCTCATTTATAAATATATTATCCTTTAACATCAACCAAATCATGTATGCTACCTTGTCACCCTCCAAACTACTAGGCTTAGCTCATATGAACTGAACAGGCAAATTATCATGTATCCAGTTGAAAGTAGATATTATTTTTTCAAAACATTGGAAGTATTTTAACATTTTATATGGATGGGTTTGAGTAAATATGAATTAAATTACATACATGTGGGTGGGAATGATATTTTTATAGAATAATAAATCAATTTTCAGATTATCAATGACACAGTCATTGTTGTGATGATGAGTTTCACTTATCTGTTCCACATCTTCTTTAACCATTAACTTTTCCATGTACTTTATATTTTTCTAAAGACTTAAATTTCCACACAATTTAAAATCTGGTCATTTGTGTTATAAATAAATATTCAAATTTAAATTAATTAAAACTCCATTTTTTTCACTTTCATTTTTAAAATTCTTTGTTAACATCACAATTCAAAAGCATCAAAAGTTTTCTTATATTTCTTCTTCAATAATTAATTTTCCTATCTACAGAGGGTTACATAAAATACCCGAAAGTGAAAATTTCTTTTTATTTTTAAATATATTCTTATATTTAAAAAGTTTTCCCAGGATTTTAATTTCCAATTCTTTTCAATATTATAGTCTGAAAAGATATCAAAATTTTCTATATCAATTACTATTGCTGTTATCATAAATTTTGTATTTTAATATTTGATTTTATTCTTTCATTCTTTTCTTTGCCTTACTAATTAAAGACTTGCACTTTTTTATTTTTTTATTCATTCATTTCTGAATCACTATATCCAGTATGATTTTCTTTATATTAAATACTCTAATTCTTAAGAACATTACATAACTTAGCACATTCAATGTTTGAAATTAACAGACTTGCTGAAATTGGTGATATATTTATCCAGCATACATCAGCAATAATATATTCGTATTCTTAACCTTTGTGAGATCAGAGCTCATATAGTTGTAGATTTTCTTTCATTTTAAGACCCTAATGTTTATGTAATGATTGCAGCATAATATTAATTGTAAGTGTAACTAATATATAATATAATTTTGCTGCTGTCTTAATATCTTTTTCTGGTATAGGAATGGATTTCTTTCTATCTGTAAATCATTAAGTGATCTTCCAAATGAGTTGAAATAATTTAATCAACATTTTTATTGATTCTTCTTCAATCTCCTCTATAATCTTTGGAGCAAGACCATTAATTTTTATAATTTTAAATTTTATCAAAATGAATAATCTTATTTCATATATCATTAGCAAGAGTTCTTTAATATAGACAATCACTTCAAAATTACTCTGGTTTATATATTTGTGATATAAACCTTTTTTCCACCTGATTTTACTTTTGTACTTCCATTATAATGTATTTACTGGAACATCATTTTGATATTCCTTTTTTTCATCTTATTTCTATTTTGAAATCTTTGCAAATATTGATTAAATTTAATTACTTGATGTTCTTTGGAACAGCTTATTTAGATTCTTTAAGAAAAAAAAATCTATTACTTTTAATTTTGGCTTTTTTTTTAAATTTTTATTTTCAAGAATTGTTGGATATTTTGACATCTATTTTAATATTTCAAGTTGTTTCACTATAATCAAAATTTTATCAGATTTAACCACTAGTTATTTCTTTAATTCTGTTTATACTTCATCTAGTTAATTTCTAATCATAACCAAATTCTTAAAACAATTTCTGATGTTATTCCTAAAAAATATAGTCATTATATCAGGATAATACCTAGGACAATGTTTTTTTAATTTCAGTTATTCTAAAATTCTTACTAAAATATCTTTATTATATTAAGACTTTATATATCTATATCTGTATGCTATAATAAAACCATTTTCACTTAGAACAATTATTAAATCATAAATAATACAAAAAAAAGTGCAAAAGGAAACTAGTTAAGTGATATTAAACAAAAAAAATTATATTGCAAATATGATTTGTGCTGTGTTTAGTCTTATAAAAAAAATTATATAAATTTCCTTAGTAATGACGGTAGACATTGACAAACTATTTATTAATTGAATTTTAGAAGCTCAAAGAAATTAATCTTTCAACACATAAAAAAAAAAAAGAATAAGAAAAATGTCTGTTACTACATCACTTGTAATTTTTGGCACAATAATAACTGTAATTTAAAAAATATATCATAAAAAACTTATTTATTTATTTTTATTTTCTTATTTATTTATTTAGTATATATAGGTGTTTTTTTTTTTTAGATTTTAACTATTAATTAACATTATATAGGAATCGGAAATGATTTTTAAACAGTAAATAGATTCATTACTGCCTTTAATTCCATCAATACTTCCACTGTATATAACCATTTGACAATCATGAAAAAGTAATTATTTGCTTATGCTTACGTCAAAGAATGTTTAATTCCATTTTTGAATAAGATAAGTTAAGCAATCAGACATAATCATAATTTGTTGAGGAGACTTGAGTACATATATGAATATTAAATCCAATTGACTTCACTGTTAAATCTGAAAAAAAAAATGTTTGACACATCACAAAATGTCAATTTCTTGTAACCTAATTTTCACTTGTTTAAAGGAATCCTTAATTGAGCATTCTATGATAAAATGTGTTGTAATGGAAGTCTGTACAAAGATAAACCTGAAAGTGTCATTAATATTACTCATGATAATATTTGATTACTCATAAGTTTAGTGTCAGTATTTTTATCCAAACAACAACATTCATGGGCAAAACATAAAAGTTTTAAGAAAGTGGTTCTAGATTATTTTCTTTACAAATCCTGAGAAGAGGTAGAAAGTTTTTTAAAAATTAATTTCCTGGGAACAACTTCTTGTTTTAGAATAATTTCTAGAAATATCAATATATTTATGGAAATAAGTTAGATTATAGTCACAGATTACTTTTATGTCATATGGAATAGAACTGCAATTCAGTATACTGTTTTAAAAAATAAGTTCAATTAATGAAATGTTTTTGGGTTATTTAGAGGTAAAGATTAAGAATACAGTCTTTCTGAGATTAAAAATAAGATACCAGCTATGAAGAAAATACCCATTGTGTTGATATCTACATTAAGAGACTTTTCTATTTGTGAAAAGATCTCCATTTATGAAATCAAAATTTTATTATAGATATATATATAAATTTTGTCCTTATATTTCTGGAAGATTATTAACAAATATTACATAGATTTGATAACAGAAATGAATTCCATAAAATACATAATGTATTTGCAAGTATCATTTAATATCAATTGAAGTTTTCTACTGAAGAACATTTTGAGAAGTACATTAATGTTTTCTCTCCATTTAAAGATTATAGAGACTTTTAGAAAATTATCATTTTCTCACATAGAATCTAAAGCTGAGATCAAATTAATAAAAATATAATTAATTTCTGGTTTATTTTAAAAGACCTTTATAGTGAGAGTTGTTAAATGTAAAGTTTGTTCACAGAAGTCTAGTCTGATTAATTAGTAACATAATTTTTGTTTTAAAAAAAATTCTTTAATAAACACTTTGCAAAAAACATATAATAGAAACACCAGACAATAATTTTGGACCACTGTTAGTTCTATTTCTTTTAAAAATTCTGAAACTATGCATTCCAGTTCTGGTATCTTTCTGGTTTAAGAGAATCAAAAGCAAGTTAAAGTTCATCAGTGTCCACTAGTTTTAGAGGAGAATTATCAAAAATTAATAGTGTACATCTGCATTATTGATGTTTTTTTCTGGCTCTATCAATTTTGGTTTCAAAAGTCTACTATACATGACTGTATTCTCTAATCTATATATTATAATTTTTTTCTTGTAAGCAATATTTATTTATTTAACTTCTGACAAATGATAATACTTTTAAAAAAATGTAATATAGTATTCAAATTATAATGAATATATCTTTTTCTAGTTTTATATTGTATTTGTAATTTATTCTGCAATCATTAGTCATATATATTTTAATTTATAAATGATTGTGCAATAAAGCAATAAATATATAATATTTTCAATGGAATGTAATCATTGTTCTTTGAAAAAAGTTAGTAAATATCAAAAATTTAATTAAGTATGTAAAATATATTTAGATATGCTTCTCCTTTTTCAAATAATCATTATTAGTTTTCCTGATAAGTTGTAAAAAACTTTTAAATTAAATAAATAAATTTCAGTATTTATTTTAATTCATATACCAAAAATATAATAAAATTCAATATTACAGTAATAATATTAAATAGATTTAAATTAACAAGATATGTCTACATTAAGGACCATAATATACATACAGACAATTTATAGTTGGTTGTGTTTTATAAATTTATTTAAACACACATTAATTACCTAAGTAATATTTACTAAGGCTGAAAACCTCAAGAATATGCGTGTGAAAATGCAAAGGTAGGGACCTCTACAGGTCTTAACCACAAGCTTACGCTGTGTTGAAAATCAATATGGCCGGTCAATTCACTCAATCTAAGAAAGAATAGTTTGTGAGTAATGTAAATATTTTTTTCTCATGTATCATAGCATCAGCTGGGAAGCGAACCCACTAACCCGGGCAACTGCTTTTAAAGCAGCTGTCACTGACCTCTCGAATATTTAAGCAGATATATAATACAACTTATTTCACTTATTATTGATAATTCATTCATTTATTATAAGTGGAAAGACAATTTTATAAATATTTGTCTTCCATTGCATAATTTTATAACAAAATTTTTTTTGTATCTAGATTAATTAAAATTTGCAGTGAAGAATAATTAATTACAACCCTGTTGCTGATTGACAGGTTGATATTTGATTCAGTAGTCTTTAATTCTCAAGTCAATCACTATTCCTCTGTGCTAAACTGCTTATGATTTCCACACTCAATTCTCATGATGCAATGTTCCAACTAAAGAATATTTGTTAATTCTGAGATTCAAAAAATCCCTATAACTTCAAATGTATGCCTTGGGTGTATGCGAAATAAGCAAAACAATGTTATTAAAAACTATGCATGTAACTTGTTTATTATACATATTTATTTATTAAAAGCAAATGAAAAAATCAATATAATGTAAAAATATATTTAATGAGATGTTGTTATTTTTGGTGTAATGTTTTTTTCATTTTTATTAAAATGAATGTTTCTACTATTTTGAAATACATATAATTTTCAATTTAGACAGGTGGACTATTCTATAGAATAGTATAGAAATCAAAACATATTCCAGAACATAAAGTTATAATTAAAAACAAACATTAAATGGAGGCACACACATTCTCCACATTTTTACAATATCTATTATTTTAATGTATGATTTTTTTCTACAGTACAGGCTTTTTCATACCTGCACTCCAATATGTAATATATATGAGGGTTGAACTCAGACTTTCACACGACTCTCAATTATCCACGCTTTCTCATACTTCTGACACACTTGATCACGCAATGTCGAAAAGATAAATAATCACCAATATAAGTATTTCGTACTAAACCAGCACTTGTCAGTTGGTCCAGATTATCATCTCCACACATATATGCAATCAATGCTATTATTTCAATTTCTGTATACAGAAAATTAATATATAAAATAATAATAAAACTATGCAGTAATATCAAATTCCTTTTAAAATGCTTTTATTTTAAATACTGCTCATATTTATCAGAATAGCAATAATCAGCATTATTACAAGATATCCAACTCAATCTTCAAAATTCTATATTTATTTTGTATACAATAATTATGATCCAACATATTTAAGATCTACTTTGTAAATGATTTATTTTTTAATTTTCAAACTCATTTACAAAATAAACATTAAAATTTGTAAAGTAATTACAGAGATTAAATTTTATAAATTTGTATTGCTCTTACAGATATTGTAGCAACCGTTTCTTGTCTTACATCTCATGAAATCTCAAGTTTTACAATCTTACTGTATCATGTGATCACCGATGAGCAATTTTTTGCTTTACTTTTTCACTCGAAACTTTAAAATTTTATTTGAAATATCTTCTAAGTTTGAAGCTAATAATGACAGCAATTCGGCCAAAGCCTCGGGGAACTTATAAATGCTTTTGTTAAATGATAAAATGAAAACTATCAATTTATTAGAAAAAAATAGTTTAAGGATGGATATTTGTTTAAAAATAATTGAATTATTCATTCATAAAATAATAAAAAAGAAAATAAAAAATCTGTTTTATAATAATAATAAAAAAATACAATATAATTTTGTTGTGCTCTAGGCCAGACATATGATATTCTCTCAGCAATTATTATTATTATTTTTTAAAAATTATTTTGCTTATAATCATGTACCATAATTTTTACATTGTTATATCTTAGGTATGTGTATACACATGTGAAAAAGTGTCTGTATTATGTACATATATATACATATGAGATTGTTGATTGTTATTGACATTGGGATTGTTTAAGTGTTGACTTTATGAAAGAATTTGCAATACTGAGCTACTGTCTGCTAATTTATGCTTTCAGGCAGAAGTTTAGAAAACAAAATATATAGATACAGCAGTTCTACTATATACAAATTAGAAAAATAAAGATGAAAATTGTTACTTGAGTAATTAAAAAATGTAATACAAAAATATGTTCGTCACCATCAACCATTATCAATCCACTGAAGGATGAAGGTCTCTCCAAGTTCAGTCCACTTCTTCAATCTTTAGCCTTTCTTCTTCACATCACCCCTGCAGACTTTATTATTTCATCCATTTATCTCACATGTGATCTTTTTGTGGGTCATTTACAATCTTTTGGAACACAGTTTAAGATTTCGATTTGCCATCTACTATAATCTCTTTTAGCAACATGTCAAGCCCAATTCCATTTCAGTCTTTTAATTCTTTCAACAATATCAGCAATACTTATTTGTTTTCTTACCCATGTATTGTATTTTTGATCTCTTCTTGTTACTCCTAACATGCATCTCTCCATACTCCTTTGAGTGGTCCAAAGTCTCTGTATTACTTTTCTATTAAGTGTCCAAGTCTCAGATCCATAAGTAAGAACTGGTAAAACACATTTATTGAAAACTTTCCTTTTGAAAAACATAAGCATATTTGATTTTAATATTAAGTTATTCCTACCAAAAGCACTCCAACCAAGTTTAATTCTATGATTAATTTCATCCATTATGTTTCCATCTGTAGTAATATTCTGATGAAGATATTTGTAGTTGTTAACTTCTTCTAACTCTTCATAATCGATTTTTATTTTCATCTTTTGAGAAAATTCATTGAATATTACTTTAGTCTTTTTAATATTTACCTTTAGTCCTACTTATTTTCATCTCATAACTCTTACAACATTTCATAAAGCTCAAGCATTATTTGAAAAAAAACTAAATCATCTGCAAAATCTAAATGACTTAAATAATCTCCATTTACTTTACTCTTTTAGCTTCCCGTTTTAATCCACAAAACACTTCTTGCAGCATTGCTGTAAAAAGTTTTGGAGAGCCATCCTGCTTTACACCCTTCTTAATTGTAACCTTCCTAGTATTTATGTAATGTAATTGCTGCTGTTGGATTTTTATAAATATTTTTCAGAATATGAAAATATCTTGGGTCTATACCTTGTTGATCCAATGCTTTAACCACTGATAAAATGCTTATAGAATCTAATATCTTTTCATAATCTACAAATCCAAAGTATAATGGCAACTCATGTACATTGGTAATTTCTATAACTTCTCTCAATTCTTGAATATGAACTACTATACTGAAACCACTTTTAAATCCAGCTTGTTGTTTTGGTAGATGAGTTGTAATATTTTGGTAAAATTTTTGTATAAAACCGATAAAAAACTGAGAGATCTGTAATTTCTAATATATTCTTTATAATCTTTTAAAAATATTAATATTAATACTGCATTCTTTCAATAATCTGGTACATATTTATCATTTAAACATTTGGTTAATAGTATATTTCATTTCTTCATTTATAATCCTGGGCAATTCAGAAGATACAATTGACATAGGAGGTATTTGTTCTTTATTACTACTAATAGAACTCTTCTACTCATTTTATGATGGCATCTCTCTTTTTAATAATAATTTCATCTTTTTCTTATTGCAGATATGTTTCCTACCAATACCAAAATATTGTTTTACAATCTTGGGATTTTAATTCTCTTCTATAGCCTTGCTAGTCCACAATTATATTTTCTTATATCATTATCAACTCTTTATTGCACCATTTTATAAAATTAAAGATATTCAATCTTTAATGCATAATTTTTATATATCATAATATTCCTGTTTTTCTTCATCAATTCTCTAGTCTCAGTAGAAATTTTACTTGTTAATTACTGTTTTTTTCTACCAGCTATCTTTATTGTGGTTTTTAAAAGTGTATCAGTTATTTTCCTATTAATTTCATTCAAAGTTGAATCATGTTCAAAATCTATTAATATTCAAAAATGATTTGCAAGTTCTAATTTAAATGTATTAGAATGTTTCTGAAGATTAGGAATATCAACTGTAAATATTGTTTTTCTTAATAATTTTTGTCTTTCTCGTTTTGAATTAACATGTATCTGAAGTCTTACCAATCAATCAATCAATCAATCAATCAACCAACCAACCAATCAATCAATCAATCAATGATCACTTCCTGTGTCGAATTTATTAAGGGCATTGCAATCTTGAAAATGTATTTTTTGTTAGTCAAAATACAATCCAATTCTGCTGTATCTTTATGTCACTACTCCCATATCCATTTCCTCTCAAAATTTTTCTGAAGAAAAAAGTTTATAATATAAAGTTTTTCTTTTTCTGAAAACTCCACATGTCTATGTCCTCTATTATTTCTATTACCATAACCAAATTTATTTACAGTCCTTTCATCTTTTATTTGTTTACCAATTCTAGGATTAAGGTCTGCCATAAATTTTAAAATGTAGGTTATTCTGATCAAAACCTTTTGTACACTCACTTAAAATCTAATACTTTATCACTATGAGAACAGAATAAATGTAATACATTAGAGATTTGTTATCATGTTTTGTATATATTAATGACATTATTTGTTATTTAAAAACAAACTATATTAATAATAACCCTTTTATTTCTTTATATCTTAAAACTGACTATTGAAATAATCATAAATTGATAAGATAATTAAAAGGGATTGGAAGCATTTCGTGAAAAACAACAACAGACATTTTTTTAAAATGAACATTTGATTTTGACTTTTAATTTGTTAAACAAGTTATGATGATATGATTACATTATTATTTTTCTGAGCTCACTCAGATATACAATATTCTCAGATATACAATATTCTAAAAAGAGTAAAATATTGTATATTTAAAATTGTAAATACTCTAAGCACATTAAAATATATATATATATAACTTTTCTCTAACTTCTGTATTTAGTTTTAAAGATATATATGTATATATATTAAAATTGTAAATACTCTAAGCACATTAAAATATATATATATATAACTTTTCTCTAACTTCTGTATTTAGTTTTAAAAAAGAAATGTACAAAAAGTTTTTTTACTTCTATCATGTCTAGGGGTTGGTTTTATTTGATTACTATTTTTTAAAAAAATTTAATAAATAATAAATTAGTTGCAAATTTTTTATTTTTTTTAAAGTTATTTTGACAAATTCAGTTAAAGTACTCTTAATCCTAAAATTGTCTAGATCATAACGTGGTCTACTTACAATTTAAAATCACATCATGCCATTAAAACTTTTGATAAAAATAAAAAATAGAAAACTGGAAAAAATAAAATAAATAAATAAATATATATATATAACTAAATATTTGTAAATACAGTAACTAAATAATTAAAATTTTTTATCCACTTAGGAGTGCTTTCAATTATCCCAGTAATCTGTGTCAACTAAAGCTTTGAAATGCTAACTTTCCCACAATTCTGTGATCTTAACGCTTGCTGCTTGCCTGTTAATTAAGTCATGTTTATATTAGCATAGCTTCCTTTATTTTTCTTTTATTGTTATTTTTTTCAATTTACAATATTTTTACACTGTTAAAATTGAAGTCAAAACCATAAGTACATGATTTATTATGGTTGTAAAAAACAGATGCTGAAATATTATTATCTACTATGCAATTTTGTTTCGATTTCTGAACACGTTTTAATAATAGCAAGTGTTCTTTAGTTCTTTTTTCCAACATACATCTAGATTTACCTATATATACACTGCCACACCTACATATCCATTTATAAATGACACAATTTTTATTTATAAATGAGGTTTTATCTTTGGAGTTATTTATTAATTTGTTTAATGTAGGAGGTGTGTAAAATGCAACATCACATATATCTTTATATATTTTCCTTATAAACTTTACTTGATCATTTGAAATATATGGGATTGATATCCATACTTTTTTATTAGCAGGAGAATCAATATTATTATTAAAATTTTTATTTTTATATTAAAATCTCTAATAACATTATATATGTGATTAAAACTGTAGCCAACATTTAACAATTCATTCGAATATATTTCAATATTTTTGCCTTTGCAGGCTGGATTACTGTATGACCATTAAATGAATAGTAAAAAGAAATTATATTCCATATAAATCAAAAGTGCCAATGTCACATAAAATGGCAGGTTTAAAGTCCTTCTTATTTAGAAATAATAGTCTTTGCAAATATTCATAAGATAAAGGCAAAAGTATCAAAATATATTCGAATGAATTGTTAAATGTTAGCTACAGTTATAATCACATATATAATGTTATTAGAGATTTTAATATAAAAATAAAAATTTTAATAATAATATTGATTCTCCTGCTAATGAAAAAATATGGATAACAATCCCATATATTTCAAATGACCAAGTAAAGTTTATAAGGAAAATATATAAAGATATATGTGATATTACATTTTACACACCTCCTACATTAAACAAATTAATAAATAACTCCAAAGATAAAACCTCATTTATAAATAAAAATTGTGTCATTTATAAATGGATATGTAGGTGTGGATATATAGGAGAATCTAGATGTACATTGAAAAAAAGAACTAAAGAACACTGGCTATTATTAAAATGTGTTCAGAAATCGAAACAAAATTGCATAGTAGATAATAATATTTCAGCATCTGTTATTTTACAATCATAATAAATCACATAGTTATAATTTTGACTTCAATTTTAACAATGTAAAAATATTGCAAATTGAAAAAAATAACAATAAAAGAAAAATAAAGAAAGCTATGTTAATTTACAAATATAAACATGACTTAATTAACAGGCAAGCAGCAAACGTTAAGATCACAAAATTGTGGGAAAGTTAGCATTTCAAGGCTTTAGTTGATACAGATTACTGGGATAATCGAAAGTGCTCCTAAGTGGATAAAATTTTTTAATTATTTAGTTACTGTATTTACAAATATTCAGTTATATAATTACATATATTGCTTTAAAAATACAGACATTGAATCATATTTTAATATATATATATATATATATAAAATTAAGAGCATGCTAATAACTCTAAATATATATATATATATATATATATATATATATATATATTGTGCCCTTTTGTATGGGTCTCCATAAATTGTTGTATCCATTTATTTAAAAAAATTTAAATTTGAGATATATTTAATTATATGATTTTAATTTTGTTTATAACAATCTTTTTAAAAGTGTAATTAAAGTAATTCATGAGTGTTTGATATGTGAAAATTGTGCTGATGTTTGAGAGAGACATTTCAATGGGAATGATAATGGTATATGGTTGGGAAAACTGGCCATAAGCAATACTGCATTAATAAATTTAATAAATAAATGTTTAAAGTTAAAGTTTTAAAAGACAAGTTAAAATTAAATGCATATATTTATTTGTTGATAAGGATTAAAATTTAATAAATGAATATAAATATTTTAATTATTAGTATTAAATAATAGAAGATTAATATTTGATTTTAATAATATCGAATTATTATTTTAAAAGCTGTTATAATATATTATTTATTTTAAAAATATTTATTTTAAAAAAATGAATTGTTAGTTTATTTTTAGATTATTACAAGTGTCTATAACTCTGTTGTAAAAAACAAATGTTAATTAAAATACATACACACATGTTTTGGAAGTTTTTTTAGTAAAGTTGCAAAGCTATTTTAAAAATTCTGTTATAAAATTTATAAATATTATATTGGTTATCATGAGATAAAAGTAAAAATAATTAATGTGAAATATTAAATCTGATTTTTAAAATATTGCTTAAAAACATAACGAATAAAATAGACTTAGTTTGTTTATAAAAATAATCTTATAAAAGTTAAAAGTAAAGTAAGAGAGAATATTTTAAAAAATGTTTAATGGATTTAAATAAATGACAAAGATTAATTTAAGAATTTAATAATGTGATAAATAATAAATATTAAAAAGTCATTATTTATTTTTAATTCTGTCTTGTTGGTGAAATATGTAAATAAGCTAGCAAGTCAATTGTTTAATTCACCAATCAAGTGGGAGTTTTCTTCCGGTATAAAACCAAGGTTCAATTGTTCGGAGGGGACTTGTGATTGAAATTCTTAAAGTATAGTATGCTATTAAAAATAGCTAAGTGATTATAGACGCTCTTAAAATCGTTTTAAAATTATTAGAGAGTAGTTTTAAAAAATAATTTATAAAAGTTACCGATGAATATGCAGTGTTAATTTGTTATATTTCCCTATTGATTGTTTCTTATTAAAGCTCAATTTATTATCAAATAATCATGAAGACATCGTATGAGGATAAAATATATTGGAGACTTTATACTAAAATTTTAACAAACGCTGGATTAACTTGGAGAGTTTCTAGATGCATAAAAATAATACGTTGGACCTTATATAATTTTAAAAGCTAATGGTAGTTAATTTCTATGAAATAGATATTTAAAAAAATGAGAAATACTTCTTTATGAAGCAAGTATTTGTAAATTCTAAATTTAAATATATATCTTGGTAAAGATATAATATGTAACAGTAATTATAAATATTTGCCTTGTTAAGTCTTTATGGTTTAAAAGACTACACTTTAATAGTTTTTAAAAGGCAAATAAATTGAAAATCTAATGGGTAAAGAAATACCTGTATAAAAATTATTGTATTATTAAAGTCTGGACGCTGGTCGTACAAAAGACTTTAAAAATAATCTTACCTAAATATTTCTTATGGAATGCGCAAATCTACGTGGATATCCAAATTAAATCAATTAAAAATAATTAAATCAGAACTTTGTAAATTATAGACTAATTCTAAAAAATAATAACTTTAAAATAATTTTCCTATAAAGAAGAGAATATGGATCCTATAAACTATTTTAATTTTATTTTATTTTATGGTAAAACTAACTTTGACTTTATTTTTTAAAAAAAGAACGTTTTCATTTTTGTCATAAAAACTTTTAAAGAACACGTGATGTACCGGAAAAGGAAGTAATGTTTAGTGAAAACTTGTGCCTAGGAAAAAGAACAATGATAACTGGATGAAAACACCGTTGGATGTTATGTAATATTTTTATTTATTAACTAACATAAATATTTCATTAATTATTGATTTATTAAAGATAGGAAAGGTACATTTACATTTTTTTTTAAATAATAACTAAATACTAATATAACTTTTATTTGCATAAAGTTTATTTTATAATTATACAACACGTAATATTTTAAAGAATAATTGTTGAGTGTAAATGTGAAAATTATTTTGTAAAACTGGAATCCTGGAGGACATCGTGACGGACTGTACATAGAAGTGTTATTTATGGTAAAATTGTGTAATAATAATAATAATTTGATGTATTTAATATGTTTTCTTTAGATCAACCAAATGTTATATGATTATTGAATGAATGTATTAATGTTTAAATAATATACATGCACAAGATTAATAATAGCAGTTTTTATTTTAATATGCATATTTTAAATTGATGATATAAGTTTAGTACAACGTAATATGAGAACCTAGAAATAATTATATGATTCTTTCCTGAATGAATTTCAATGTTTCTGTTCCAATATTAGAAATCAGATTTATTATACTAGTGTAAGTTATTTATTTTTTCTTTTAAAGTTAGTAAGAAGTATAAGGTCTATATTTTATTTTATTTTTATTAGATGAGTTACGTTAATTTTACATAGAAATTTATATTTTTGATTGAAGGCTTATTGTATATAGATGATGAGGTATAAGAGAGTTTGGATCGTTGTTATTTTTGTATAAAAATGGGTCATCTATTTTGTTAAAGTTGGATAAGGTTAAAATGATATTTGTAGATAGAAGTTTATTAGGAGGAAATAGGAATAACAAGTAAAAGTGTAATAATTAAAATGGAAAAGAATCATAAAATTTTATTTAACATTATACTTTATAAAAGTTGAAATTATTGAATACTTTTAAAATATTATTTTTAAAAGTACATATACATATTGCATATTTTAATAAGACATGTAGTATGACATTATATTGGAATGAAATAAACAGTGATAATCAAAAATTGTTATTAAATACAAAGTTATATCAATTTATACATTAATTAATATTCGAGTCATACTGATAATAAATGTAATACAGCCTTATACATTATAATATAAATAACAGTAGGACTTATGTGAAATAGCATTTTTAATTATTAAAGTTTGTTTATTTACATACATGCTACATGAATGATACCTTACATAAAATCTTTTCTTATACTAATTGATAATAAATAATGTTTATGTAAATTAAAGTCATAAACTTAATTGAATTTTATTAATAAAATATTCTCTGAAATGTATAAATTATCTACTTATAGTTATGGAAATAATAACGGTGTAAAAATCTTGTATTATTATTTTTTGTTATTTTTATTTTCTTTAGTTTCATTTAAATGTAAATAGTGTAAATAAATTATTTGTTAAAGTTAATGTAAATAAATTTGTTAAGTTGTTTAAAAGATGTGTTGAATTCATTATTTTACACCACAGCATTTGACAACAGATAATTTAAATAAACATAATATTTGCACAATATGAATTTATTATTTTATTATTTTGAGAAAGAAACACAGTATTTTCTTAATATAATTTATAGAAATTGATTGACATTAACATATGATATTATAATGGTCATAAAGTAATTATAATGCACAGTATAAGAGTATAATACTATTTATTGCCACAGATTGTTGAATAATAAGATTTTGGTATATTTTAAAATTAAGATACTATATGGAAATGAAAGACATGTATATGATTTACTTATTTTCTTAATGATTAAAAGTATAATCCAATAGATAAGATTAGGATATACCCTAAAGATTATTATTGTTAGTGATTATTATTAGAATAAGTTAGGTGTATTTAGGTTTGATATTAAATCCCTTATCATTCCTATTTACATGAATTATTATTACTTTAAGATAATTAGAAGAACCTGAGATCATTTTAATTATATTTCCTTAACAATAGATTGAGATTTATTTATCTATTATTATTAAAGATAATACATTTATAAAAGCCATAAGAGTGCTGTAGAGTTAGTAATAGGATAATAAAGAGGTAATAGTATTCTTATGCCATTGAGACAGTGTCTTGGAAAGACATTGATTCAATGTAAATCTGATTACCAATTGTAACTTCACTTCACAGTCTCATGATTTTAATTAAATATTTATTTAATTAGTATATAATATTGAACTAAATTAATTTTTGATAAGTTTGGAATAAATCTGATAAGTTATAATATTATAAAAATATATTAAAGATAGTTGTACATATTTTAGCCGAGCATAATAATTTGATTGAGCTAGTCATATTTTAAATTATATCATATATCGAGAAGTGAGGGTACAATATATATATATATATATATATATATATATATATATACATTAAAAAGAATTAAATATTTAGAGTTTTGTAAGATGGTAGAAAAAGTTAGTAACGATATAAATAAATATAATTGTAATTAGTAAGAAAAAACTAAAAAAAATAAAATAAAAGTTTCAAAAGTGTAAAACAATATCTTGGTATTGTTAAAAAAGTTGTTTTTGCATTAGATGAAGTTATTACTAAAAAGAGAGATACTGAAATGAAATATATGGTGAAATACTATACAGAATTATCCAGTAATAAAGAGTAGAAAAAACAAAATATCTCATATGGTTATTACATCATTTTAAATGAAAAAATGAGACGTGCAATAAAATCTATTTTTAAAAAATGCCAAGCAATGTTGGTATTATAATTAATATCTAAGAAGCAGTGAAGAAATTGAAAAATTATTGGTAAACGTGTACACTATGTATCTAAATAATAAATATGTACCTGATGATTGGAAGAATATAATACTGATATTTAGGAAAGGTGGTAAAATATATTAGAAATTACAGAGCTATCAGATTTTAATTAGTTCTATACAAATCTTTACCAAGATTTTGATCAACCAAAAGAACAAGCTAGATTTTAAAGTGGTTTTAACACAGTGAATCATATGCAAGTAGTGAAAGAAGTTATAGAAAGGACCAATAAAAATATAAGTTATCATTATGTTTTAGATTTGTAGATTATGAAAAGCTATTCGAGTATATAAGCATTTTGAAAGTGATTATAGCATTGGATCATCAAGATATAGATCTGAGATATTGTCACATTCTTAAAAATATTCATCAAAATATCATCACCAGTAATTAGATTACATGCTGATACTAAGATTGCCAAAACTTTTTACAGTAGTTTTAGAAGAAATATTTGGTGGATTAAAATTAGAAGCTAAGGGAGTAAAAATAAATGGGGATTATTTAAGTCATGCATATTTTATGGATGATATTGTTGTTTTTAAAATACTGATTCATGATTTCAGCAAATGTTCAAGAGTTAGTAGATAAAATATAAAAAAACGCTGGACTAAAGATAAACACTAAAAAGTCTAAACTAATTTTCATTAGATTTTCCAAAAGAATAAATAGATTAATAACTCTGAATTAGAGAAAGTTAACAACTACAAATACCTTGACCAAACTATTAATATAGATAGCCACATAAGAAATGAAATTATTTATAGAAGTGTTTTTATAAAAAATATAATATTAAAATGAGATATGCCTGCATCTTTGAAAACAAAGATTTTAAATAGATGTGTTTTGACAGTTTTTCTTATAGATCTAAAACAGGACATTTAATAGTTGAACAGCTCATAAATTCAACAAAGTATAAAGAGATTATGTTCAGAGTTTAAAAAGGGATTGAAAAGATACATAAGTGAGAGAACAAACCGATATAACTGATGTTATAGAAAATATTAAGAAATTGAAATGGAGCTGGAATGAATATATTTCTAGAAAAAATGATAATAGATGGACAATTGAAGTTTTAAATGGATTCCCAAGAGATTGTAAAAGATCTAGAATGAAACCATATGTAAAATGGATGTATAACATAAGAAAGTTCACTGGTGTGTTGTGGAGAAAGGAGGATGGAGATGAGGGAAACTGAATTAAACTTGGAAAGACCTTCATCCTGCAGTGAATAAATAATGGTTGAAAATGATTGATAATTATATATATACACTTTAACAGTGCATGGATTTTCAATCATCTTGTTTGCATTTAATATAATTTTTCAAAAATCAACATTAAGTAAAATAATAATTTCATTGTTTATAAAATAGAAATTTCATAGATGGGAAGTTCACAAATTAGATCCTTTTCTAAATGGACAATCAAAAAAGGTATAAGTGATTTAAATTACAATGGTCATTACCAATATTATTATACTATGTATTTTATATAATTATCACAAGAAAACAGCATTATCTAAATAAAATTAAAGTGTTGTGTTTACTGGTTATATGTGAAATTAGAAGTTATCAAAGTAAAAGAAATTTAAATATCATTTGCCATTTGAAAAACAATACATTTTTTTTAGGTTTTCAGTAAGATTTATTGTGAAATAATGACATATGGAACATGAAAACAACATATATTCCTCTCTTAATAATTCCATTTCTTATATATATATATATATAATTTTCATATTTCTATTTATAATTTTCAAATTCATAATATTTTATAAATTTTCTTAACTTTTTTCCACAAAAAAGTGTTAAAACCAAACATTAATATATATACTGTAAGAATAATAAAAGCATACATATATTTATTATAACTGTTGCTGCTTAACTGATTCTTCCGGAATACTGTTCTAAAAACAGTTTTTAATACTGTCATGACTTCATCTCATATAAGCATGACAGGAAGCATTTTTTGAATCAAATACACACAATTTTACCATCATATAGTATTTTTTCTGCATGGAAGTAATTTTTAAATTTGATCCACAAATTTTATACAGTATAAAGTTATACTAGTTATAGTGTAGCAATAGTTAACAATATTCATAACAAGTGATACAGAATTATGTGCCATTATTTATATAATTTGTGCAGTATGATATTCTTTTGTTGTCATTGAAATATTATTAAAATATTTTTATTAAAATTATTGCCTATCAGTAAGGTAACAATAATATTTTGATCTGTTCCTTGCTTCCCATTGTGCACATTTAGAGCCATATAATCTTGAAATGAGCAATATTTCATCATCATAATTGGCAGTTAAATACTAGCTATTATGGTATAATGTCTTGGATAACAAGGGCAAGGAAACAGCATATTTTTTTGGTCTTGTCTTTTTCAATAAAAATATGAAATTCAACTTATTTTAAATATTATTTGCATATATTGCTGCAAGTTATAACATCTAAAAACTACTGCACAGTAAAAATCGAAAGATTTCACACTGTATGTTTATAATTAGAACTCAGTGAGTTGAGTGTGAAGATGTTTAAGATTCACGCTTTCAGATCGAAGTACTTTGGACTGGCTTGAATATATAGAAAGACAAGTAAAGATGAGAGTGGAACCACTCTTTTCTTGTTAAATTCTCTGTCTCAGTATTTGTGATCTGATTGGCTAAGCGCTAGAGAGGTTTGCACTCTCTCAGTTTAATTTAATGATTTAAATAATTTAAAACATAAAACATTGATAATTGTCTTTAAAATGATGCTTTCTTTTAAACATCAGATTCTATTCACAGTTTGACTCTCAAAAAGAACAATGGTTTTTTCCCTCTCTCAATTCTGACAGCATGCCCGTGCTCTAAATAATAATAATTATCTGAAATAAATGATAGATCACAATATAGGTTTTTAATTTTATTCTCAAGCAAAAATAATAATAAAAAAAACTTTACAAGTGCAAAACAGCAACTGTTGAGAATATATAATCATAAAAATATTGTTAAACTTTCATTACCAGTTAAATAAAAAAAAAACAAAACAACAAAACATATTCATCATTTATTAAAAATGATTAACTTTCTGATAGTTTTAAAATCTGAAGTTAAAATTGCAAACAGCATATTTATATTTAAAAAAAAGGTAAGATAATATTATTTCAAAATGATTATGAAGGCAAGAAGTAAATGTTAATTTGGTATTTTTTAAATTCATCATTTATTATTTCACACAAAACTAATTTTGGTGCTTATTTAATCCATATTTTATGTCTTTAAATATTGTATATAAATATAAAATATATTGTATTAAAAAAGTAATACTTATCTTATGTTGTGTGTGAATATTAATGTCTGTATATAAAAGCAGTATTTGCACTTTAATAGAGACTAATATTATTCATATGGGAATATAAAACAGATATATCACAAATTTGATCTTCATATATTATTAATTATTCTAAAACTAATTGGACAAAAAATTATACCTCTTGTGTATTATATTTTAATAATTATAAATATATTCAAACCTTTTAAAATATTTCATCAGGTAACTAATGATGATTAGTGTGTGCTCATCTTTTAAATGCATCGTCCTTAAATTAAAGTTGAAGTTATATTTTACTTGTATTTTTCTTTATAATCAATATACCTTAAGTTATAAGACTAATATATTTCAGACCAAGAAAAAAATACTTAAAAATAACTGAAAAGTCTTCTCATACAAATAAAAACATTTGCTAAAGATAATGTATACTTAAATAAATTAAATGCATGAGAGTAGTCAACACTTTAACATTATCGTACAACTAATAATAACATTTTATATGTATATATTAATCAAAGTAATACTGAGAAAACAATATAATCTATAACTACTTATTCTGTCATATATTAATAGATTATAGTTAATATATAAAGAATATCATACATTTTATGCATTATGAATCAATCTTCTATATATGTATATAAATGTTTAACTTTATATTAGTTAAATTGTTTAAAGAGGCATGTTTTATTATTTATCTTTTTAAAATGGGCATTTGACATTAAAACCTATATAACATTATGCAAATTATTTAAAATTATTAGGCTAAATCAACAAGGAGTTCAAGTAGAGACACCTAAATTTTTATGTATATGTTTGAAGTCAAGCAATAAAATATATGTATAAGACAATATATGTCTCAACAATAATTATGTATTTCTATACAAAAATATTAAATAGATTAAATTACTAAAAAAGCACATTTTATTAAGTAAAGACTGAATTAAAATTTAGTCATCATTGTCAGAATAAATAAAAATAGAGATGACATTTAAAGTTGAATAAATAAAAATATTAAAATATACACTAAGAAATCCATATGTGTAGTTGCATAGAAATCTAAAAATTTATACAATTAAACTTCAAGATGGTAAATAATATCAATTATGAAAATTATAGAAACTGAAACTCTAATCCATATTACCCAAATATTTTGCTTGTTAAAATAAGTATAAAATTTGCAATAACTTGTGTGATTTTATAACATCAAATTATTTGATGAATCATTATTATTCTGACATTAAAAATTACACGATGAATATAATTCAAATGGAAGTAATAAATATATAATAATTAGTATGCTTAAAATTATGAAATAATTTTTTAATAATAAAATAATGCAAAAAAATCAGAAACCATAAATTATATCATTGTGGAACATACACAGGATTTCAAATATATTATCTCAAATTTACTAAACTTTCCCATAATCTATTTCTATTTACTCTATCATATGCCTTCTCTATATCTATAAAAACCATATATAACTGTCTACCTATACTTCTACTCATATCCATAAGAAGTGTAGGTACAAATAAACTATTTCCTATACGCTTATCTGATCGAAAATCTTCTTGCATTTCTCTCACTATATTAGTTTTTTCCATCTATTTGGTGACCCTTTCAGCCACCATATATGAAAAAACTTTATATAATCCTGGTGTTACTGATATCAGTCTATAATTGCTTAACTTACTGTGATCCTTACCCTTTTTTTAAATAGTAGCCTTACTTTTGTATTACTCCAACTATCCAGAAAATCTCTATTCTGTGCCATTTATTAAAAGATGATAATTGGTTTAATTTTGTCCTATGTCCTAAATTCATTACCATCTCTGTGGCCAATCAATCTAAACTGTGTACCTTTCCACTTTTCAATTTTTTTCCTGCCTTATTCAGTTCATTTTCTGTAAATCTAATATGTCCATACTATAAGCTTTTATGCTTGTTATTACTCTGTCTTTCACATCTAACATTTTTTTTTATATCCATTACATTCTTATTTAAGATTGTTTTTAATTCTTCCTTAGAGCTACACTCTATTTATTTCCTCATCATCTAGTAATACTATTTCTCTCTTTCCTACATTCCTTCTTTTAATGTATTTCCAAAATTTTTACTCCCATCTCTTCCACTTTTTTTAATATTCTCCAACAATTTACTATTTAATTTCATTCTCTCTCTATAATTATCTATTTTAGCCAACTTCTTTTTTTAAAATACATTTCCCATTTAACATTAACATCATTTCCACTTTTTTTGTTCTTAATAGAACACTTATATTGTCTGCATATTTTCCCACTCTATTTTACACTTTTACTAACTTTCACTTTTCTATTAATTTTATTCTTCTGAATATTATCACTTAAAACATTATTTGCCACTTTTTCTACTTTACCACACAAGTCCATATTTCCCCCCACAATCAACTTTTCCATGATTTCTTCAACTTTTTATTTTATATTTTAATTTATTCTTGTTATTCATTCTCCAGCACATCTTTCACTATCCTTTCTACTTTTATTACTATTATCCATCACATTACAAGCCATTTCTATTATTAAAAAAGTATGATCACTATTGTATACTTTCTCTTCATTATCAAACACTTTAATTTTCCATACTTCATTCATTCCCTCCTTCTCTACTAATACATAATCTATTGTGTGAAATATATTATTTGTAGACCATGTGCATTGTCCCTCATAAATATTTGATAAATTTCAAATGCTCAGATTTACTTTCTGATGAAAATTCTTCAAAAGCTGTCCATTCTTGATAGCTACATCATTAATTTCTTCAATATGTCCATTCTTATCACCTATAACCATTATTCTCTTTCCCACTTTTTTGAAACTCTGTATATCCTTAACTAGGCATTCATATATGCTACTGTTCCCATTCATTATTGTTTGATTATCTTTAGTGGGTATATGCATTATAGCCACCATCCATTCTTGTTTTCCTAACATCATCTTAAATCACAAATGTTCTTGACATTTAACCATATTTAATTATTTTTGACATAACTCCTATACCATCACCCCTTTTTTCTTTCCCTTTTCTATTTATACTCTGCCTACCAAGTCCTCCAGTATAGGTTCTTCTTCCCTTAACTTTGTTTCTACTACTTCTAGTACCTCACACTCTTCATTTTTAACTGCTTTGTTTAATTCTAGGCACTTTTCTGGTCTCCTGCCACCTTGCATATTTAAATATTCAATTTACCAATTTCTTCTTTCCTAAGTATTCTTTTATAAATTCTTTTGACTCTTTCTTCTCCATTATATTTATAAATAACTTGCTTACTATTAATTTTACAGACCCATTCCCTTTCAAGCATTTATATCTAAATCAGCAACTCTTTGTTTATTTCTTATATCCAATCCATTCTTCTTTTTTCTGATAACACTGTAATGTTAATCCCATCTCCATTTCTAAGTTTCCTGAACTACATTCTTTATAAATCAAAACTCCCTAAACTTCACTTCTTTGTTTTGCTAAGTGCAATTCATCTTTAACTCCCTCTTAGTAATAAAAAAATCTTACACATCCACAGACATAACATTTTCTCACACAATTTTTCAATCTCTCATTTATAGAAAATACTCTATCTAACATATACTTATTGTAAAACCTTAGAAATAATTCAACTATTTCTACACTTTTTTAAATTTTACTCAAATTGCTAATTAAATCTATATATTCATCCATTACTCTCTCTGATGGCTCTGACAAATTATTTGTCCCTACCATAACATACACATCTCTACTCCCTTGTTTCATTACTTTATCTGTAACATCCTTAATTCTAGATCCAGGCATATTCTTACATACCTGTTTCCATTTCTCCTTGCAATTATATCTCCATATTCTCTGATTAACAAATCTCCTATCAATACTGTCTCATAATTCACCTTTCCTACTACCTCTGTAACATTCTCTTCCAACTTCTGGTCTTTTTTATCTACTTCTTTACTATCATTCCTATTCAATAATTCCTTTATCTGTTCACATTTTATACCTAATGATTTTAATTTCGCTTCTATCTCCTTTACCTCTTCCTCGACCTTACTTGTTCTTTGGCTAACTGTCTCCATTGCACTACTTATTTTATCCATATCTCTTGTCACTCCATTAAAAACATACTTTATCCTATCTTCTTCAAGTATATTTTGACTATTTCTCCTGACTTTCTCTTTAAGCTATCTACACTTAGAAACCACTTTTCATCTCTTTTATCACATTCACACACTGACTACACAACCATAAGCCTGTTACATCCTTCCTATAATTATTTAAGAAAATGATAAACCTCATTACATAAAGTACATTCTGCCATAGCATACCTAATTTCTTTCTGACTACTATATATGCATTGTGAGATACAAATGCAATACATATTCCTTATTTTCCAAGTCCCTTACTTTATAACTAACTTTATATTTCCTCTCCTACTCTTCAAACCCCTTTATACAAAAGGAGAAAGACTTTACTTTCTTTCAATGGTAATCGATAAATATATATTTCCCAACCTTAATCCTCAAAATGTTGTCTTCTTTCTCAGATAAATCATTTCCTTTTTTAAATTAAAATATTCTTTAGTAGCAAAATTATTAAAAACCAACTAATCCTATATACAACTTAGTTATAAAGCCTCCTTATAGTAAAACTGCCATAACAATAATTTTTTTAATTCTATATTTAAAATGGTATAATGAATCATTTTTCAAATGTTATAATATTTTATTCCCAAACTTTCTAAATCCAATTAAATCAATCTTCTTGACCTCAATTTTCTCTCCATGTCCACACAGTAAGTACACAATTTTCATAGTAATGCAGTTCTTTGATGACATTCACAAAAGAAAATTATAAACTTTTACTTATTTTGCAGACCAAAACAGCCACATCAGCAAACTCCTGAATAAATAGATTTGAAATTCTAATATTTTAATAAGGGGAAAAAAGTATTAATTTTGTGTAACTTCCTTTATGATCTTGATGATAGATAACATTCAGTTATATAAAAGATGGGATTCAATATTATTGATTGTGATTTGTCAAAATTGGATGACATCTATTCATTATCTGTGAAATCGATTATTTCAATTCCTAAGATAGTCATTATTAAAGGTGGAACATTGAAAACTAGATAAATTTCAGCATTTAAAGAAAATAATAACAGTAAATTAGCAATGAATAATCATTGAGCCCAAGCAGTGCAAGCAAAGTGACAAAATCAGGTAATTTCAGTCATCTAGATAATATTAAAATTTACCCAGAGTTTCAAATAATATCAAACTAAAAGTTAAATAAGATTGGATTTCCAAGACTCAAATCACAAATGAAAGTTATTACTTGTTCTTTCCATGATATTTAAAGTAAATATTCAACATCAAGATAAAACAGTCACATATGTTTTTTGTATAAACTATTCAAATTTCTTATATATATATATATATATATATAGATATTTGAATATATATATATATATATATATATATATATATATATATATATATATACACACATATGCATATATTATAACATTCAATGGCATACCATTCGCTCTTGAATTTATAACCTTCACTAAGAAAGTCCACAATATAATCTGTTATAGCTTTCCAGTGATAATTAAATAATCATATAGTGATTAAACTAATTTTGAATGCCATTTAATACTAACTCTGAATGTGACTATCACACTCATCAATAATTCAGACTATAATCATAATTTTATAATCAATTTAAAGTACTTTATATCGCAGGTTTGAATCATATTATTACCATATTCTAGTGTACAATAAAACATTACTTATTCTTCTTAATTTATATTGATATGAACTATTATAATAAATAATTCCAATTATTGTTTAATAATGAGACTCTTATATTTCAATTGTTCTCATTCAACACATACTTATTGGTTACAATAATTTTATGAACAATGAAAAGATTTTTCATCAAACTGTCTAAAAGAAATAAATAATAAAAAGCTATCAGAATACATTTATCTTTATTATTTGAAATTATTGATTCACAAGTAACTTTAGTCACAAATCAATAAATTATAAATTCCATAGTCTCAGAGTTTTTTCATAAATTTATAAATCTCAATAACATGTAATAACATTTATGATGCAATAAGTAAGAAAAGAAATTTTGTTTGTACTCATAGACCACATTAAGCTTTCTTATAATTAAAACTAAAATAATATAATCAAAATAATCTTAAATATTTATGTAACTTCAATACTACACTGCATGATCTTTAACTACATAATTTTTACATGATATATTCTCTTGTAATTCAAATATTATTATACTTTTGTGATTTGGATTTTCTGATATACAGATGATGATAATGAAGAAAATTATAAATAGTTTATAGGTTAATATAATCAAAACAAAATAATTATAACAATATTTATCAATTTAAACTCATAAAAGAAAATATTACTTATGAATAAACAAAGTTCTATTTTGTATTTAAAATACAGCTATTTTTCTGACTAACATTAGTGTAAGAACCCTTAATCAATGTATTTAACAGGCAATGTTGTGAACAAAAGAATGGCAATAAGTTGGGAGGATGTACAGTTTTCTAAGCCTTTACAAGATAAGTCCTTATGTTTAGACAAAGAATATTTTATTATAGTTCCTACAAATCAAATATTCATGTTACCTATATTAATGTTATTACAATTTTAAAGCTATTCTAATGAGATCAAAAGCATATGATGTAAATCATATTACATATGTCTTCAACATTTTATTCCTAATATCAATAACTAGTATAGGCACAACAAGTCAACACTTATCTACCAATGCAAGTGCATTATTAATACAATATCACTAATCTTAAAAACACTTGAAAATAATAAACCATTATAAATTAGCCCAACATAATATTTATGTTGTCTATGAGGTACTACATTCCAAAGTCATAATTTAAAATAACATATGAAAATAATTTTGACTACCTACTATTTATTATATAATAATACCATAAATATGAAATGAAAGCTCTATAAAGCATATTGTATTCATAATAAAATAATTAGGCACAAGAATTAGAAATTAACAATTTATAAAAATCATATATCATCTTCAAATGTGTATCTATTGATCCATAACATTTTTTAAAACAATTCCTTATTCAGTTTCTCATATTATCTTAGTTTATACAATAATGCAACTATATTTTGAGAACCATAAAGCAAAATTTATAAATAAATGTATACCTAAAAAAAATATTTTGCACTTTAACATTTATAAACAATATATGAATCCTGAAATCACTGATTCTAAAGCCTACTTCATAGCAATCCAGTTCAATAAGAATTCCATAATAATTCAGAATATTTTGTTAAGAAATAGCCTCAATGATTTAAAGATAACAAATTGATAAATAATTCTTCAATATTGGGGGTGGTAAATAGAACACTGATACAATCCAAAGCAATATGAAGATTATATAACACATTATTTTTTTTTATAACACATGGTAAATAAAACTTTCCATAGCAATAGAGCACACAACAGGAAATATATATATTATTTTAAAATAAATGCAAAGTAAAGAGCTAATCTTTCACTTATCACATACAGAAATATAATTCATTAGAACTAGGTAATTTTCACTTCTCAATTGTACATATATTTAAATAAACATTATTATTATTATTATTATTATTATTATTATTATTATTATTATTATTATTATTTTACAAACCAGTACGATGTTATCCCTATATAGTATATAGGGTATAATTATTAATTATGAAAGTATATCATTATCAAAATAATTTACTCCAAAGATAAGGTAAATATATTTTTCAGATATATAGAATTATTAGACTCTACAGCTACTTTAATTATCTTCTCTTAACTGTTACTCTAATCCACATATAGTTCAAATTCCCCCTTTTAAAAAAAAATTATCAAAGAATGTAACATGATGAAAAATATAATTGCTATTAATATCGTAAACAGCAAATATTTATAAAGTTTGTAAGTAATTTTAGTTAAAGATTTAATAAGATGTTCTTGAAATTAAGCATAATTCTTGTATCAATAAGATCAGCACAATGATTTTCATTTTAACTAATGCATTGGCATAACAATAAATTAATAGTTGATGACAGTTCAAAATAATGTAATTTTAAGTACTTGATTACAAGTTTTATGTTTCCTTCGTCCAATAAAGCTAATTGCTGGAGTGCCATAATTATGTATATTTAACAGATACATTGTAGTTAAATGAATAGGCTAATTTGGGAAGAGGTCCAGGTAGACTGTTTTCTAGCACTTCATTTTTTTGAGAGAGCTATAATCTACCAATTGATTAATAGATTCACGAGTTAATTAGCCCGTTAATTAGTTAGCTAAATATATAGGTAATTAGTAATTACTAACACATGATAAGCTATTTTTATAAAATAAATTGTGTGATCTTAATGAAATTAATGACTGATGAATATAGGACATTATTAATTGATAATTAAATGCCCTTAATTAGTTGTAATAATAGATATTTTTTAAAACTGTCTGGATTTCTAAACATCATAACTTAATATTACTTTTAATAAAAAATAATCAATTTATTATTTAAAAATAAATAAATTTATTACAATAATGATAAATTAATTAAACACTTTTTTTAAGAATAAGATTACAATTTAGATAGTATGAAATATTAACACTTTCAACAATGAACTTTTTAATCAGTTCCTTATAAACTTTTCTCTTAACTAAACTAACTATCACACATGCATGCACACACTTGCAAGATCTAAATGTCAATTAAAAAGGTCTAAACAAACTGTAATTAGCTATAGTATTATAAAATACCACAAAACATTCTCAAATTACTTATAATGTTTCTTTACTGTAATTCATCTACTCTATCCCCTCTTCTTATTTTTTTTAAAATATGCATCCACATTACACACACACACACACACATTGTTCTCTAAGCAAACCTTGTGGTTACAATATATATATATATATATATATATATATGCTGAACATTTGTTATTAATATTCTTACTGCCAATCTAGAAGTTTATCAATAGGGTTTACCAATATCTTGAAGCTTCATTATTAGCTTCTATCACTTTTGGCCAGGTAAAAAAATTTCTTAAAAAAGAAATATATTTTAATTAGAATATTTGATTTCTTTTAACTCTAATCCACAAAGAAGAAAGAAAGCAAATAGTGATTTTTAAATTAAGATTAATTATATATTTTTATCAATATTAATTTGATTTAAAATTGTTTAAAGATATTGCAAATGCTTTAATAATTCTGATATTATATTTTTATGTTAAGATATTATTTTGTTAATTTACAAAAACTATTAGAATTAAATGCATACATATAAGTCGTATGTTATAAAAGAATATCTTATAGATGACTTGCATTAATGAATATATATTAATTAGTTGGATTTGATTGATAAATAATGTCTCATTAAATTTTATTTTTTAGTTGAGGATACTGAATAAGAAATACATATGTGTATTTAAAGTATTACATGTCAGATGTAATAAATAAGCAGATGCTTTATATGAAGATAAACCATTAAAAGTATTGATAGTCAAATTTATTCCATTCCCATTTTGATCCATTGTTGGTCGTTTAATTCATAGGTTTATATATAGGAATAAATACATTTTTACATAAAATCATGAGGAAATCTAAGACATTTGATGATAATTGAGCACTAGTTTTCAATGATAAACTGGCAGGTTTAAAGATTATGTAAGATATTACTATTTATTTATATTAGTCTGTTGTGAATTGCATTACTGAATTCTTAGTATTTTTCAAGATGGATATTTCTCAAGAATCTATTGGCATTCATATAGCATTTAAATCCATTTTATTATATGATGAGATGTGTGGTGTAAAAACAAAATTCTTCCACAATTTTTTTACAGTTCAGAGAATTTAATCTTAACACAATCATACAATATAATTATGTTAGTCAGTTTTCTGAGGTCATTATAAAAAATGACCTATCCATAATATAGATATAATTCAGGTTGCTTTGATAGATAAGCAAAAAACATATGTGTGCACATTTAAATGATGAAAAGATTCATTAATATAATGTTTTTATTTTTGGTTTAACAAAAACTTGTATGTTTCTACTAGGAAAACATATCCAATTTTGAACATTGTTAGACCACTTTTAATCATTTAATAAAGTTTAATGATTGTAAAATAAGTCATCTAGGCAGATCACTTGAAAACAATATGTGAAGTGTTAAGAAAATGAGATTTAACTATTTACTAGTATTATCTTTATCATTATTAACTTATCTATGGTTTATTTTTATTCATTCTGTTTTTATTTGTAAATAAATTGATTTTGTTTGTTCAATCTATATTTTAGTGGCTTTTCATTTTAAGCATTTAATATCTAGTCCTAGTTTTATATTAGAATATCTGATGCTTGTTCAATGAGTTAAATGGTGATAAAATGAATGGCAGAGAGTGCATGTACATAGTTGAGTTATTTGACTTTTGTGAGGTAACTATATGAAAGAAACAACATTATCTTTGTTGCTAGGACATTCAGACAATAGATCTAAAATACAAACTCAAATCCAGAATTTATCAAATACTTAACTATTAAGTAGAAAATCTGAAATTTTCAGGTAATCTATATGTCTTTAAATCCAGCTATCTAACTTAAATAGGAATATGGGACTGAACAAAATTCAGATATACCATATATTAATAGCCCTAGCAATATAACATTGCCAAACCCTCAACGGCCAAACTATAATAATAAGGAAATCAAGTCATACATCATGTGACTTACTTTAATAAGCTTGTATTTACAAATGTAATTTAATGAGCATGCTAGTAATTCTAAACAAGCCTTTTTGATAAATGCTGCAAGAGAAAGCATTTAAAATCTCTATCTAGAATTATCCCTATTCCCAAACTGACATTTATCAAAAAATCTTGTTTACAGCTATTAGGATGCTCATTACATTACATTTGTAAATATGAGTTTATTAAATTAAGTCACATAATGTATGACTTGGTTTCCTTAATATTATAGTTTGTCTGTTAAGGCTTTGGTATTGCTATATTGCTAAGATATTAATATAGGGTGTATCTGAATTTTGTTCAGTCCCATATGGCTATTTAAGTTAGATAGCTGGATTTAAAGACATATATATTACCTGAAAATTTCAAATTTTCTACTTAATAATTAAGTATTCAATAAATTCTGAGCTTGAGTTTATATTTGAGATCTACTTCATAGTGCCTCACTAACTAGAGCTATTGACTCAAAACCAGTTTGGGAATAGGAAAAATTCCAGATAGAGATTTTAAATGCTTTTTCTTGCAGCATTTATCAAAAAAGCTTGTTTAGAACTATTAGCATACTCATTATATTACATTTATAAATACAAGCTTAAGAAATTAAGTTACATGATGTATAACTTGGGTTTCCTTACTGAATATAACTTTATGAATAGATTTCAGTTCTTATAGTAATGTTTTAAAAAGGCCAGGATGCAGGAACATTTATTAAATGCTAATATAAGAGAAACAATATTTTAAAAATAAATCATCCAGATGAAAGGATAATTATATATATTAGTTAAATTGAATCAGTTATTATGCACATACCTCTCGTTAATTTATTATATAAATAAACAAGAATGCATACAAACATTTCAAGTTTTCAATTACTAAAAATTGTTATCAATAGATTGTTGCACTTTTCCGATTCAATATTTATAAAATAAATATACTATATATTTTATCATTTAATAAAACAATCATATCGTTAGTTTCTTAGGATGTCATGCGATGTTTAAATACCAGAAATGATTGATTGACCTTATCTCAGTGTTAATTTGCATAGACTATTTTATCATTATATGATTTATTTAAAGAAAGATAAAGTGTTAATTCTTTTATTAATAATTTTTTAATTGATTTGTGCAGTTATATGTAAAACAAGATTATATATTATCAAAGAAATTAAAGTGTCCTTGTACAAGACGCACATTTAATTATATTTAAATTATTTTTGAAGACTGTACTTTATAATTAAAAATAATAATTTAAATATCTGTTTTTAAAAATTAAGAAGCTTAAAAAAATCATATAATCTTTAAAAAATTAAAACTCTCTACATTTTTTTCATTAAAATTGAAAATATGAATTAGTATATATTTCAAATGATAATTCTTTTTTTAATTAAATACAAAAACAGGTAATCAGTGAAATAAATAGAAATTATTCAAATGAAATAAAAAAAAAAAAACTTTAAAAAGAGAGTCTCTACATATATATCATTTAATTAAATGAAATTTTTTTTATGTAAAATTATGCAAAGCAAAAGTAAAAAGAGAAAATGTGGCACACTTATAAGGAGGGCTAACTATTTCAGCATCTATCTATAAATTATCTATAAGTTATTCTTTACAAAAAAAATGTTAAAAAAATATGTTGCATATTTTATTAGAATATTAGAATAAATAAATACCTCTGAAATTTTGTGAGAGACAAATTTACTCATAATATTTTTATTTAATTCACATTTAAAAATATTTTCCTTTACATTTAATTTATTATATATATATATATTGTATAGGTCAAAATTGCCTGCTCACTCAACAAGATTCAAAATCCAAGCAAAAGTACCTCGAATCCGATCATGTTCAAGATACAAAGGTCTGAAGCAATTCTGAATTCTAATGTATTTGCCTGTTCTTCGAATCTATGACCATGTGAACAACAATCCCGATGATACAGCACAATAATTTTAATTCCAGGCCCGGAAAGCTCATGAATTACATTTATTACAGTTATTTATTAATGCTAAGATATTAGCAAAAGAAAATAATTCTAAATATTAACTAGAAAAAAATAATAATTCAAAAACAAACCAGAATTTATATTTAATAAAATATTAAGACAACGCATATATATGTTACAAAATGTTTCACGCTTGGAATCCCCTTTTCATTAATTATTGAAGGAATATAATTTTATGGAGTGTGTTATAGCTTGTGTAGGGTTAATATGCCAATTTAAAGATGTTTACACATAAAATGCTGTGGATGCATAAAACAAATATGAAAGATCATGACAGGTTTAGGTGATCAATGATATAAAGGGCACTTTTATGATTTAATAGTAAATGATTTTGTAAATAGCCAAAAATATACAATCTTAATCATTTATCTACCTTATGAACATCATTATATATGTTTTCACTGGCATTGTTTGGGAAAGACGTCCTTGAAACTTATACATAAGAAAAAAACAATGTGCTACATTTATGAGAATAAATTATACAATCATTAATACAAATTAATTTACATTTATGGGAATCAATAATGATTTTAAATGAAAACAGTTTAAATCAACAAACTAAATGTATTTTACGAAATGAATCATTATGATCAACACTTCATTGTGACTAACTAAGGTTAGATAGGTGGTGAGCAAACTAATAACAGTAACGATACTAGCATACAATAAAGAAATCTGGCCATCATAGCAGTTTTGGATACTTTATCATTTTAAAAGAATATTGGAAACCCACTTAGAGTTGGTACATTCGCATGTTCTGGTGAATGATGGAGAGGCTGGGTTTGAAGGCTCAGAACCGACTGTACAGACATCCACAGCACAATCAAACCCTCCCACCTCATGTTCCACAGAAAATAACATATTTCTGATTATGAATGGTTTGGAGAAAGATACGTAGGTAGGTTCAGACTTCCAAAGTCTCACATGAAAATGAAATGGAAAAGATCATAATAAAATAAAATGTATGCCAGCAATGTTATTAGATATTACATAATCAATAGATATATTATTTTAAAGCATTGAAATAATCTAACCTCTGTGCAATGATCTGTTTTAAATCCTGAATCATTTGACAAATTGTAATGAATAATAACTCTTTTTCTTATAGCATTAGACTAACAAAATTTATATTAAATTTTAATTCCCATATATGCATTAACTGCTAGGATTAGCCTTCAAGGTAACAGCAAGAAGGGATGGTCCTAATTATAAAGTTAGCAATCTTTTATAAATGACATTTTTTTAAAAAACAAATTCAAAGCAGTAAATTTAGCATCCTTCATCCACAGCAAAAATTTTTAACTAAACTTCAAGAATTTAAAATGAAACCAATCTAGTGAGCAATTTTTATTTAAAATAAACAAAACTTTATTGAGAGATTTTAAATGAAGCTCCTGCATCTTTCTGAATTAAACAATTATTCACTTTTTTTCAGACTTTTGAGATTGTGTATTATTGGCATATTAAAGAAAATAAATTACATATATACATTAAACAAAATAAGTTAAATATTTAATGGAGCCACATAAAGCTATGCAACATAAATAAATGAAAGAGCATAGATAGAATTACATTATATTAGTAAGGGATTACAGAGAGAGGAGTTTAAGAGCATAATTAATAGAAACTTATAAATTAATACATGAATAAAATGTAAGATTTTCATTATATCTTAGATACACAGATTAACTAAAAACTTTATATTAAAAGCAGCTCCACATAGAATGAGGTTACCCCAAAAAAGCACAGCATGGCAGCCAGGTACAGTATAAGCAGTCAGCAGTTTGGGTCAGCAGTTAGACGGTCATCTGGTACAGCCAGTAAGATGGATAGAACATGGCAGCAGCAGGCAGTCTCAGAGAAAAGGAGAAAGGTGCTTGATTTTCTTTACCCAAAGTTCATAGCACTGAACTTGGGTTAACATCTTAAAATTTGAAGATCTGGAAACACTTCTTGAATCTGAAAATTTTCTTAGTAATTAGAACATTCTGAAATAATTTATTAGCTAACTAACTTCTTTTATTCTATGGGCTCTTTTATAAATTTATAATATCCCCAAGAATGCAATTTCACTTGCCCACAGCTATACCTGTAATCTCTTGATAAAAAAATATTTAATTAGTAGAACATTTAATTAGCAAAATTTCTGGTAGCATTTTCTCAATTAAACAACAAATTTCATAATAAAATGCCCCTCCAAAATCAATCATTAAAAGCAATGGTTGGTTTTAGTAAATATACAATATGTTCTTCATTTGATTTTGTTAATAAAATCCATAACGTTAAGATCGATATTAATGGTGTTATATGTACACTAGATGTTAGTGAAATGTATGGATCAATTGACATCTATCAAAATTATTTCCAACACATTAAGTTTAAAAAATGTTAACATGAAAATAATAAAGTTTATAATTGAAACATTAAATTTTATTGATAAAAATATTTATGCAGTTTTTAATAAGGATTTTTATAAAATATGTAATGGATGGCCCATGGGATTACCTACTGTTGCTCAAATATGTAATTTTATAATTTCTACATATGAAGAAAATATTTTGATAGAGGAATATTATCAAAACAATATTACTACATATTATCGATATGTTGATGATGTTTTTGTATGTGGTAAACCAAATACAATTAATGAGTTGTTTAAGGAATTAAATGGTTTGAAAGGCCTAAGATGGATAAAAACAGATGAAGATTTAATGTGCTTTCAGTTTCTTGATCTTAAAATTACTAGAAATCAATGCATTCTGGATTACTGTAGGACCATTAAACCAATAGTAAAAAAAGGTTATATTCCATATAAATCAAAAGTGCCAATGTCACACAAAATGGCAGATTTGAAGTCCTTCTTATTTAGAAATAATAGTCTTTGCAAATATTCATCAGATAATGGCAAACATATTGAAATATATATTCCAATGAATTGTTAAATGTTGGCTACAATTATAATCACATATATAATGTTATTAGAGATTTTAATACAAAATATAAAAATAAAAATTTTAATAATAATATTGATTCTCCTGCTAATAAAAAAAATATGGATATCAATCCCATATATTTCAAATTATCAAGTAAAGTTTATATGGAAAATTTATAAAGATATATGTGATATTGCATTTTACACACCTCCTACATTAAACAAATTAATAAATAACTCCAAAAATAAAACCTCATTTATAAATAAAAATTGTGTCATTTATAAATGGATATGTAGGTGTTGCCATGGATATATAGGTGAATCTAGATGCATGTTGGAAAAAAAAACTAAAGAACACTTGCTATTATTAAAATGTGTTCAGAAATCGAAACAAAATTGCATAGTAGATAATAATATTTCAGCATCTGTTTTTTACAACCATAATAAATCATGTATTTATGGTTTTGACTTCAATTTTACCAGTGTAAAAATATTGCAAATTGAAAAAAATAATAATAAAAGAAAAATAAAGGAAGCTATGCTAATATACAAATATAAACATGACTTAATTAACAGGCATGCAGCAAATGTTAAGATCACAGAATTGTGGGAAAGTTAGCATTTCAAAGCTTTAGTTGACACAGATTACTGGGATAATCGAAAGCACTCCTAAGTGGATAAATTTTTTTAATTATTTAGTTACTGTATTTACAAATATTCAGTTATATAATTACGTATATTGCTTTAAAAATACAGACATCGAATCATAATATTATTACATATATACATAATTTTCAATCATTATTAATTCGAAATTAACAATTTTGTCTTACGAAATACTCATTGATGAATTTGTCTTAATTAAATTCAATGTGTTGCTTTCAAAATAGAAATGATTAAAATGATTTTACAACACAAAAAATAATAATAATAAAATTAGATATAATAAAATAAAAGACATCAAAAGATTTAAAAAATTTTCATTCTAATTTTACAAAAATCTTCAGATCAATTCAATACTTTCTGAGATTTTCATTATTATGTTTTGAGAAATTATAAAATAATCTGAACTGACCAATATAAAGATATTTTTTTAAAAGACTGTGATGATGACATTTTATAAATTTCATTATCTAGTTTAATTATTAAATTAAAAAAAAAACTATTTATATTTCCAAATATGTTCACTTATTACTCATACACAAATTAATATTAAACACATTTCAAGTAGTATCATTGTCTCTTCTTCCAAAGTTACTAATATCTAGCATATTGATTAATGAATACTGAATATAAGGCAATATTGAAATACATTTAAAATGCAACACAACTTTCAGATTTTATAATACAATATATTCCACACCCATTATTAGTAAAATATATTTGTGTATATATTGCATAATTTTAATATCAGAGTCATTAAATATAATAGTTAAAATCAGGATTAGTATTAAATATGTTCATTAGATATTTTCAAATTTGTATATATTGTATATTAATTATGTCATCATTAATCTATATTTTAATTTTACAAATAACAAAATAAATAAATCATGATTAAAATTTTAATATATTTTAAGAAAATGATAAAAAAAAAAAATTAAATTTGTTTAGTACAAACTTACATCTCAATTCAAAGTATAATATTTCAAAATCTATCCGTCTGTTATACACATGCTATACACATAAAATTTGTGATACCATTTAAAGCATATATTTTTTAAAAGGTTTTATTACAGTTACTGTCTTTATTAACATTTTTTTCTAAAATATAGTACATTTGTGCTGAACTTTTCATAAGATGCACCCCATACTTTTCACTTCACTTGTAAAGCTGGTTTTGTTGAAACCATTTCTGCTTGTAACTTATGTGTGAATTCTCTGAATAAAATCAAATTGAGTTAATAAAATAACTAAATAATAACACTTAACTATCTTTTAAATTAATCTACTTTAACTTTCAATCTTCAGCATGATTTATTGTAGCACATTAATAATAAAATATAATAATATAATAAATATGAATTCAGAAAACAAAAAAGTACAATATCTCTCAACTAGTGATGAAAATTGATTTAATAAAAATACTATTTTCAATGTCATGTTTACTCTCTAGATAATAATAGATACCTATTTACTATTTACTTTTGGACAGCTATATAGGTTGACAATAACTATGAATTTTGTACATCAATAAGATGCAAGCATTTACGACATTGTTTCTCAGACATTTTTTTATGAACTATGACCAACAAATACTTCAATTAAACTTTATGTAAGATATTGTATTTATTCATATTTTACACAGTATTTAAATATATAGTAATAATTAGTTAATAAATAAATATATTTCAAACTTAACGAGATCTTTGTTATTGTTCTCATTCAACAATTAAATCAATCTTTGATTGCAAATTCATTCATTCTTGATGAAGAAATAGATCTATGGCTATTTAAACACTTTATATGATTATTTTATAATTACTATTGCCAAAAATCCTACTTACAAAAATAAAATATAATAATTAAAGACATTTTTGCTGGATATAAAAAAATATTAAACATGAATTCATTAAAAAAATTGTGCATGAAAGTTTGGGTTGTACAAAGTCACATATATTTGCACTAGCAACATTAATTTGTTTTATTTATTTTAAATTCAATTATAAACTTAAGATACAAATATGTTGGATTTCAAAACTACAATGTTTTGATATTATATGATTATTATTTATATACTAAAAAAACAAAGATGACTATTAAGTGTATGAGTGAATGCAAATCTGACTCCTCATTAAAGAGGATGATTAAACTAAAACTAGTGTGAAAATATAATATAACTACTATTTACTATTCACTAATTACAATGGAACCATGAATTATGCTGTATCTAACTACTGCAATTATATACCATTCAAGAAAAATGTAAACAATCAAACAAAAATGTAAATAAACAAACAAAAATAAATCATTAAAATTAACAAGTTTCACAATTTTTGATAGCCATTTTTCTTTTTTAGAGGGTAATTGTTTAAAAAAAATTGTATATAAATTTTACAAGAAACTAGTAATTGTTTTTTCCATATCAGAATGCCAGATATGATTATTTATTAATAAAATTTCTTTGCTTTCTTCCTTTATTAATTTTTCCAAATTAGATTGGCAGCATTTTGTGTAACAAAATATTTTTTCAGTGGAATGCTATAAAAGTTTTACAATTTTTAGAAAATACTTAAAGTTAATATTGATTTAAAAACATTAAAATCATAATTTCTTGATAAAAAAACGAATCTATTATCTTTCTATAAGAGAAAAAAATATTTTAAAAACAATATCATTCAGAGCATATTTAATAGAATGAAAATAAGAAATTTTACTATTTGCTTTATTTTAAAAATAAAAAATATGGTAGTTAATCATCCATAAAATATATATAAATGTGTTCCATCAATTTAATTTTGATATATATACATTAAAATAGCATAAATATAAAAGTAATGTACATTTGTAATTTAATGATTAGATATTTTACGGTAATATCTCCACACTAAACTCTAATATATTTATTTCTATACATAGCACTTTCGAAGAAATGATGCCTTCATTTAATTATTTAATAGTTACATTTGTAATTTAATAAATATATACTACATATGAAAGGGCTTGAAACATAACATCACTCATGGCTCCACTATAGATACTCCTGAAGTAAAGTAAATAGACTGAATTACTGCTTCTGATGTGGATGCTGAAAGTAAGCAGCAAACATTTAATATATATATATATATATATATATATATATATATAAATGTGAGAGGTTAAGCAATATATATATATATATATATATATATATTGCTTAACCTCTCACTTTACTTCTATGTTTATCAAATAACTACACATCCCTTTCCATTTCCCATTCTCTCTTCACAAGTATCCTTCCCCTCTTACCATGTTGCTCCTAAAATTTCAATTTATTTTATAATCACTCCCTTGTAAACCTTTTTCTAACTGTATCTACATTTTTTTTTTGGATAAATAAACATCACTGAGAAAAAATAATAATAATGTATACACTGTACAATTGATATAAACAAATCTAATAAAAATAAATAACCAAATTTAAAAAAAATACTGAAACTTGACCATATAGTACTGAAAAGTAATAACATAATTAATTTATACATTTTTAAAAAAATACATAGATGTGTGTGTAAAAAAATGATATGACAAATCAAATAGAGAATAGCATATATAGCAACATAAAAGTTTATATTAAGTAAAATAGCTTGCAAATAATTTAATGTTTATTATATAATAGATTAAGTTTTAATAAAAATTTTCATGAGCATGTTTACATTAAAGACAAATCAAAACATTTCTTTAATAGATTTGCTTAATTGTTCTATATGAGATCACATATCAAGGTCAATGTTTGGCAGATTAAAACTTTCAATTGAGAACAGTTAAAATCCACTTATTGATAAATATTTAAAAGCTGTTGAAATAGTAGTTTAAAGTTTTTTTTTTTGAATTTATTTTTGGTGATTCTAACTATTAAAAAATTTTGACTCTGCTCCAAATTTGAATTTAAAGTCATGGGTATGAAATACTAAAATACTATAATAAAATCTATAGACAATTTATGTATTTACTTATAATCATTTGAAATCATAGTATGAGTGTCTATGTGAATATAATGCATGTTTAATAAACTTTTATTCAGTTAGTTCACCTCTTGCAAAAAAGCTGAGAAAATATAACATTCTTCAATATCATATGTCCGGTTAGATTAATGTCTTACACTAGATCATTAAAAACATTATGCTCACTCATTCAATATTATACCCAAAAAATTATCTTATTCTTTTTATAACTCTTTTCAGCAAAATTGCTGTCCCATTTTTTCAAATATCAAAATTTTTTTCACTGAAATTTTTTTCATTACTCATACTTTATAACTATACAATATACTAATAATAGTGCATATATCCATTATAAGTTGGTTTGTAAAGTGATATCTTGCATTTCCAAATCCTGTTTTTGTAGATTCCAAACCCTATCTGTTTTTTGTAAATATATTCTTGCCCTGATAATTTTTAGTTCTATTTCAATTTTGGCAATGAAGATCATTAATGATATTATTTGCAATTTCAGTTGCATTAATTTGATTTTTCTTATTCTGTCATTATTGTTTTTGTCATGTTTAAGCATAATCTATATCTCTATTCTTCATTATTTAATATCACCAATATTAATTTCAATGCTTTATCACCTTTTTCAATCATTATTGTCATTTGAATATTTAAAATTATTTATTCTTTTATAATACAGTGATGTTACTTTGAATTTTTGTGATCTTATTATTTTTTTTTTTCGAATTTATGATGAATATTTATAGGGAAATCAGATATCTGTATCTTGGACTTTTTGTTTATCACTGATTTTTCATAGTATTTTAAAACAAATGAAGCAAAGAATTTAGCATGCGATGTTTTTGATTATACTATTATTAAATATAAATATTAATCTACGCATCCAAACTGAAGCAAATATGAAGTGATTTATGAAATACATTAGAATTAATGATTGCTGCAGATAAATTGAAATTACTAAAAAAATTATTGATGTCAGTACACACAAATACAAAATTCAATTACGTTTTATACAAGTTAAAAAAAGGTTACTTTCTTTTTAAATATATGAGAGGAAATGAAACTAATTTACATCACATTATTTTTTAAATCAATCTTTTTGTTCTTGTTCCTTAAGAAAAAATAACAATTTATACTTAAACTAATGTCTTGTGAGTTTTAAAACAGTTTCAACTCCAGCAACAATTAATCCTATTAACTAAATAACTACAGTAAAAAACAAAACAAGAGAATTTACATTAAACTTCCTGGACGATTTAAACAAAACATTATTTTTATCAATTACTTCGGCAAAAGAATAAACAATTGGTAATTTATAATGCTAATAATATTTCAACAATATCAATTAGTAATTTAGTTCTTAAAAAGTGGATTTTAAATAAAACATTAATAAAAAGTACAGTTTTATTTGTGTAAAACTGATACTACAAGATTTCTTTACAATTAAATATAAAAATAAAACGATTATATATATATATCATCAGTAAACTATCATTTAGCTGAATTGCATTTAAATTTGATTTCTAGATATTGGCATTGCTAGTAGTTTGTGAAAATAACAATTCATGATATTTTGCTACTTCTATGATTTCTGATAAAGATTATGGAATATCAAACATATCTTCTTATAGACTTGCCAGAATTTGGTTTAATAGTCAACTTGACTGATATGGATTCTTCAATGTGATGAAGTATTTCTGTCTTTTGTATAGATTGATTGTTAGTTCAGTTAATAAAATTTGATCAAAAATTTCTAATAGTATAATTGTTGAGTTATTCTGATTTGATTTTTTAGTATTTTCTATTTGTTAAAATTAACTGTATCCATATCCTTGCTAATATCATCAATTATATAAAATGGAAAAATCTTCATTTCTTCCAAACCAGAGTTAAAACTCAGCAAAGGATAAAGATAAATCTTGTATTCAGTTCCAATAAGAATGGAATAACTCTCTTATTAGTAATGAAACTCATATCATATTACAATTGTACTTTTTAATTTTATAGTTAATGCATTGACAGTCATCAAGATTAATCAGAATCATTATCCTGTAGCTAATAATAACTAGATGTCCTATATCTAATTATTGGATTGATAACTGAACCAATTATCTAAAGAAAAATCCAAGAATTCTTGTGATCTATAAAATTTTTAGGATTCACCTAAACTTTTCAAATAATATATACATGACAGAAACATATTTTAACTACTATACAACAAAGCCATATATCATATGATACACATTTTAACAAATTTTCTGAACAAAAAACAGTGATATGTATTTTCAAAAATATTATTTCTATAATATTTTCTCATAATATTCTAGAAATTGGTTGCGTTTCCTGAATAATTTCATCTTAATTATTATTCTTTTTATCATAGATTAATGCCTTTCCTCTGAACAAAATTTCAAACTTGTATACATAAAAAAGTATACCTTGTTAAATTATTACTTCATAATTGTTAATTGTGATTTTGCTCTGCTTAGAGCAGTAGTAGAATAATGGACTATAATTAGAGTTTCCTTGGATTGAAAATCAGTTAATCCTTTTTGTTATATGAATGTCATATTGACTCCTAGTGATAAAACAGTGATTTATTATAAGTTTAAACAGGTAAAATAAATGTAAATTGTATCTTGCATTATGCTTGGTCTCAATATAAAACATCTCTCTTTTTTAATTGAGCATTTTCCTTGAAGAAGAAAATATAATTATTTTGTACACAGTTTGTAAAGACATGCTTTTAACATTTCATTTGATTTTTCAAAACAACAAATTCAAACTCACTAAATTATCTCATAATATTATATTACATTGTACTTAAATATGATGATTCATTTTTTATATTTTATATCATCTTTTATTTTACAATTACATGCTAATTTTTCTACACATTTAGTATTTGATCATCCAATATTTATAACTTCATCAATATAATATTAGTTTTTTTAATAATATATTATTAATTTTTAAATAATATGAAAAGTCAATTTATTTTTTATTGAAAGATTATTTTGTTCATTATATAATTTTGTGGATTGTCATTATTTAATATAGATTTTTTTACAATTAAAAAGTACATTTTAAATATTTTTAAGGTTTTACCCATTATCTTCATATAATTCAGCATATTGTTTTTTTGTTTTTTTTTGTAAATGAGGTATATTGTTATCTGTATATTTATCATTTTTAAATTAAAAAAATTTAATAAGTGTCATCTTTTGTATTATACTTGCTTTGAATCTATAGAAATTATTTTTCTCAATTTATCTTATTTAATGAAATGTTTTAATATAATTTTGTTAATTTTATCTAGGTGACTTTCTATATCTAAATATTTAAACTAATCTTCAAATTTGCTTTTATAAATTTAATATTATATATATTATTATTAAAATCATTATAAATATTAATCATAGCTCTTTTAATATTAATTATAATATTTTCTAATTCATTTATAAATATTGATGACATTAAGCTATTAATTGCACAACATATCCTTTATATATATTCCAAAATTCTTTGTTATGTTTAAAATATAAAATATTATAAATCAATGTTAAATTCTCTATAATATTTATTATATTTATAAATATTGATATAATCAATAAAGCAAGTCATATTTATTGATATATATTTTGTAATAATATTTGTATATTTGTAATTGTTTGAATATTTGACAAATTTTTTCTATACTCAGTGCAAAAATATTTTAGTTTTGATTCAATTTAATATTATTTAATTTATTTATAATACTAGCTGTGTTGCTTATACAAAATTTTCCATATCCTATAACATTTGTATCCAATTAATTAAATATTTACAGAATTTCTGTAAAATAAATTTAGTAATTATCTCAATGAAATACTATTATGAATTTCAACATTAATAAAAATATATAAGTTTTCATAAGAAGGATACAAAAATTTATGCTGATTTATATTTATGATTTTATTATTTTTCATTTTATTAAGTAATTTTAAAAATTTTGTTTTTATTTGTAGTACCTTTTTAAAATTTACTAAATTCTTTTGTTTATATTATTTCATATTCTATTCTATCTACATCTTTATTTCTAATATAAAATAACAGATGTTGTTATAAAAGAGTCATATATTAAAGGTTAAAACAGATAACACTTTGCATTAGAAAGGATATACAATTATGTGCTGAAATAGACTTTTCAGTAAAATTATAAATATATATTTTTTTGTAATCAATGTTATATATTGATATCTTATATTACTTTATTATAAATTATTCTGTAAAATAAATCAATATTCAGTCTTTTTAAAATAATATACATCCATTAATTTTAAGCTAACCAACTTTTAGTAATTAAAGAAAAAGTTAAAAACTTATTATGAAGAAAACAATACTTTCTAGCTAGTAGACTGCTTGTGACATGGTGTATATTTTTCGTTCCTTATTTTAGCCTTTAGATAAAAAAATCTAGATATCCATTTATTGATTAATGACTAATATCAGCAAGATTGATTACATTAATATATCTTAATCTTGCTTAAAACTTAAAAGTATTTGAATTCCATGGACATGACAATAAATTGTGTTCCTGTTAGCATGAAGATCCTTATCATTTCTGAATATATACTTTTATTGGTTTATATATAGGCAATTTTAAATTGTGAATTAAATTTTAACTTATATATAAAAAATCCAGAGGATTTATGAGAATGGGGCAGAGATTGACAAATGTTTTTCTTTAAAGGGCCAAATAACAAATTTTAAGTACGTTCATGAGCCACTAAAACATATACAGTGAAATAGGTGAATAAAAAATTCACATGCATATAGAAATATTTCTTAAAAAATAAATAAAAATAAATTCAATGAAACAAATATTTTTTGGAAGATTTATTTCTTCAATATCCAGCCAAAATTAGTGGTACCATATTTTAATATAATTTTCAAATTATTATCTGTCAAACTAAAATCTGTAATAGAATTTTACATATTTCATTTTAAAAAATGTTTTTTCATATAAATATATACTGCTAAATTTAAAAATAAATTATTGAGCAAATGGTTTTATTTGTTGAAATATGTCTTCAGGTAACAGTTTATTAAATTCATCAGATAAATATTTATAAAATTCAATTCAATTATCCTTTTCCTGAAATTTTGCTTTTAATATATCATCACATGGTAAATTAATAACTTCTAACTAAACATTTTCTAGTATTTTTTCAATTGCATAATCATAAAAATGTTACTCTTGTATATGTGTATGAAAACTCAGATTTTATTTTTTATTGAAATTTTTTTCAACATTAAAAATTTACAAAAAATTTTGCTTCTAGTTTGGCTTTCATCCAAAATGCCTTTACATCTATATTAGTATTATTACCTAGAAGTCCATTTGTCCTTGTGAATTTAAATTAAATTCATTTAAGAATATTATCAAATTTGCAGAGAAGGCTAGTTTACAAAATCATTCAGTATCTGAGGAGTGTTTTTTTTTCACATTAAGAAAGAGTTCTATTTCAGTCATTAATTGAAAAAAATCATAATATCCTTAAACCAATAAAGGAAAACCATTCTTTATGCATACACAAGCTGTTAGGCTAAACTCTCCTCACAGTAGTACCACTCAGTGCAAGCCAAGATAATCAATGTATGCAAGAAAGTTGGTGCATAAAATCCATATCTTTTATCAGTGAAGAGTTTTGATATCTGAGAGCACTGCATCTAGATCTTATGACCCATTGCAACACTGCAACAACCACCTTTTATCTCATTAGCTAACTATAAAGCTTTGAGTGCAAAATAAAAAAACACCATAATGTTTTTAATTCAAGCTCATTAGCTTGTAACTATGGTTAACAAAGACACCAAAAAAGTATAGATAATAAAATGAATTCAAATATATATGAATATACAAGCTAATGATCTTGAATTGAAAACATTATTGTGCTTTGAGTTTTGGACTCAAAGCTTTATAGTTAGTGAATAAGGTAAAAGGTGGCTTCTGGAGGATTGCATTAGATCCTAAGATCTAGGTGCAGTGCTTTAAGATCCAATGCTCCTCACTGATGAAAGCCACAAGCTAGAAACTAGTCTGGGGATACTGGTTGAGTAGGCACAAGATAGGAATTTTATGCAGAAACCTTCTTGCATCCATTGATTACTCTGGTTTGGACTGACTGGAGCTACTGTATGGAGAGTTTAGCCTCTGAATAATATCTTTATCAAATATCAGATCAGAATATTCAGCTTCTATTTCTGATTAAAAAATCTTAGAACTGACAAAGTCCAGGAGAATAAATAATTGTTTTTGTGGAAAGACTAATAGATTTAAATAAATGTGAATTTTTTGGACATATTTTTTCAGTCGCGGCATTCGTGTAGGATTTAACAATTTCACAGTCAGTGAATAGTTTCCACTGTTTGACTAATAAATGAGTTATTTTAAATCCTGCTTTTATAATGCTCATTTTCACATTTTGCTTGAGTGAAAATCTTTTGTTGTGTTGATAGATTTTATTGGAATTTCATTTCTATTAGTGCTCTTTAAATATAGCTTTGTTTCTTTGCATATTTAGCACAATGCTTTGTCAGCCTATTTGATTACAAAATAGTCAATACTGTTCTTTAAAAGCTAAAATTCAGTGTCAATTTTTTCCCCTTTGTTTCTTCCTTGGCATAATAGATATTCAGTAATCTTTATACTGATATTACTAAACAAACAATTTAATAGACTTATAAAATACTACAGTCCATGAGGTGAAAAAACATGATTTTAGAAATTCAATCAATTTTAATATACATGTGATATAATCAAAATACCAACCTTAATTTAAATTAATTTAGGATTATAAAGGTTAAATGTATTTCTAGGTCTATTAATTCTCTTATAAATGTAACGATTGAGGAATAAACTTGCAAAATCTTAAAATGCCAAATATAAAGGACCAGATTTGTTAAAAACATTTTTATTTGGTGGAAAAATAAAAAAAAACAGTTATATTCATGTGCCTAATGTACGCATACTGGTACTTGCTGAAAAAATGTAGGAATTCTATTTTTAAGTTTTATTTCATTTTTTAATAATTTAATTCTCATATTGAAAATAAATTGTTCCTATACTAAAAACTTTAAAATATGATTAATTGTGTAACAGTTTATTTCTTAAAAATTTTGGTTTAATTGTGAAGAAAAATGGAGAAGAAAAAATATTTTTTATAAGCAACAATAAGATACATATAAAGTTTTACTATTTTAATTTATTAATACTAATACATATTTTTACATATAGATGGAACAAATGTAATGATAGTGTAATTTTCTTCGTAATATAAATATATGTTTTATTCATGTATTCAAATTCCCTTCTAGTATTTTTTTTAAAATTATTATTATTTTTAATAAATTTATTTAATATTAGGGTATGAGCACAGACTTTCACACGACCCACCACTCTCCACTCCATCTAATAACACTGATACACTTAAACATACATATGTTGAAAAGATAAATAATCACCAATATACGTATTTCATGCTAAACCAGCAATCATCAGTTGGTCCAGATTATCATCTCTACACATATATACTATAAGTGCTCAGATATATATTAAAATAGACAATCCTCATACTTAATGGACAGACTTCAATCTACTCCACCCTCCAACTCTTCAACCGTCCATCCAATTGAAAATCTGATGATGGAATGCTCAAAGGCCACCCTGAGGCCGAGATTATTGTCACACCCATGTTGACCTAAGGTCAATCTGAAACCCACATGCACAGGACATAATTCTTAAATACATATGCAAGGATGGGCAGACATCTCTATAATGTAATAACTGAAACATAGGCTTATTTATACCTGTGTCTATATATATGTAATATTAGGGTATGAGCACAGACTTTCACACGACCCACCACTCTCCACTCCATCTAATAACACTGATCCACTTAAACATACATATGTTGAAAAGATAAATAATCACCAATATACGTATTTCATGCTAAACCAGCAATCATCAGTTGGTCCAGATTATCATCTCTACACATATATACTATCAGTGCTCAGATATATATTAAGATAGACAATCCTCATACTTAATGGCCATTAAGTATGAGGATTGTCTATCTTAATATATATCTGAGCACTTATAGTATATATGTGTAGAGATGATAATCTGGACCAACTGACTGCCATTAAGTATGAGGATTGTCTATCTTAATATATATATCTGAGCACTTATAGTATATATGTGTAGAGATGATAATCTGGACCAACTGATGATTGCTGGTTTAGCATGAAATACGTATATTGGTGATTATTTATCTTTTCAACATATGTATGTTTAAGTGTATCAGTGTTATTAGATGGAGTGGAGAGTGGTGGGTCGTGTGAAAGTCTGTGCTCATACCCTAATATTACATATATATAGACACAGGTATAAATAAGCCTATGTTTCAGTTAATAAATTTATTCTGGAGATTCATTATTTTGAGATAATTAAAAATATATTTTATAACTAAAGGTGATGCAATAAAATTATATGAAAGGTGTAAAGTTTACAAAATTGTATAAAAACTTTTAAATTGTCTTGAAAACTTTACAAAATCCAAAGTCAAATAAAATCTTGATGCTTAATTTTGATATTTGTTGCTGCCCGTATATACAACTTTTGTAATTTTTCTTAAAAAAATAGTTTTCTTTCCATTATCGCTTTTATAAAATATACCATTTATTCAGATTTAATCTATTTTTAATTTTTTTTAAAAAAGTTAATCATCTTTAAAAAAAAAGATGATTTTTATGTTTTTCTATAAAAATGGAAAATTTCTCAAGCGTTGTTAGCTGAGAGGTCATCACATCCACCTTGCAAGCAAGTAGTTGGTTGCAGACGGTTGTGGGTTCGCATCCTGGCCGATGCTATGACATATGAAAAAAAGAAAAAAAATGAAAAATTTATCCCATGCAATTGTACTGGTATGTAGAATATTTTAGATTCACTATCTGGCTGTCAATATTTCATAATTAAAAATAAATTGTTTCATTTGTTCATTAAGATTGAAAAATAACATTTTACAATCATTTGTTGATTATAACAAGATGTTTTCATTCAAAACAGCATGTTGTGTTGTATAACAGGTAAATCTCATAGGACCAGATGTGACTCATGGACCATACTTTATCAATATATGGTGTGGAATATAAACTATTTAATTAATTAAATTAATGGAAGGTGGTAAAGCTTCAAAGTATCATGTACATAATTTTTATTTCATTTTTAAAATGAAAAAATTGAAACAATTCTCATAAGACATAGTTTTGGATTAATGATTATTTCTTTAAAAATAACCAACTTTCCCAAAAATGTGAACAACAACTTTTTTAATTTAAATAATATCTACAAAATTCTGTTATAAAATTTAAAATTGAATTTATAATCATTACGATATCACAAAGGTTTGGTACTGTGGAGTTTGGCAGAGCATTACAGATCATAGTTTCATTTTTACCATTGCTACAAACTTCTTACTTTATACTTTTTAAAATAAAACATATTCTAATAAAATTTATATATAATCATAAAATAATATTTCTTTTTTAACAATAATTATACAAATATTTTGTAAAATAATCATAAATATTTAAATAAACAATGGAAAATATATATTTTTGGCTTATTGCTAATAACAGTTGAGAGGAGTTTACAAGTAATATTCTGACTTTTCTTTTAAAGAATCTACCAATTAGCAGCATATTCAGTTATTTTGTAGTTCTTCTTCTAAGCCAATAAACATCACATGATCACATGATAAGTATAGTAAGTTTTACCTGTATTAATTTTAGTTCTTCTTCTGTAGAATACTGATATTTTCAGATTTTTTTGAATTTATATTTACTTCAGATTCAATTTCTACTATTAAATGAATTCATAAACAGAAAAATAGCATTATATATAGCCACAAGAAAATGCAAACAAAAAAAAAACCAGAAACAGGAGCAGCACTATAAAATATTCCATACTATCACATAGCTGAGAATCTTTGAGTTAAATACTAGCAAAATAATTTAAGAAGTAAAATGCAGAGTTGTATATAAGTTTTAGAAGAAGATTGAGTATAATTTAGCTATCTAACATTTGAAATCATAGAATGTGACTCTTAAAATATACTATTAATTTCCATTATATGCTCCCCATTTTGTATTATTTAATAATACTTTTCAAATAAATCTTCAAGATTCTTTTATATTTATCAAAATATGAAGTACTACAAATTTTCTTTAATATAATTATAAGTTTAAAGTAATTGATGATTAATGTATCTATTACAAATTCTTTAGATAAAATCTATAGTAAATATATGCTATGCATAAAAAAAAATTACTGATAGTAATGTTATTTTATATAAGCTGAAATAATTATTGACAATGTTTATTTGTATTTTTGAGTATTTTGAAGAATGATTTATTAATATTTTGTTGTGCAGCTAACATTTATTTCTACCAATCATTTTATTTCCATAGGTGTATTTAGTTTACCAAGACTATCTCATAAATGCACGAACTTTTATTGATTCAATAAAACATTCTGCATTTTAATTAATAAAAAATAAATTAATGAACAATGAATAATTTAATAAAATAAATTAACAACTACCATAAAATCTCCTATTTAATTAACTATTATCTCAACACTTGTTTACATGTTGTAATTTTTAATGGAATTATATAATGATAAACATAATTGATTTCCTTCTGTTAACTTCAGAAATGAATTATATAAAGAATTATAATTGTTGCTAAAGAAATTAAAATGAAATTGAACTCAGATATTTTAAATGACTTTAATGGTGTTTTCATAAAATATTTACATGTCCAAATACTATGAAGTACAGAATAAGTTACAATATTATCTTTATGTATTTAATATCTATGTTTTCTTTCATAGTATTAACAGAAACTGTAAAAATTTTTCAAAGATAGTCAAATATGATATGAACAAATGTTTTTTTTAAAAATAACATGATTTATACATGTTTTAAACCAATAAACATCACATGATCACCATTTATTATGCTTGCTTATAACTGTTATTAAAATAGGCAAAACTCTTTATATGTATTGTCACTCAGTGCAAGCCAGAGTAATCAATGACGCCAGAGGGCTTGTGCATAAAATCCCCATCTAGTGCCACAAGCCAGAAACTAGTATGGGGATATTGGATGAGTAGGCACTGGATGAGGTTTTTATGCATAAGCCTTCTGGCATCCATTGATTACTCTCACTTGCACTGAGTGGCAATACATATAAAGAGTTTTGCTTGATTTATACATGTTTAAGTAATAGAAACATATTACAAATCAATAAATATAGTACATCATAGATTTAAAATCTGATATTGATGATATTTAAATAAAAAAGGTAGTTAAAATGAGTATTTAATAAAAACAACATCCTATAGAGATTGTTTTGATTTTTTCCACTGTGGTAATATATAGATTAAAGTTGAAATTGCAGCCAACAGTATTTGGATGACTTAACATAGTTTCAATTTATTTCAGACATAATAATAATAAAAACTTTAACATAAGTAATATTATATATTCTAATGTTAGAAGTAAGTTATATATATTTTTTCCATTTAAGTCATCATTAAACATCTATGCTGTTCTTATGATGTGAGATGTATTATTATGATTAAGTATTTAATTTTTAATCAACTTTTTTTCAACAACAGAAGACAATATAATACTTAATTTTCCATATAACAAATATTAAATTATTTCCTTCTTATCTTGTTGATGTAGAAAATTCTTGTTTTAAAGATGTTCCTTTAGTAATTCTACTAGATGATACCCCAACATTGAGGCTTCAGCACTCAGAAAAATATAAATAATAATATTATTATTGATGTGTTTATTTTCTTAATATATTATTTAAAACTAAAAGACAAATCAATTAAATTTAAAAATAAAGTACATTAAATTACTGGCATTATCTTATTACTTAAGCCATTTGATTAGATATTAGATAATAATAAGGATCATATAGAATTATGAAGTAAAATCAAAATAGAAAGTAAAGTTTGCCTAGAAAGTCTATCATGTGATTAATAATTTTGATCAAGATTATGTCTAGAGCATTTCAAGCCCTATCATATAAATAAAAGTCAGAACACTTATTACATAAACAAGAATAAGGGGAATATTTGTTTTAAAAAAATCATAATTTTTCAAGTTGTGTTAATTTATATTATTAGTTTGAGATTATAAAAAATATATAAAATGAAAAAAAAATTACATTTTGTTTTCTACTTTTGACATCTATAAATTTATTAATAATATTTTCATTTGTTCAGAAAAAGTATTCCATAAATAATTTTTTTAGGTTTGGGTAGGGAAAATGAATGCTCCCCTTTAGTATTGCTCTTTGGTAATATAAAAATAATTGTAAAATTATTTCAACATTAAAAAACAGGAAGATAATTTTGTTATTGATTATAAAATTCAATTTTTCAGAAGCAATAACTACATTGTCAGCTTTATTTAATATATCAAATTATTCCATTACCACTTTCTGTTCATCAACATTAACACCTTTATTATATATTAAACCTCAATATAAGTTCTACAGTGTTTGAATGCTTTTTTACTATCATCTTAATGAGATATTTATTTTATATAGCAAGATGTTTATGAATTGTAATAAACTAAAGATCAGCTTTTACTTTATCTTGTGTTGGAAGTGAAAGTATTCATTTATTATTAAGATTCATAAAGTGCATGTGCATTAGCTTGAAAAGCTGATCTTTAGTTTATTACTATCATCTTAAGTAAATTTAGAATTATTAATAATATCTTTATATACATTACATCTCCACAAATTAGAAACTATCCCATCAAAAACAACTATAAATAGATTCACCCTAAAAACTTCACCTCCTAAATAAACATGCGATTGTTATCATTTAATATATATATTTCTAATTGGCTTTTATATACTTAGATTCATATTTAATTGGAATAATATTTCCCATTTCATTGTTGCCTTAAGATTGTTATGCATATTTTATTATTGGTATACATTTTTAATTATATTTAGAAGTTGAAGCCAATGGATTTATTTATTTCATGCAAATGTGACAAATATCATTGTGTGAACTCTCTTTTCAGCAGGCTTTAGATATGTGTTTATTTTGCCTAATGGCAATTTGATTGAAATTTTATTTATCTGTTTTAAAAACCAGACTGTGTATATTCCCTCTTCTCACTTTATTTATGGAAATTTTCCCTTTATAAGTGAAACTTAAAAATAATTAATAAAATATAAACACAAACATATGTATAGGAACATTAATATAAAAGAGCATAGATGAGATTAACATTGGAGAATTATTAATATTAAAATAGCTAATAACAATGGTTGATATTACTAATTGACTCCATTTATTATAGTGATTTCCATTATTGGACTATCTTTATTATTATTATTATTATTATTATTATTATTATTATTATTATTATTATTATTATTATTATTATTATTATTATTATTATTATTATTATTATTATTATTATTATTATTATTATTATTATTATTATTATTATTATTATTATTATTATTATTATTATTATTATTATTATTATTATTATTATTATTATTATTATTATTATTTGCATAATATTACCCTAATTAAAAAGACATTTAATTATTCTTGAAATAAACCACTTCAATATTTTTATACTTGCATAAAGACATGTTCACACTCATACACATATATATGTTTACATTTAATGTTTATTAAGATTATCTTCTCATATTCCAGATCAAATACGTCTTTCAATATAAGACAAATTAAATTGCTCAGAATTTAACTGATTTAGTTTCTGTTGTAAACTATTAGCTTAATCAAATGCTACAAGAGAGAGTCCACTATCATAAAACAGTTTGATAACTATTAATTTTTTCAGCAAATGCTTTTCAACAGCTTGATTTTTTATTAAATGAAAAATGTCATAAAACTTGCTTTGTAGAAGTGAATAAAATCAAATAAAACTTCATAAAACTTACGAATTTAATACAAAATGCAGTATTAAAAAAGTTAGATCATATTATATATATATATATATATATATATATATATATATATATTTGCATATAAAATATGTTCCTATATATAACATATCCAAAACATACACATATATACAATATAAATACTTTCATATATACAAGAATACTACCATTAATTCAATCATCATTAATTCAACATTTCTATTATCACTAAATTCCAAAGTATTGCTTTGATTTATTATTATTATTATTATACACAAATTTTGTGTGGATATAAATATACTTTGTATTTTAAAATGTTATATTGATATAACAAAGGATTTCAAGATATACAAATTATAGATTTAAAATTAATGTTTATTTAAATTTTTAGATTGAAATAAATAAAAATTTATTTAAAAAAAATCACATATCCAAAAATTTCCGGGGACCAACAGAGTTTAAATTTGTAGTAATATAATAAAACAATACAACTAATATATTATCGATCCATTTCAGAATAAAAAGTTCTCAGAATTTATTACAGTAAATCATAATTTTTTTTCCACTTTACCCCAACAAATTTCTTAGTGCATCCTTCTATTTCACATATGGTCTCTTTTTACATCTCTAATATTTTAAGCTATTTATTTATTTTTTATCAATAAATTTGATTCATCTTCATTGCAGTTTTTAAATTCCTTTATTGATAAAAGTAATTTGTTTGATATTTTGGCCAATGTATTTTATTTCTTACCACTTTTTGTTAACTATGTCATAAATTTCTTTGTATTTTAATGAATTATCTATAATATGTTTTTCTATTAAATGTCGAAGATATTGATGCATATAGAAGTATCAATAAAACATATTTTAAAGTTATTCCTCTTTTGAAATGGACAAACAAATATTCTTTCATTACTAAGTTATTTCTACCAAAAGCACTCCAATGAACTTTAATTCCATAATGAATTTCATTCATAATGCTAACAACTTTATTAATAATTTGACTAAAGTTTTTATAATTCATAATTATTAGTCTTAATTTTATACATTAAGTGAAAAGTCAATGAATATTACTGTAGCCTTTTACAAAATATGATAACTCTTGCAGATCTGAAACATTATTTGTAAAATTAAATATATGAAAAATATCAACAAATAATGGTCATTATTTTTCTCTATTTGCTTTCCAGTTTGATTCAAAGATATTCCCATGAAACTGCTATATATTTTTAAAATTTAGCTTATTCATTCAGTTGAATGATTTAACAATAAATATTTTATATAAATAGGTAGAAGACTTGTAGATTTGTAATTTATAATATATTCTTTACATCTTGTTTAAACATTAGTGATACTATTGTGCTATCTTTCCAATTATCTGATGTATTCTTATTATATAGATATTTAATGTACAACTTTGCCACTAATTGTTTTCTTCTTATATATTTCTTTCAAAATATTTAATATTATTTATTATTTCTTGCAATGCCACCACTTATCATTTAAATATATAATATGATCCTATTAGGCATTGGTATGTAATTGTCAAGTATATTTTCTGTAAATTATAATACAATGTTAGTACATGCTAATGTTAAAATAAATGCTATATTTATAACCTAAATGTAAATTAAAAGTTATAAAAGATGAATGAAATTCAGATGGTGCTTAGTGTTTGAAAATCCAAAACCTGAACATGATGCCAGCAAATAATAAATTTTAAAAGTGTAAAAATTCAAAGAAAATTATATTGTATAAATTTCTAACTGTTTGGGTACATTACTTACCAAAACAATTTTTTTAATATTGGCCAGTAGACATAAAAATCTTTCATACTTTAAAATGATTCAGAAACTTTTGCTATTTTAAATTTATAAAAATCCTAAAAAATATTGACAGATCTTAATTACCAGTTTTTGAAACTCTTAATAAAATTCCATTCATTTTGCTAAGAAAAATAAGTACCTTTGAAGTTGTCCATACTTTAAAATTTAATGGTAAAATTGCTAATAGCAAAATAGATGACAGTTAACAATTTTTATTTTAAATAGAATGCTAAAAAGGAAAAAAAAATAATGATGTTATTTTTTGCTAATTTATAACTGTTTTTATATAGAAATTTAATGGAGAGTTTATTCATAATTGTATTCATGCAAATGGGAATACCATACATTTTATAAAATTCAAATTTACAAATTTCTAAATTTTTATTTAATTTTTTTTTAACTAGATGAGTTTTGCATTAATGAAGAAGGTAATATGCATATTTAATTGATAATTTTTATATTTTGTGACAAGCATATTTATCATCACTATATAGAAGAAACTATCAAAATAGTATTAACTGTATATCTTGCATTTGTTTCCCAAGTTTTCCTATAAATATCTGGAATTATGGATAATAAAAAACCCTATAATAGGTGAATGTGTATATATGCAAAACAATTTAATTTTTAAAATTGTACACAGTTGTCAACAAAGATAATAATAAAAAAGAATTAATGCAATTATATAAAGAAAAGTATGTAATAAATCAAGAGAGAGAGAGAGAGAGAAATAGCAAAATGTCTGAATGCATGATGAATAAGTATGATAAGGAAATAACTGATGGAGAGAAGAGTAATAATATTGTACATACAGATGGACATAATATAGAGTTTATAAATGAAAATTATAAATTTCTAACTATTTATTTGATAATTTTCAAACAATGGGTTAATGAAACTATGGATATGATGAGAATGCTTTATCCATGAAGAAAATAATATCAAAAAAATATATGTAAATACTGACAAAAAGAAAGTAAAATATTGCAGCATATTAAGTTTAATATCTTAAAAATGCTTCATATGTAAAATTTTTGATTAAAATACTTATGCATAATACAAAATTATTTGAGGCATAGCTACCTCTAGAGTTCCAAGATATGTGAAAATGCTTATAATAGCAGTCACACACACACACACACACATATATATATATATATATAATGTTATTAGAGATTTTAATACAAAATATAAAAATAAAAATTTTAATAATAATATTAATTCTTCTGCTAATAAAAAAAATATGGATATCAATCCCATACATTTCAAATGATCAAGTAAATTTTATAAAGAAAATTTATAAAGGTATATGTAATATTGCATTTTACACACCTCCTACATTAAACAAATTAATAAATAACTCCAAAGATAAAACCTCATTTATAAATAAAAATTGTGTCATATATAAATGGATATGTAGGTGTGGCAGTGGATATATAGGTGAATCTAGATGTATGCTGGAAAAAAAGAACTAAAGAACACTTGCTATTATTAAAGCAAGTTCAGAAATCGAAACAAAATTGCACCATAGATAATAATATTTCAGCATCTGTTTTTTACAACCACAATAAATCATGTATTTATGGTTTTGACTTCAATTTTAACAATGTAACAATATTGCAAATTGAAAAAAAAAATAACAATAAAAGACAAATAAAGGAAGCTATGCTAATATACAAATATAAACATGACTTAATTAACAGACAAGCAGCAAATGTTAAGATCACAGAATTGTGGAAAAGTTAGCATTTCAAAGTGTTAGTTGACAAAGATTACTGGGATAATCAAAAACACTCCTAAGTGGATAAAATTTTTAATTATTTAGTTACCGTACTTACAAATATTCAGTTATATAATTACGTATATTGCTTTAAAAATACAGATATCAAATAATAATATTATGACTATATATATATATATATATATGACTTAATAGTATAAAATCTTATTGCATCTATATTTAAGCAAAAATGGCAGCAAAGTTATTTTAAATATTTTATAATTGTAAATTTTTGAAACAATAATCAATGAAATCCAAGGGCTGAATACTAATATCTTTAATTTTTGAAGATCTTTTCAGCTGACAAATCCTCTTAAATTTCATCACCTATAATTCAAATAACTATAAAAAATCTTATTTATATAAGACAGATGTCAAATATCTTACTTGATAGTATAAAATATGTCATGCAAATATTTATTAAATGGACTGCATTTGCTATGAACACACACACAAAATTATAATTCTGCAAAGATAAAAAAAATCAATTCTACAATTTTCAAACAAACCTATCATATATATATATAAAATACATATTTTGCGGGTTCATCCGTGTTAAAAACTTTTAATATCAATATACTGACGTTTCGACTTGGTCACACAAGCCATCCACAGAGTTATAAAAAGGTAGAAAGACGGTTGTAGAGGCGCTACAATCACTGGTTTGAATAAAACATTAAAAATCCCACCAATAGCAAAAATGTTAAATTTAAGAATGTTTTTTAAAGAAATCTTTCCAAATAGGAGGAAGTTTGCACGTATCATCTCGCTTATTGATACAATCTGGCCTTTTAAGTATCTCAATGGCTTCTCTGATTTTGCATTGGTAGAGATTATCACATCTGGATATGATCCTAGTACTAGAAAAATCTATTTTATGACCTGAATCTATAGTATGGAGTGAGAGTGCTGATGATGATGAGTGTTGTTTAACTGCATTAGCATGCTCATCTCTCCTAACACTGATGCGACGATTACTCATACCTATGTAAGAAGCTTTACAATATATATATACATATATATATACATATATATCATATATATATATATATATATATATATATATATATATATATGTCATAGAAAATCTGAGATGAGGAATGTACTGATAAAAACAAAAAATAATAACACATATAATGCATATACATTTATAAATGCAGATGAAAGTTTGCTGTTGACTGAAAATATACTGTTTGATTTCTCTTTCCACTCCATAATTTTTTGTCATTTATTACAATGTGATTATTCATAGGGAGAACAAATATAGATGGAATATTCAATAACATACATCAGTCAGCATGGTAAAGTTGCTGGCTTTTATTTTTGAGTTTAAAAGTAAGAAATACCAAGGTTTTCTTATTAGTGGCCTATATAGTTGTTATCTAAAACATTAGTTCAGTTTTCTTAAAGGTAGTATGAATGATCATTTTTTCCATAATATTTACAATCACAATAGATAAAACTAAATTATATCTTTATTCCAAAGTCAGAGAAGTGATTGATGGCATGGATACAGGCTGACATTCAGTGATCATCTTATCTTTAGCCTCCTACAATATTTTTAAATGAAGCTAGATTATAAAAAAATTGAAGACATTAGATGAAGCATTGTTAACTTTTGTGAAGTTAGAAAAATGTAAAAAAAAATTAATTTGAAAACTGGAAGTATATATTACTACAAAAGCACAAATATTGGATGAAATGGAATGGTATTCATTATAATTAAAAAGTTAAAGAACAACATCGTGGAAATAGATGGCAAATGTAATAGAGTGGGAATATTAATTATTCAACTTAATGAAATATAAAAAATGTAGATAATGGAAGTTTATGCCCCTATGAGTTCAGACTGTGATGAAAAAGTAGATGTTTTTTTACATAGATCTATAAAATGCTTTTGATGATACCAAACAACATTTTAATATTATTAAAGAAGACTTTTAATGCTATAATTGGAAAATGATTGAAAAACAATAGTGCTATAAGAAAATTTGATTATCCATAACAAAAAGAGAGAGAATACAAACTTATGAAATGTGCAGATTGTATATTATGAATTCTTTCAAGATAAGTGCTGAATGGAAACATCCAAATAAAGATACAACAGAATTGAATTATATTTACATTAATAAAAATATGTATTTCAAGAATTAATGTTCTTTAATGGATTCAACAAAAGAAATAATCATGAAAGAATGATATGTAAGATACCCATAAATGCAAACCTAGATAATGAAAGCCATTAAAAAGGGTAATATTAGCAGTAGAAATTCCTAAAGTTCAGTAACACTTCGATGAATTTAAATTAGAACTTTCTAATTGTTTTACAGTATTAACAGATTTTGAAGAGATTTTAAACTAGACTGACTTAATAAGATAATAAACTGATACTCTCCTAAGAACTATATCAAAAATAGCTGATACAACAATTCACCTATTAATTTGCAAATGAAATAATGTATGAAGAAAATAAAGAAATACCGAATCTTATAAAAATAATCCACTGAAAACAACTGAGTATATGGAGTTCTATAAAATTATGTAAAAAAATTAATAATTATGTAAAAATTTTACAGTAATTTGACGATGTTATAAAAGAGAGTAAAAGAACTTAAAAGTATAAGATACAACTTTTTGATATTAGAAGAAAAGTTGTTTCAGCAATAAGAAAAAAGATGAAACTTTGCTTAAAAAAGGAATGATATCATGAAATGTGAAGAAAAGTTCTACAATTATATATATATAGTAATAAAGAATAGAAAACAAAGTAATCACTGCAATAATTTTTTTTTTCATGTGTCAAAACATCATCCGGGAAGTGAACCCGCAATCCTGGGACAACTGTTTGTAAGGTGACTGCGCTGACCTCTCGGCCACCAATGCTTGATCACTGCAATTATTTTATCTTCTAATCTACCAATAATTTAAAATAAAAGCACAAGCACTTAAAATCTATGAAGAAAAAAACTACAGGACATGATGGAATTATTATTGTTATCTTCAATCAGGTGAAAAAATAGAAAAAAAATGTTCACAAAACTACAAAACTAATATCTAAATGATAAAAAATGTATCATAATATGATTAAGAAAATGCATAGTAATATTGAATTTTTTAAATGTTGATTAAGATATTAGAAATTAAAGCTCTATCAATTTTATACCAATATCCAAAATAATTACTACTCACATTCAGCAAAACTTGAACTCAAATCAACTAAGAAACAAGCTGGATTAAAAATAGTTTTAGCATAGTGGATTACATTCAAAAAATAAGAAAAGATATAGAAAAGACAAAATAATAAATATGAAATGCTATTATACTTTGAATTTATAGATTATGAAAAGATATGTGATTCTATAAACATTTAAACAATGATTAAAGCTTTGGAATATCAAGACAGAGCCACATATGGTTATAATCTTTAGAATATTTATCAAAATATAAAGATTAGAAACATGATGACATTAAGATGATTAACATTGAAAAGCTTTAATAACAAAGTGATTCTATATCTGCAGAATCTTTTACAGAAGTAATGCAAGAAGTATTTTATGGATTAAAATGAAAAATTAACCGAGTAAAAATAAATGGAGAGTAATTAAGTCATCTAGATTTTGCAGTCAATGTGGTAGTTTTTAGAAATAATGCTCTACAGCATTAGAAAATGTCACATAAAATTAGGGGAAAATATTCTAAAAATAAATACTAAAAAAGAATAAAGTATCTGTTCAATTGATTTTCTCAGAAGAAAATAATAATTAATAGTTTTAACAATTACAAATATCTTGGTCAGATTATTAATACAGATGGAAACATGAAGGATAAAATTAATCTTCGGTGGAATGCTCTAGCAGAAATAATTCAATATTTAAAATAAATTTGCTATGCTTTCAAAAAAGTTTTAAATACATATCTTTTACTAATTCTTATTTAGGCATTTGAGACTTGGGCATTTAACAGAAGAGCAATATGAAGATATTACAGTTTTCCTTGAAGTATGAAAAGATGTATATTGGAAGTAACAATAAGGTTTCAAAAGTTTAATATGTAGGTGAGAGAACAAACAAATATCAATGACTGAAAGAATGAAAAGATTAAAATACAGCTGCACTAAACAAACTTTTAGAAAAATGATAATAGAACAGTTGCTGTCTTAAACCAAATCCCCTAAAATCATAAGAGAACTAGAAAAAAAAGCCACATATGAGATTGATGGAAAAAATAATAAGAAAAGCTATGGATCACAAAAACTGATTTAAATTTGGAGAGATCTTTTTTCTACAGGTCATCAATAAAGGTGAAAAATAATATATATATATGAGAGACAAAAATAATAATAAAAACTTTCTTTTATAGAATTCAAAAGAATACACTGAAAAAAAACTGGAAAACTTCCATGATCGATTAAAAGGATGAGGACCAAAGTGATAGGCTAGTAATCAAATGACCAAAGAAAGATTTTTTTAAATGTCCTCAGCTGGCATTTGGTCCAGAAATCCCGAACTTTTTATTTAACTAATGTGTTAAATAATACAGAAAAAGAAATATTTATTAAATAGAAAATATTATTTAGGCTATTTTAGAAATCACAAGCACATTATAAAAAAATTATACTTTCCAACAAACACCCAATTTTGATAAAAGTATAATTATGATTATATTTTATTTATTAGAATTTTAATCGATATATATACTTTTAAATGTATATAATAAATTGCAGACATTTTATTATTTGATTTTAATAATTTTAAATAGTCATTTCACTTTTAAATTAAAAAAAAATCATATTTTAATTTATAATTTATATCGGTAAATTTATTTTGATTATACAAAAAAAAATATTGAAAAGATTTCAAAATAAAATCTAGGACAAAATTTATAAATATATATAAATTATTACTATTATTGATTAATTAATATTTTTCTCTCATTTGTCATAATCTGAACGAGTTTTCATAAATAATATTATGTTCAATAAAAATGTTATTAAATATTTATACATGGTATTGTTGTTATTATTCTAACATTTTTTTTTCCATTTTTAAATAATATTAAATTTATGTTTCTAATGTAAATTTATATCATTCATCTTTATATTTATCATTCTCTTCATTTGATTAACAAATCACATTACAAGAAATCTTTTTTTTTTTTGCACAATTGAATAAAAAAGATCAAACATTTATTATGAATAAACTTTTAAACAAGTGTTTTTTCATTATGATAAATGAAAGTAATAAACTCCCTTTTAAAGTGCTACAGTTTTAATATCAAATTAATCCATCTTATAGATGAAAAGTGAATCCACTTTTGTATGTTATCCAAGATTTGTAAAGTTTGATATTTACATAATTGACATTTTGTGGTTTGTCTATAAGTTTATTAAAACGAATAAAAATTAACCCTGTCTTGTGAATTTAAATTACAATTATGATTTGATTGAGGCTGCATGGATATCTCAGTTGATTTGATGTTGCTTCTAATAAATATTATTTTCTAATGAATTATTTATATAAATTCTTAAATAGCAGGTGAAAGTTTATTTCATTTTTATCTGCAAGATGGATTACTTTAAGTAGTGCATTAATATGTGGCTAGTACTTTAGGCAGAAGTTTATTAGTTTTATTCTATATTATTTGTGCTATGTGTGATTAAAATATTTGTTATTAGTAAAATATGTGAAAATACCTTATTATTCCAAATTCATGTCACTTTAAAAAAAAAGTAATTTCAGGTATCACAAATAAATTCTTCATGAAATATAAGATTTATAATATGAATTACTGCAGAATTATTTTCCTCTATGCATGTGTGCTCCATATAGAATTTTATTTGTGACACAATTTATTTATCTCTTTGTTTTTTGTAATTTTTCCTTAAAAATATTTACATTGTTAAAATTAAATTATTTATTATAATATAATTAATGTCTTTAATTACTAAAATATTTATCATTCAGATATTTCATTTTTTCCTTTTTTCTTCTTTGTACATATCCATATTAAATCCCCTTTTTAAAATACACATTTGTGTCCTAATTTATGATTTTCTATGTCACATAATTCTGTATATGGCTTTATTGTTATATACTAATTATATATGACATTGTTTAATAGTCTGATCTTGTTTGGTGGTTTGTTGTATATTATTTAAAGTTGTATATCATTTATTGTGTATTTGATTTTCATCATTTGTATCATTAAGAAGTGATATTCACTGTTTATTCTTTCTTTCTCACTTTTACAAGTTTATTTTACATCCTGTAGATTTTATATATATATATATATATATATATATATATATATATATATAATTTTTGTCATTGTTATAAGTGTTTAATTTATAATTTTTATTTAGAAGACTTTTTGATTCTGTTATTTTATGTAACAAATAAACATTAGATGTAAAATGAATAAATCTTGTTTTTATTGTCGATTTGATATATATTTTGTAATTTAATTGATTATCTACTTTGGATATAGCGATATCCAAATATTTTATCAATTTATTACTATTTCTTAATAATAATATTCTTGATATATATATTAACATTAATGATATAATAAAAGGTATACTAGATGATTCACCTTTTACTTGTATCATTATTGATAATGTGATTACTACCAATATAACGTTAATTTTTTAAAAATAATTTGTCTCAACATTTTAAATAAAATTTTATCTTCCGATAAGAAGAAAATTCTATTAATATTGGTGTTAACTTAACTAGAAATGACTTTTTGGGCATCATTTCCAAGTAGAAGTTTGAAAAGTATTTGGCTTCTGATATGTCAATCTTTACAAATCACATCATTCAAACTTTTGAGTTTTACCTTTTTTACTCTTCACTGAATAACATTTCTTATTGTTAGTTTATCAAGCAATCAAAAAATTAGTTCCAATCTCCTGCTAAAGTCACTTAAAAATATTTATTCTTTATTTATTTACTTAATGACTGAATGTTAATGGAAAGTATTTTTACTTAATTCACAGAAAAGCAATTTTCTTATAATTTCATATATATATATATATATAATGTGATAACATTACCATTAAGCAATTTTCTTATAATTTCATATATATATATATATATAATGTGATAACATTACCATTAGTCCAATATTAAAAATGACCATCTTAAATTTTTTTTTTACAGTAATTGTAATTTTCAAGATATGTTATATATGTAAACATTAAAAGCATAAAGCTAAACTAGTCAACAAATAATAAAAATTTCCCCAAATCCAAAACTCAACCAAACCATCAAGAAAATAAAATTTACAACACAACCAATGGTTTCACTGCTACAAGCAGACTTCTCAAGTGTAAAGAACTAGAAAACAACAACATATTTATTGGCTGTGTTGTAGATTTTATTTTCTTGGCTAGTTTGGTTGAGTTTTGGATTTGGGGTAATTTTGATTATATATTTATATATGTAATAATATTATAATTCAATGTCTGTATTATTTTAAAGCAATATATGTAATTATATAATTGAATATTTATAAATACAGTAATCAGATATATTTTAAAAAATTAATCCACTTAGGAGCGCTTTCAACTATGTGTATAGCATTGCTAAGCCAAGATGGTGAACATAGTTTAAAATAAGTTTTAAAACGTCTATTGAAATTTGAAAATCACAGTCAAATTAAAAATTTAGTAAAAACATTCATTAACAAAAATAAGTTACCAATACTACTTTACACTGAGGAACATTTTATAGTTGAATGTCCTTTGTTAAAATAAAAAAAATCGATTGCAACATGAACATAATAAATTCGATGATTAATATCTGACTTAAAATCACCTCTAAACAAACTTCAGCTACATATAACCTTTAAATGTGCATGTATTTTTTATCTTATGTCTAGATATAATAAAATGATGTTCTTTACAGTTTAAACCTATATTTAGTATAAGCCATAGGGATAATAGAAAATCCTATATAATACAAAAACAATCAATTTAAAAATTTAGTCTTATTCATTTTAATAGATAAAGTATTAATATATTATTTGGTATAGGAATAAATATAAAGAATTGTATATTTATCTTTATAATAATTTTATTTTTAAATGTTTTATGTATGTAAAAAGTAATATAATATGGTGAATTTTGCCATGTTGAAAGCTAGAAGAAGCATTTCCATTATCTGGAAAGAAATCATCACTAAGCAACTACTCCCAAGTTTCATGTAAAATTTCAAATTGCATGAAAGAAGAATTTGAATAACATATTTCAATCATATGTTCTATACTATAAAAGAAAGCACTCAAGAAATTTGTGGTTGTATGCTTGAAAAATTAATCTGATAAACTTTATAAGTATTAAGTACTTAATTTGCCATTGTGGCAGCTTGATTCAGCTATGATTGGCTGAAAAGAATCATTGGACATTGGCCTTCAGACACAGATGCTAATCTTAATGAAGATCATTGTCAAATATGATTTAACAATAGAAGAATATTTAATTAATTATTTTCTAAAGTCAATAAAATTTTCCATCAAATAAATTAATCTTGGAATTATTTAAGTCTACAAATAGTTTTGGAATGATTAATCTTGCTATAATTAGTAGAATGGATTTTGCTTTCCACTTTTATATGAATAGTCAATTAAACACATCCATGAAATTCTTATTTAACTTAGTGGCTGTGTTTTTGATAATTTTATATATATATAGATAAAAAAAAAACTAATCATGTAGAGGAGATAAAAAATAGTATAACATCTCTCTTTTTTAAAAGTACAATCAAAAAAAAAAAATAATTACCTTAGGAATCTATGACCTAATTACAGTATCGCCTTAAAAATTTGTGATAAACAACATGCTTTTAAAATAAAACACCATGTCATAAATGGATTAATGTCACTAATAGTATCTTATTTCACCTGTTAATAAAATTTTGGAAACTAATATTAAAGACCTCATCATACATTATAACATGGAATTTTTAAAGTAATAAAATAATGATTACATTTGTAAAAGGAAGTTTATTAATGGAACCTGCCATATGTATAATTTATTTTCATCACATTTTCTTTTTCTTGCGTAATATTTTAGTTGCCTGTGCTAGGAGTGATCAACATTCTCATCAGTAATAGGAAAATCAGGTAGTATGATTTTAGTATTTAAACTGATATGATGTTTGAATGTATCATATTAAAGATAGGTTGCTCCATTACTATTAGATAATAGTATTCTTAAATTTTTTTATTGATTGTGAGATGCTCTTGTCTTATATACCTTGTATTTTGTTTCTTATGTACTTAGATAATACTAATGGTATGACAATATAAATGTGGTTATATAAATGAATAAATGTTAATTCAAATGTACTTGTAGTGATAATACTAAATGTAAGAAATAATGAGTTATTAGATGGCTATAGGTCAAATAGAATGTATCATTTAGGACTTTAATACTGTATAAATGGGCCATGTTGATATTATAATTATTTAAAGAGAGGTAAATGTTTTTGTAGATGAGAGGATAAAATAAATGATATTTTAATACAATGATAATGAAGTCATATTTAGATCTGTAAGACATAGAGAAATCTCTTATATTATTTTAGATTTTAAGAAAATGAGAATATATTTGAAATGTTATCTATGGGCAAACTTCTTTATTAATTTTGTATTTGTATGAGCAATACACAGTTAGACATCATTGCATCTATCTGTGATCTTTTCTTTTTATAACAGCATTTATAAATAAAAAAATTTATCTAGAGAATGTTATTTCAGATATTAATATTTTTAATTTATTCCATATTTATGCATTATTATTTTCTTTAATGAAATTATTTAATTATTATTTTTAAAATAAATTTGCATTTTATTTATTTATCATTTTCATTTTGATCTATTGGTGTGATCATATAATTTTAATTTCAAGCATCTAACTTTATCGTACTTTATGTTTCAATAATATACTTTATTGGCCAAAAATATGTTATATGAATTTACAATGGTTTTTGCCAGTGTTACAATGGCATGAGTGGTCTAACAAATGTGTTATCAATTAGAAAAAAATTACAGCATTGTTCAAATAGGTTTACAAATTATTAGTTACTGGGTACATTTTAACATAGATGATTACAGTACAATTAAAGGACATAAGGTTAAATAGAAAAAATTTACAGTCTAGAAATATTTACATGAGCAATTACACATTTATTATTATTTGTAATGATTTCTTTCTTTTTATTTACCTATGTGTTCCAAATCAAAAATTACATTGTTGAAAATACATGGTTTAAAACTACATAGCTTTGGAACAAGCAGATAGATATTATTGTTACAGTTCAAACAAATTGTTAGGCAGGTACCTGATAAATGTAAATTATATATTTGCCTATGTTGTATTTTCATTAGTTTAAAATACTTTTTGATTGAATTAAAATATACCCTTTGGACCATTCAATACACAGATGTGGCATTTAAAAAATTTATTAAAAAAGAGATATGTAAACAAAAAAAAATGTTCTTATTACAGCAAAAGTCATTATTTGATTTTTTGAGGTTATGGTTTGTTTCAGATTTTTAATAGTGACCATGTAGCAGAAAATATATCAGGGTGTGCAATTTTGCCATCTCTGGCCTTCAGTTGTTCGAGCTTATTAGATAATGTGGCTGGGTGCCTTCTGGTGTTGTTTCCAAAACAGAAAGTACATCTGGTGCACCAGAAGGTATATAAACAAAAAGTTGCTGTATGAGCTGCTGGTATTGAGCCTTTACTGAGTGTCTATGTTAGATTATCAAGTGTGATGTTATTTTGCCTATATGTATTAATCATAATTTCTCAGGTATTTGTCAGAGCTTTGCAAGTGTGAAATAGGTGTTGTTGTGTTTCTTCTTCCCTGTGGCACAAGGAGCAAAAAGCATCATTTTTTTGTAAAATCTATGGTATTTAAGGAAATAGAAGGTAGGTAGAGAGTGAAGATTTAGCTTTAAAAGAAAGTCAAAAAATTTGGGTTCCAATGACCATTTGTTGAATCACTGCATCAAATGACTGTTGTTTATATTTAGCATTGGTCAGTGAGGATCAGTAGTTATGTCTGAATATAGCATATTATAAATAGTCCAATAGGCGTATCTACCAACATCAAAAAAAGACACCTGATCATAAATGCTTTGAAGTTGGTTTATGAGCAAAGACAAATGTCCATGTGAAGGTGGTGGTCAGTCTGTGGGTGTTATTTGAAGGATGCATTCGAGAGTTGAAAAACTTCTTATCAATGCAGCCAGAAGATTAATACTTTTTTGTTTGTAAAAAACTTGAATGGAGTGAAGACCTAATCCATTTCTGGTTGGTGGAAAACTAAGTCATTTTACAGAGATGGAGACTACTTTTCTGCACCAAAATAGCTTGCTATAGAGTGGGTAAATGGACAAAGTGAAAGATTTAGTGAAATTTATGATTGGTGAGTAATAAGTTATTTTTGTAGTTAGAAACTGATTGAAAAGGCATACTTTTGCATATAGTGAGAGGTAGGTTTTGAAGAAAGAAATGGTTGTTCATTCATCATCATCTTTCAGTTTTTTCTGGATCTTTTGTCTCATTGCAAAAGGCCCTAGGTAGAAAGGAAACCTAAGGAAATTAGTTGATTTACCATGATAAACTTGTGTATTTATCTTGCCAGTGTAAAGAAAGAAAGCTGATGTTTTATTAATGTTGATCTCGAGTTTATATTTGATGATGTATTCATTAAGTATTTTCCAAAGTATGTAGTTGTTTTTTGGACTTAAGAAAAACAGTAAGATCATCCATGTATGCAATACATGATATATATAGTCCAGGGTGTGGAATTTGGATTCCTTGTAATTTTTGTTTATAAGAGGGTTAATGTAGAACATAAATAATAAATAACTGAGTGGAGATCCTTGAGGTATGGATTGGTGGGAAGAGAAGGAAGGTGATGTTCTACCATTAATTGTAATATGGATTTCATGACTAAGGAGTAGATTGGTTAGTAGGTATAAGAGAGAGCAAGATGTTTTGGTGTCTGCAAGTGTCTGAATTAAAATTTCAATAGAGACTGAGTCAAGAGCAGCATCAATGTCAATTTGAACAACCATTGGAGCATACTTTTTCTGCTCTCTAACTGAATTTACAATGGTTTTGGAAATGAGAGCAGCTTGGCCTGTTGAGGAGCCTTTTTTGCATGTTGCATTGATGATAATAGAGGGAGAAGATATGTTTTGATTTTATCTTTTAGAACTGTTTCCAGGATTTTAATACCAAGGGGTCTCATGGAGATTGGTTGCAGATTAGATAGATTGAATATTAAAGCTTGCTTTTTGTTGAATGGAACTAAGGAGATTGGATATAGATCTTTTATGTTAAACAGCCGTTGTGATAGATAATTTGCTAAATCATATAGATATATGGTAGATGTGAAAATACAAATTTAGAAATTCCATGTGGCCCTGAATGACAAGAGTTGGGAATTGTGGTTAGCTTCAGCAAGAAATCAGTAGCATGGAAAAGTTTTACTCTGGTTGGCCAAATAGATCTTCAGATGGTGTGAAAGCACAATGTGACTGCAGCTTTTGTTTGAAATGATGTATATTGACTCTATCATATTATGTCCAGCTTTGGTAACATCATTGGTTTCAAGTGTTGTGGAACTCTGACAGTGAAAATTACCCCAGAGCCCATCTAATGTACCCTCATGTCCAGGTGTCTTGTTTTGTTAGACAGCTTTTTTCTTTTTTGTGGCAAGGTACCCTTTAAGAGTATTGCAGGTGTCATTATATATTTGTGTAGGTCTTTTTATATGTGTGCAAGAATCTGGAGCGGATTTACACATGATGATTAAATAACTTAGTTAAGTGAATGTTTCTTTTAAATAGTTTATAAAAGTTCATTCCACACTCTTTTCATAGCTATATATATATATACTAAGAGATATGCTCTGGATACAATCACAAAATGCCCATTTGCGGTCAGTCATATTTTAAGAAACATTACTATAGAAAATGTACAAGAGTCTTTATGATGTTCAAAGTCCTGAAAAATAATATATGTTCAAAGTCCTGAGAAATAATATATATTAAAGTATTATTTTGTTGACTGTGATATTATGCTAGCCCTACACATAAAGTTTAAAGGAATATCAGAAATGTATAAACCCTGAGATTTATTAAAAATATTAATATTCAAATGTACTGGTATTGTAACAGACATTATTCACGTGAAAATTATTTTGTAATTAATTATTTTTTTGTAAAGGTTAAGCTAAGATATATGTCATCACTGGTTAGTGAATAACCAAGTGTTGGTATTGCTTAATGTTACAGATTAGTGTTCTAGAAAGAAAGCCTGTTTATTGAATCCCTTTCACCTTTTTAGCATCTTGATTTATTTATAGATATCAAATAGCAACTTCTTAATGCAATTATACCATTACTATATATATATATATATATATATATTGAGACAGATACCCTTAGTCTATTACATTAGAAAAGTAAATGAATAATTGTTAACAAAAAAAAACAGAAAACAAAAACGTTAATAAAATCATTCTATTAGTTCATTCATATCTTTATTGCAAGCAACTTAGCAAAATCCAATACAAACATGGTCATCATTCAAGCATCAAAAATATTTCTACATCTGGATGAAAAAATAAATGATTTTTAAATCTTTTTTCTCATGCTCTATGTTTTATAAATATTATTTTATATAGATTTATAAATTAACCATGATTTCTCAGGATTGTCAATATTGACTAGCATATGTGTTAAAAATAGAATGTTTGAATTGAGTTACAAACATAAACTAAATAGATTAATAAAAAAAGTAACAATTTATTAATAACGAATGAATAAAAACTGTTGCATAGATTATATTATATAAAATATTAAATATCATAATAATGAAATATATTTTTAATTTGAGTTTAGCTTTAAGATTAAGTTAAGTTTAAGATTTTAATGTTACTGTGTTAATACACCATTATGTGGATATTGTCGTCTTAATAAATTTATAGGTGTCTTAATTAATTCTGATGTGATGGTAGTTTTTTTCCTAGACACTGGTGATGCTAGAGAGTAAATATATCCTAATTGGTGATATTACATAAAATATATTAGTAGGTCTTGGGTAGCTCATATGACATTGTCTATTTAGTTCTTCACAACATTATAGAGGCATTAGACAGGCTGGTTTAGCAAACTTCTGCATTAATTTCTGGATTTGACTGCATTTTCCAGGCAAGCTTGCTGGTGTGGTTTTTCTTTTGCCTAGCCACAGATTGTAGTTTTCTTCTAGATATAATAATCATACTGACTGTTAATAAAAATAGAAAACTCTCCATACAATATTGAAATAAAGTACAAGCCTTTGTAATCAATGGATGCAGGAATATTTGTGTATACTCATCCAATATCCCCAAATTAGTTTCTAGCTTGTGGATTTTGTCAGTGAAGAACATTTGATTTAAGAGTATTGCACATAAATCTTAGGATCTAATGCAACTCTCCAGCAGCCACCTTTTATCTATTTGGTTAACTATAAACCACATGTATAGATGATGAACTAAATGCAAATTAATATGACTATACAAGCAAATAAGCTGGAATTGAAAATATTGTGTTTTCATCTTAGACTCCTAGTTTTATAGTTAACCAAATAGGTAAAAGGAGACGGCTGTAGTGTTGCATAAGATCCTAAGTCCTAGATGCAATCCTCTCAAATCCAAAGCTCCTCACTGATAAAAGCCCAAGCTAGAAGCTAGTCTGGTGATATTGGATGAGTATGTACTAAATAGGGATTTTATGCACAAACCTTCCTGCAGCCATTGATTACTCTGGCTTGCACTTGGTGGCAATACTATTTGGAGAGTTTGCTGTTGTTATTAACAGCCTGTGTAAGCATTTGAAATGTTAATCATGTGATGATTTGATGACTTAATACTGGCTGTTATGACTGGATTATTGAAAAATACTAAAAAAAACCCAGAAAATATGGGTATCCAAGTTATGATGGAAATTAGTTTTAAGCAGTGGTTGTTTCTTTCATCAGCATAAATCATTGAAATACTGCTTTAAATCTAGGCTGGACTGGAATGCAAAGCAATGTGAATAAAATGCTAACTCCTGGAATGCTTAGATGCTTCTTTCAGACCTATTTGTATCTGTTTGCTGTTGCTAAATAACATGTTTTCCCAACAATAAATTTGTCACCAGATAGTTACAAGATTTGACCTAATTCCATACAACAACATATTGGTGCTGATTTAGTTTGTGCTCATGAACATTTTGTAATCTAAAGATTATCCAAAACAACCACTGACACATCTAACTGATAAATGACATAATTATTGAATAAAAATACTTTAAATTCAAATTTTAGAAATTATAAGCTATTAAAAATAATATGCTTTATTTCATATGGGCATATAGTATAATCTTTTAGTATTTGGAAATTATAAGCTTGGTTTTTTTTTAAAATATATGTATATATTGTAAACTTTTTTCCATTAGTGGAATAATGTGTAAAAAAAGTTTTAGCACAATTCTAGCTGACTCAGAAAAAAAAAATGGAGCAAAATTGGTCTGCAAAATTGCTTTATTATTATTATAAATATCTTTTTAATTATATTTTCAGGAATAATGTTTCTTTAACATGTTAACTAAATTGCAAACAAAAATAAAACATCTTATGCCAGATAATTTATTTTGTAATGCAAAAACATCTTGCAATAAACTCTATACTTAATGATAATTTATCTAAGATGTTGCTATTTTTTTAATTATGTACTTTCTTTGTTAGGCAGCATTCAACAATATTTTCAAAACATTTGAATCTCAGAAATGCACCAAGTATTGTTTTCTTTTTAGAGTATTCACTTTTTTTATTTACACCTTTCAAGCTTTTGGTGCATTGCGATCAATTTAAAAAGAGTTAAATATCATATAAAGTTAATAATAACTTTGTAAATAATATTTCTTGTTATAAAAAAATTTTAAAAGACAAAGTAATACTTATTAACATTCTTTTAAAAATTGTCATTATGACTTTCCATAGAAAGTGCTGTCTTCAACTTACTTTGCGAATAGTAATTATTGTATATAAATAAATATTAAATTATAGTTAACTCAACTGTCCATAGTACCCCTATACATTTTACTTTTGAAAAAAAAAGTTATAATTTGTCTTTGTAAAATAGATTGTATATGCTATTTAAAGATGATAGTTATACAAATATTTTAGTTATAGTTTAATATTTACTTATAAATTTTATGAAGCCCATTCCAGTTTTGTTTTATTACTTATATTATTAATAACATAATATTTAAACAAAACAATTACTTTTATAATAAATTCAAAAAATAAGGGCAGATAATAAGTGACTATAAATAGTAAAATAAAAACAATGATTCATTATAAATTATAATATCTTAGACTATTTTATCATTTGCCATAATATCTAGAAAATGTTAAACTTTATTTACACTTTTTAAATACAAGTAACTGAGAGTAATAACATACAAATAGACAACACAAGTTAGTAGATCACACAATGTTTGAATGGTATTATTCTCCACTCTTCTTCATGTGTTCTTGGTTTCACTAGTGACAGTACTAGCATAGGAATCAAACATATAGACTAGCAACACCTGAAGAAGAGTGGAGAATAGTATCATTTGAAATGTATAATAAATGCACTAACCAGTGTTGTCTATTTGTTTGTTATTATTAACAGTTGTTTAGATTTGAAAAGTTTAACTAAAGTTTAGAATTTTCTAGACATTCGACATTTAATGACTAATGATGGAAATAGTCTGACATATTATGACATCTAAAATACCATCATAACAAACTTCAGGCAGTTCATTATAAAGTCTTTGCTTTTTTATATGTTTTTGCTTGAAAATATATTATTTTAAAAATGGTTAGTCAATTCATTAATCACTTTACATTTGATAGAATCTAATCATTTATTGCATTTGAACTAGAAGAGTAAATAAGTTTTAATGTAGAACATTTTAATATTTATTTTGGATAAGTTGCATTTTGCATCATTTAAAATATTTGTATTTTGGTTTATCTTCATCAGTGATGAACCTTGGATCTGAGAGCACTGCACCTAGATCTCACCGACAAAGACAATAAGCCAGAAACTAGTTTGGGGATATTGGATCCAATTATGGCCTTCATCAGTGAGGAGCCTTGAATCTCAGAGCACTGCACCTAGATCTCACTGACAAAGGCAATAAGCCAGAAACTAGTCTGGAGATATTGGATCCAATTATGGCCTTCATCAGTGAGGAGTCTTGGATCTCAGAGCACTGCACCTAGATCTCACTGATAAAGACAATAAGCCAGAAACTAGTCTGGAGATATTGGATCCAATTATGGCCTTCATCAGTGAGGAGCCTTGGATCTCAGAGCCCTGCACCTAAATCTCATTGACAAAGGCAATAAGCCAGAAACTAGTCTGGGGATATTGGATGAGTAGGCACTAGATAGGGATTTTATGGACAAGCCTTCGGGCATCCATTGATTACTCTGATTGGCACTACTGTATGGAGAGTTTACTTTGTTTAATAACAATTATGTGCTAGTATAAGAGGTAGTGATCATGTGATTTTTAGTGGTATATTCAATATAGTTATTTTTGAATAAACTTATGATTATCTTATTGTTTAAATTGATATTTTGTTTATTGTTGTTGTTGGATATAATTAAATAGTGTATTATAAATTCTATTTTGTTTTTTGATCCATGTATAAATATAACTTTTAATAAATAGTTAATGTTTAATTTTTCTGGTTATATAAATATATAATTTATTTAAATTTAAGTATTTTTAATTGTAATAAAAGTTTTTAAATAATCTTTATAAATATATATACATTTTTTATTAAATAATATATTATTAATTTTGTTTTTTATTTACATAATGTATGTAATTAAATAAAAATTGTTGTTTGAGCATTTTTTGCATATATTTAAATATAAATTATAATTTACCAGTATAATTTCATTATTTACAATCTTTATTTTAAGCTTTCCTACTTCTTATCTTGAATTTAATTATTTTTCTTTTTTCTTTTCATTGCAGTAACTGTTATTTTTGAAATACCAGAACATGGAAAGATTTGATATATATAAATACATGACAATATTGAATAATGCTAATTTAATTTACTCCATTTATAAAAAAAAATATGATTTTACAAAATGTTTTTTACTAAATGAGATTTCGATATTTGTGTTCATTATTTTTGATCGATTTTTTAATCATGTCAAAATTACTTTAGCTTTACCCTTGAGCTTGTTTTTATGAAATCACTATGCTTACAAATTTGATAATTTATATAATTAGACATCATTTAATTATAATGAAATGTGATGTTTCTATTGTTTTTTTATTCCACTTTTGAGGAAAATATAAATAAAAGTTAATCTAACAAAAGTATCATAAAATAAACTTGCAATTAAAACCAATTTGAATATTAAATGTTCTTTATTAGACCATTAATATAGAATATTTTAATTTCTCATTATATGTATATATGTAGTGCTGATTGATATTATTCCATTTTGTTAATGAAATGCATTTGGTATGAAATGCATTTGATATTGACATATATTGCATACCATTATCATAATACATATGTATACAACTTTTCTTCACTGAAATTAATTTAGGTTTAGTTTGATTGTATATTTATAAATATTGTTAGAATAGTGATCTTAAGAGCTAAAGGTTCTAACTGAGATTTTTTTAAAAATGTTTCTTTAATCAACTGAACATATTTTGCTTAATTCTTATATTTGGTGCATGAATCTCACATGACTGTGAAATCCATACCACATCATTATTTATGACAATTATATATATATATATATGTTAAAACGAAGATTTGCACGGGTTAAATATATAAAATACATATTTTGCGGGTTCATCCACAAAATATGTATTTTATATATATATATAAATAAATAAATATATATATATATATAAATTGAAACAGTAAGGTCTGCTTTGCAGATCTTCATTTCACCTTTTCTCACCTATTTCCTACCCTCATACCTTAATTTGAACCCCAATCTATCGGAGTGTGTCTGCAATATGCTTATATACCAAAAATCCCGCCTAATTTTAAACCATGAGCACAATGCTCATATTATATATATATATAACTCATTCCCAAATAAAATAAAATATTATGGATTATGTTTATGTTCACATAATTTTGATTTATTAAAAAGTAGGTTATATAAGTCGTAATTGCACACATATTATGATATGCATTTTAAAATATATCAAAATTATAAATTGTTAAAGTTATTTTGTTTGAATCTATTTACAAATATATATTACCGTCATAATATATTTTGATTTAAAATAAAATTCATTAGTAAATATTCGTTTAGTAAATAGATTCAAATATTGCAATTTAAAAGTAAAATAATTTTCGTTTAATTTAATAAAAGTCATTCCAAATATTTCTGTTAAAATAAATGAGGGACAATAGTTTAATTAGTTAATATTATATAAGTTTATCTAAAAACAGCAGATGTCCACTTAAGGTTTTCTTTAATTAATAAAAGTAATTTTTAATTAAATCTAGTTTGTAATTCGAATGTCGACAGGGAAATTAACAAAAGAAATTAATTAATGTTGAATTCCATTAGACATTCGGATAGATTTAATTACAGCTGATAAGTCCGATATATTTTTGTAATGCTCCAGTGCAGTTCTATTGTTAATTTCTAATATAAAAAGGAGGGTTTTCTTTTGTTCTCCATTCTAATGTTTCTAAGAGAAATCATTCTGAGGTCTAATGTTTCTAACCAAAATTATTGTAGTAATTTGTAAATCTTGACATGACAGAGTAGAGCGCAAGAAGGCTATTTCTCTCTGGAATGATCATATGCTGCCGTAGACCATCAGAAGTTATCACACAAGGAACCACAGAACTGCTGCCACTGCCAAAAATATGAACATTTCCAGATTTTGCTGTTAAATTATATAAAAACCTGCCAACCATCAATCTACCCAAAATGCTTCTCCAGAGGTAACCCTAAATTAACCCAAGAGCTCTTGTGATAACGAACATGCTATAGCTATTTTAAATTGTTTTCTTATATTTCACATAACGTCATTATGTACTTCTTTAAATATAATCAATATTTTGCTCTCTATCCTTGGGTTAATATTTCTATTGATTAAGCTTTTTGTTATTTTATTATGATAATGTGTCAGAATCGTCTTTGACTGAGTGAATTATTCCTTTTGTTGAAAATAAGATGCCACTATGAAGGCATATTTATCTTGCAAATCACTCATTCGAGGGCGATTCTTTTCTTTAATATATAATATAATCACATAGTTTAAAATCTACATGTTATTGATTTTAATCTAATATGAGAGTATGTACGAGGTCAATGATTAAATGTGTCCCTTAATGCATGATTGCATATATAAATCTATACTTACTTTTCAAACCCACAAGCATGCATTTTCCTATTTTAACTACCGTGTTCTATTTTAATTACAAAATTCATCATTGACATCGAGAATGTGTGGACTCTTTTAAATGAATTTTGGAATTTGATTGGATATTTCTCTTAATCCAAGTAAAACCCATTCAGTATGTATTATATACAATAGTCTCGTATTGCTGGTAAATGAATTGGTTGTTGAGATCACTTTGCTTTACTTTTCCAAGAATTCTTTACACAGCCAAGTCCATTCTCTTCGCTTATTGCAGTTTCCAGGCAGAGTGTGTCCACAAATGACACACCTGGGAATTAAACGCAATCGTCACCCAGTCGCTAAGTTTCTGCTGTTCATAAAAATACTTTCCTACGGGTTAGCGACAAGATGCCCTCTGTAATCATTCCTGATCTTCAATATTGTTTTATTTTATATTTATTTTTACAAAGCATCTGTGACTTAAACGTGTCACACCCTCCAACTTTAATAAATTCATTATCAGCAATACTGACCTCCCAATGTAACTTTATTATTATTATCGAATAAATGCTTTGATCACATTCCCACTTTGTTGCTTAGTAAGCTTTTGTCCATGCCATTCTCGAGATCAATAAACATTATATAACCTGTAATATAAAATATTTTATTAAACTGTTATAATTACTAAAAGCATCTCGCACATGTTCCTATCTCATCAAGCACATTATCGTAATGCTATTAGCCCGAGGAATAGAATATATCACTTTGCTTTAAATCCTTTTTGTCATTTATTGGAATATAATGCCCACAATTATTTAATATGCGTCCCTGTCTCATATAAGCAGACAGAGGCATTATATATATATATATTATATAAATAAATTTTGTGAAATTATTTAAAACTAAATTTGATCACTTATTTTATTTGATTCCTATCACTGTCTCGGTCTATATATATATTTTCTGCATTTCTTTTGTAAATCCATAAACGTTCATTACTCACCCAAACTTCTTTTAGTATAGAGTCTTTTGTTTCTCCCTGACCACCAGGCACTGGTCAAAGGTTATACTAGTAGTGGCATCAGATGCATTGTCACATAGATGGCACTGTGAAATTTAGACTTTAGATTCAAACTTAGTATATCTAGAAGGCAACACCTCCTGGAATGTTGTTTCATGTCTGGGGTTTGAATTCTGCAGTGTGTTAGCGAGATAGACAATTCTGACTGTTACAATATATATATATAATGTGATTTAAAAGTTTGTAAAGATTTAGTAAAAAAAGTAAAAGAAAATTTTTTTAATTATACAATGAATTATGATTGGAACATTACAAATATCTAAATTTAAAAAAAATTACATCTAAAAATAATCTAGTTGTATAAAGGATGATAAAGGACTAAGAATGTGTTTATTACTAAAATCTGATTATGAAGATAAAGTTATTGCTCAAATGAATAATCTTAATTTTACAAAAGTTAGCAAAGTAAATATAGAAAATTTGCATATTCAATTTATCAATAATATTTTCAAAAAAGCCAACAATAATGTGATTGACAATTCTACTTACTATAAGATTTATCCTTCTGTGCCAATCTGCCCCCAAGATCTTTTCAAATATAAAATTGCATAAAGAGAATGAAACATTAAGTTAATGATTGATGGGGGGAGTGCATTTTAGTATGAAAGATGTCGATTAATTGAGAAAATGCTACAAGAAATTCTTGATTTTGGCAAATATACAATATGTTCATCATTTGATTTCGTGAATAAAATCTGTGATATTATCATTGATATAAATGATGTAATATGTCCTTTAGACATAAGTGAAATGTATGGTTCAATTGATCGAATGGGATCAATTGAAATTAATTCTGACACATTAAATTTAAAAAATGTTAATGTGCAAATAATAAAATTTATAATTCAAACATTAAGCTTTATTAATAAAAATATTTATGCAGTTTTTAAGAAAAATTTTTATAAAATGGGTAATGGTTGGCCAATGGATCTGTCTACAGTTGCTCAAGTATGCAATTTTGCAATTTCTACATACATGTAAAGTATTTAAAAAAAAGGAATGTTATAAAAAATGTTACTTTTGATCAGCAATATGTTAATGATGTTGTTTGTGACAAGCCAAATACAATTAAAGATTTATTTAAAGAATTAAATAATATAAATGGTTTAAAATGGGTCAAAACAGATAAAAATTTAATGTGAATTCAGTTTTTCAATCTTAAGATAACTAGAAATAGATATACGCTAGATTACTATATTACTATTAAACCAATACCAACAAGGGGTTATATTCCATATAAATCATGAGTACTTATGTCACATAAAATGGCAGGTTTAAAGTCCTTATTTAGAAATGATAATATTTATAAATATTCATCAGATAAAGGTAAAAATATTGAAATGTATTCTAATGAATAATTGCAATCATATTTATAATACTATTAAAAATTTTAATACAAAATATAAAAATAAAAATATTAATAATAAGGTTGATTCTTCTACTAAGAAAAAAATTTGCATATCAATACCATATATTTTGAATCAACAAGCAAATTTCATAAGGAAAATTTATAAAGGTATATGTGTCATTGCATTTTATGCAGTTCCTACATTAAATAAAGTAATAAATAACTCCAAAGATAAAACCTCATTTATAAATAAAAATTGCATAATTTATGAATGGATATGTAGGTATGGTAGCGGATATATAGGAGAATCGATATGTGCATTGGAGAAAAGAATTAAAGATCACTTGCTTTTATTAAAAAGGGTTCATAATACAAAGCAAAATTGTAAAGATAATAATAATGCAGCAGCTTTCATTTTTTACAACCATAATAAATCATGTATATATGGTTTTAATTTCCATTATAATGTAAAAATATTGCAAATTGAGAGAAATAACAATAAAAAGAAAATAAATGAAGCAATGCTAATATATAAATATAAACAGGACTTAATCAATAGGCAGGCAGCAAACGTTAAGATCATCAAATTATGGGAAGGTTACCCTTTCAAAGTATTAGGTGACAAAGACTACAGGATAGTCAAAATCGCTCCTAAATAACGATTATATTTTTTTGTATTTTTCAAAATTTTTGATTACTCTATTTACTAATATTTAATTATAAGATTCCCATATATATATATTGTAACGGGCACATACATACGTTACATTATTTTTTATTAGTAAACATAAAAAAAAAGTTTGCCAATAAAAATTTCTTTTTTAAGAATTAAAAACTGAAAATTAAAAAATCATCTTAAACTGGCATATATATAAAATTGCACAGATAAAAAATTATTAAAATAAAACTTTATTAAAAAAAGAATAGTTTAAAACTAAATTTTCAGAAAAGATTTAGAGATAAAAATATATGTTTAAGTTTGAAAACAAATTAATTAATCTTTTGTAAAATGGAAATGATTATTTTAATTAGTAAACTAGCCTTTGGGCATTTAAATGTATAAGCATCGGTCAGATAGGAAAACAATAGAAACTTTTAGCAAATGAAAGAAATCCATCAGGAAATCGGACCTCAACGAAAAGGTTTTCACCATCATGACGTAATGTTGAGTTAATCCACAAAATTATTATAAAAGGAAAGGTTTGAAAATAAAAGAATTAATTAGTTATTACGATGTGACTATATGTGTTAGTGTGGAGTTGAAGGAGAAGGGATTGAAAAGACGCACTCTTCAATCCCTTCAGTTTTGTTAAAAAAAAAAAGAGAAATGACATCGTTTTTTTTTTACATTAAGGACCAACTAAACTAAAAGACCTCCGGATAAATAAATAAAAAACAATGGCTAACTCAACCAATCTTTTAGGACAGCATGGGAATTCATGTTCAAATGGCAAGCAACAGATAAAGATGAACTGTTTGAAACTGTAAGAACTTTATAATTAATGAACATTAAATTAAAAACTTTCCGTATTTAAAATAATATAGAAATAGAATCCTATCTGACCAACGTTATTTATTAATTAGTTATAATTTTATTTAATGTATTTCTTTTGTAAAATCATTTCCATTTATTTATTTATTTGTTCTTTAAGTTTTATTATGATTTCTGTTTTTCATTAAACTAGTTATATAAATATTAAACTTAAGTCGGGCGTGAATGGCTATATAGATTTGTAAAGTTATATTAGGGGAGGGTAATCTTAGGTTATTCATTTCGTAGTTGAATTAGGTCAATGGATTGGATATATTGGTGTAATTAGTAGATGTAGTATGAGATTCGCTAGGGGCAGAATCGCTATTATATGCCGCACACACTCGTTTTGCCTATGGGAGGAATTATAAGACGGAGACCACAGTTCCTTCCTATGGAGTTTTTTTTTATTGCTCTCATCGTCAGATAGATGTAATATTCCTATCTGATGAGAAGCAGTTTCTTCTCTTAACCTAATTGTGCTGCCGTATTCATATTACATTGAACACATCGATATATCAGATGGATTGAAGTTTGGTTTGACTGCGAACCTTTGGCCTAAGGTTAAACAAGGATTGAATATTTTCTTTTCAAATGCAAATCTATGTAGTCTATTCATACTCGACACTCTAAATAAAGATGCATTAAATTTAAGTTGGGTATAGACGCTTGCATGGGTTCGTTACTGGTTGATTATGTTTTTGGTTTTCATATTCGATCAAAATATATATAGACATTCGGTAAATACTGATACCTTACGGTGAGTATCTAAAATGTATTTATTCGGATGTCTTTTAAGTTATTGGTGTTAATGCAAGCATCTTATGGTGAATGCTATTGGGTTACTTATAAATTTCCCTCTGCAATTGACGGTATCAATGATTTTGTATTTTGATCGTTTATGTTTATTTTGAAATGTTTTTGACCGTGGAATCTATGTAACCGATCTATACTCAACATTTTTAAACAAATCTGTGCGAACTAATAATAGTATAAAATTTAAAATGTAAATTAAAAATCTAAAATAAAAGTAAAAATAATGTTAAATGTTAAAGTAAACATATTAAAATAATAATGTTAAATCTTATATATATATATATATGTGCGTAAATAAATTTTTGTATGTTAATTACTGGCAGTGACTTATTTTATTTATTTTTTAATATTGAAATATAATTAGATAAGATATTATATTATTAAATCTCTGCTACTCCCTGAGCTAGTGACTTGGGCTAATGACCGGAATCAAAATTTAAAAAAAAAAAATTTTTTTTGACTTACGTATCTGCCTACTTTATAAATTTTTCTAGGTTCAAATGCCTAGATGGCGCCCTGTAGTGCAGATCACGTTAAGTCTTTCTCCAGATCATTACAACTGGCCACCCAACTTGGGCCGATCTATTAATAAAAACCACGTATACCCTGAGTAAATTTCTTTTTTCAAAATGAAATATTTTTATCTGTTTACATAAGTCATATACTTTAAATCTTATAAAAGCACTGCCAGAAAGAAATTGCACATATATTAAACATGAGAAAGTATAAATAATTTTAAACTGTATTTCGTTAAAAAGAAAGTCAAAAGGTTGCAATTAATATGTTTTTTTTGTTAATATATATTATGCTTTAACGTGTATAGGCGCGCACAGCCACGTAAGTTTATGATCGAAATGTGGTGCCTTATGATGAGTACCTTTGGGAATTATGTCAGTGTAACCCTATGTATGCATTTCAATCAGTCATAAATAAGTTGGTGGTATATATAATTGTGCTGCAAATATACACGTATAAACCCATTATCCTTAAAACATATTTACCTCAATGCAACCTCTTAAATAAATAATTTATAAAATTTGCTTGTCATGCCGTGTGTAAAAATAAAATGTATAAAAAAATAGAACTCTTGTGGGGAGGAGGTGAACGTAAATGGTCCTTAGGAAAACGATAGTCAACATTTTTTTTTTTGGTATATAGTCTTTATACTAACCGAATGTTTTGTAAATTTTGTTAATCGTGTACCGTAATTACTAACCCTAAGTAAAATATTTTTTTTTGTTCATTTTTTTAAGCAAGTTTACTGATATGTAACGGGCACATACATACGTTACATTATTTTTTATTAGTAAACATAAAAAAAAAAGTTCGCCAATAAAAATTTCTTTTTTAAGAATTAAAAACTGAAAATTAAAAAATCATCTTAAACTCGCATATATATAAAATCGCACAGATAAAAAATTATTAAAATAAAACTTTATTAAAAAAAGAGTAGTTTAAAACTAAATTTTCAGAAAAGATTTAGAGATAAAAATATATGTTTAAGTTTGAAAACAAATTAATTAATCTTTTGTAAAATGGAAATGATTATTTTAATTAGTAAACTAGCCTTTGGGCATTTAAATGTATAAGCATCAGTCAGATAGGAAAACAATAGAAACTTTTAGCAAATGAAAGAAATCCATCGGGAAATCGGACCTCAATGAAAAGGTTTTCACCATCATGATGTAATGTTGAGTTAATCCACAAAATTATTATAAAAGGAAAGGTTTGAAAATAAAAAAGAATTAGTTATTACGATGTGACTATATGTGTTAGTGTGGAGTTGAAGGAGAAGGGATTGAAAAGACGCACTCTTCAATCCCTTCAGTTTTGTTAAAAAAAAAAAAAAGAGAAATGACATCGTTTTTTTTTCTACATTAAGGACCAACTAAACTAAAAGACCTCCGGATAAATAAATAAAAAAACAACGGCTAACTCAACCAATCTTTTAGGATGGCATGGGAATTCATGTTCAAATGGCAAGCAACAGATAAAGATGAACTGTTTTAAACCGTAAGAACTTTATAATTAATGAACATTAAATTAAAAACTTTCCGTATTTAAAATAATTAAGAAATAGAATCCTATCTGACCAACGTTATTTATTAATTAGTTATAATTTTATTTAATGTATTTCTTTTGTAAAATCATTTCCATTTATTTATTTATTTGTTCTTTAAGTTTTATTATGATTTCTGTTTTTCATTAAACTAGTTATATAAATATTAAACTTAAGTCGGGCGTGAATGGCTATATAGATTTGTAAAGTTATATTAGGGGAGGGTAATCTTAGGTTATTCATTTCGTAGTTGAATTAGGTCAATGGATTGGATATATTGGTGTAATTAGTAGATGTAGTATGAGATTCGCTAGGGGCAGAATTGCTATTATAGGCCACACACACTTGTTTTGCCTATGGGAGGAATTATAAGATGGAGACCACAGTTCCGTCCTATAAAGTTTTTTATTATTGCTGTCATCAGATAGATGTAATATTCCTATCTGATGAGAAGCAGTTTCTTCTCTTAACCTAATTGTGCTGCCATATTCGTATTACATTGAACACATCGATATATCAGATGGATTGAAGTTTGGTTTGACTGTGAACCTTTGGCCTAAGGTTAAACAAGGATTGAATATTTTCTTTTCAAATGCAAATCTATGTAGTCTATTCATACTCGACACTCTAAATAAAGATGCATTAAATTTAAGTTGGGTATAGACGCTTGCATGGGTTCGTTACCGGTTGATTATGTTTTTGGTTTTCATATTCGATCAAAATATATATAGACATTCGGTAAATACTGATACCTTACGGTGAGTATCTAAAATGTATTTATTCGGATGTCTTTTAAGTTATTGGTGTTAATGCAAGCATCTTATGGTGAATGCTATTGGGTTACTTATAAATTTCCCTCTGCAATTGATGGTATCAATGATTTTGTATTTTGATCGTTTATGTTTATTTTGAAATGTTTTTGACCGTGGAATCTATGTAACCGATCTATACTCAACATTTTTAAACAAATCTGTGCGAACTAATAATAGTATAAAATTTAAAATGTAAATTAAAAATCTAAAATAAAAGTAAAAATAATGTTAAATGTTAAAGTAAACATATTAAAATAATAATGTTAAATCTTATATATATATATATATATGCGTAAATAAATTTTTGTATGTTAATTACTGGCAGTGGCTTATTTTATTTATTTTTTAATATTGAAATATAATTAGATAAGATATTATATTATTAAATCTCTGCTACTCCCTGAGCTAGTGACTTGAGCTAACGACCGGAATCAAAATTTAAAAAAAAAATTTTTTTTGACTTATGTATCTGCCTACTTTATAAATTTTTCTAGGTTCAAATGCCTAGATGGCGCCCTGTAGTGCAGATGATGTTAAGTCCTTCTCCAGATCGTTACAATATATATATATTGTAACATAATAAAAGACGATCATAGATCCATTGTAACATAATTAAAGATTCAAAATAATTATTTAGCTTAATAAATGAAAAATGATAACTTAAATTTTTATATCAAAGAGAAAATAATTATTTAACCTGAGTAGTGGCTATTAAACAAAAGATCAGACTGAGTTATCAATCATATTAAGGGTCATTGGATTGAATGAAGCATACTCCTGGATAGTAGTTATATAGCCATAAGGTCATAAATATTAAAATGATGAGTAGGAATAAATTAAACATATTTTTATATTTTGATTTCTCAAGATATCACAATATCAATAATCAGACACAATAGTGCTTTGTTTTTTAGTCATTTAAGGTGTCTGGCATATTTCAAACCCTAGATAGGCAGCCATTGTATTTCCATTAACAAGTATAAACCATATACAAATCATTAAGAAACAAACTACTATAGCTCAGGAAATAGTATCAAGTGGTGAGTACACTAGTAACGCAATAAAATGTCTTCTCAGGTATACAGACAGTAGATTTTATCCACTTTCATTTCTTGGTTTGATGTTAAGTGCATATTTAAACAAATACCAAGTGAATATGGTCTAGCAGGGCACCACTAGATTATCTGAATCTAGACACAGTTAAATCTAATAACTTTTTCACATGTACCAGGTTTGAATCCTGTTTTGGTACTTTATTTCTAATAAAAATGGAGGATTTTGCTTTTTAGAGCCATATCACTGTATGCACTAATATTTAGGTAAACATAAAACATCTTTAAACCAAAGTGGAGTTCATTAGACAGAAATCATTTCTTAGACCTTAACATAACAAATGTGTTTCAATATTTTTTTATAAGTTTTACTAGCTCTGATTATATTATTTATTTTAGGATAGCAATTCACTCATCCTTGCATGAAATAGATGATGGGATGGTGGTTATAATATTACTAAGAAATCACTAAATATTATGAAATCAATATTTATTTATGACCTTTGAACATTTATTTAGCTCATTAACCAAAACGTGATGGTGATGATGATGACAATGACAATGATAATGGTTTCAACCACAGCTTTAGGACTAAGCCTAAACATAAAACCTAATTTTTATAAAGAAATTCATAATCATTGCTTCATTTTAGTATATCTAATTGGAACTTAAATAGCTAATATTTACTTTGATGATGAATGATCACACTTAATAAAGACTACTCTTAATGGAATATATATGCCTCGTTTAATAAAACAAATTAACATTTATTAATGCCTTACTAATATCTACATGAAAATTTATAGATAAACATGAAAATTGATATGAATAATAATAACAATAATGATTATATTGCAATCTGCAGATTAATTTCAAGTTCTTCCTTCTTTCCCGTAAAATGTATATTGTATTAAATTGGGTAACTGATTTGACAGGAAAAGTATTTCATAAAAAAAAATTCACTCATTGGCACACATACTTTATAATCTAACGTGTCAAGCAGAATGATAAAAAATAAATGTTAGTAAAATTGGAAAGAGCAAGTTTTAGAAACAAGTTTTAAAGTATCTTCTATCCCCCTCCCTTCTACACTCTGAAACCTATACTTTCTTAAGACAAAATAATTTAATATTTTAATACTGCTTATTCCTTCACATTCACTCACAATTATACACAGATAAAGTATTTTTATGTATGTGTGTGCTTACCCTGTAAAAACCAAAATATTGTTTAAAACCAAAATAATACACAAAAAAATCATTACACACATTAATAATATTTTATAACTGTAAATCAATAAACAATCATAATTTTGGTACATACAAAATCGTTAAGGAAGCCTAAGGTTATCATTAGTAAGAAATTCTTGGTTTTAATCGATCTGAATTGTCTTTAAAAGTTCTTTAAATAAACTATACGACTTTATTGCTAAAATTTTATTAAGATTATATCATAAAGAAAATAGATATAAAAAATCATATTACCGATCCTTTGTTTTGTGGTGAACTTCCAAGGGTTCAAACTTGTCCTGTTAAATATTTATACCCCTGCAGCAACAATTTCCATTTTACTTTGGAACTATCTCTTTCTTGAGGTGTATAACTATTTGATGATGATGATTCTAATATGGTTATTTGCTTTAGTGGACAATTTGGAAATCATTATATTAACTCTTCTTCTCTTCCTGTCAAGCATGATTCTTTTAGTGGATGAAGTACAGCAGTTGCTTTCACATTTATAATTTTTTTTGGGGGTTTAAACTCAGTTACTGGAACAATTAAATGGACTTGATGATTTAATATTTATCAGTAGATTACTCTTTTTCTTCTGATTTTAAATGCAGGTAAATGTTTTCTTCTTTCTATTTAAAAACATCTTATTTCTCTCAGTCAGTTGAAAGGTGTAGAATATTATTTTCAGACAAGACATCTTTTCTTTCCTATATATGTGCCAGTTGATGATGACTCAGTCAACAGATGAGACATATATTAATTTTCTTACCCCACCATCCTTATATTTTCAACATTCAAAACTTGATATATAAAAAATGATTAAAAAAAAGGTTATCTCGCAGAATTAAACATGTTTGTCCACTTTAGTTTCAATAATTTTTAAAAAGTCTCTCTAACAACAATGATATCAACTTATTTTCCAGACTGCTTTTATATCTGATTTTTTTCTATTTTTGGCCACCTCTTTTAATTAGACTTATAACTTATTTTCAACCAAATCGTGTTTTAGTTGAATAGTATGAAAAATCTCAGTATCCTGATTTTTAGACAAACTTTTGTTTTGACAAAAAAATAGTCTTAATCCTTTTTCCTCACATATATACATGTAACATCTAAAATTGGAGATAAAAGTCTCTCTAACAACAATGATATCAACTGATTTTCCAGACTGCTTTTATATCTGATTTTTTTTCAAATTTTTGGCCACCTCTTTTAATTAGACTTATAACTTATTTTCAACCAAATCGTGTTTTAGTTGAATAGTATGAAAAATCTCAGTATCCTGATTTTTAGACAAACTTGTTTTGACAAAAAAATAGTCTTAATCCTTTTTCCTCACATATATACATGTAACATCTAAAATTGGAGATTCTTTCTTTTGATCTTAAGATGAAACACTTTTAAAATTAGACTTCTCACATAGTCTCTAAGTTTTAACAGAAAAACAACCCTTATAGTATAAACTGTTGAATAAAAAAAATAATTTAACAGATTTAACCCTTCTTTTTCTCTCAATATTTAATCAATGTAGATAAATTTATATGATGTAACACACACACTCATTCAAATTATTTATAAACTGACATTAAATAATCTAATTGTTAGCCTAGTAATTATAACCCTAATATTTAAAATTAAATCCTTAGCTTCTAAATCCAAATTACAGTTATAGAAAAGCAAAAATAGAAGTATAGAATAAAATATTAAAATTTAGCAAGTGTAGGTTAGTTTTAAAGAAAGTTAATATGTGTAATTTAAAAATGACTAACTAAATAGCTTTTATAACACCATGCCTATTATATATGTGTTATTACTTTACTTTTTAACAAGAAGAAAAATTAAATATTGAATAGTTTAAATGTGTGTATTATCTTTCTATCAACACACAAACAATTAAAGTATATAACTGTGGCCCCACTCTCTTTCTGTCTTAAGCTTTTAAAACTTGATCTTGTAGGGTTTAAACTTGGATGCCCTACAGCTTCCTCTTTACATAAAAATGTGATGATGATTTTTGTTTTACATTTTCTTACATGCACATTACTATATATTTAGCTAATGACTAAATTGTAATGGCACAATATATATATATATATATATATATATATATATATATATATATATATATATATATATATATATATATATATATATATATATATATATATTGGGAATATTTCTACATGCTAAATTTTATAGACAAAATACATTTTGTATCAATTTAAAATTATATGAAGCTGAGTTCTTGGGTTTTGAAATTAGTATTAATATTTTTTTTAGTTATCAATATAAAATTCTCATTATAGAGCATTTTTTTTATTAAATCAGTGATAACTAAGGTTGCTTTCAAGAGTAAGATATATGTTTTAAAATTATTATTTTATCATAATTTACTCGATGTGTTTAACCTTAAGTGGTCAAAGTTTTTTTTTTTTTTTTTGAGATCTTGTTCATATGAATAGGAAAATTGTAAGTCTAGGAGATAAACATGTTTCATTAGAAGTAAAATATTAATTTTGGAACTGGATAATTTAACATTAAATGTTTAAGTAGAAACACATTTGAGTTTGGGATGCAATTTAAGAAGTGTATTGAAAAATTAAAAAATAACAAGTTAAATGAGTAATTTAATTTGAACTTCTTTTTATTGATTTTGAAAGTCTAGAATTATATTTATGATACAATGTTCTTTATATTTTAAAGCTGTACTTCAACATCTAATTTATAAGTGCAATATAGCTTGTAAAGTAAGGAAAAAACTATTAAGATAAACTGGTTTTTTTCTTTTAAACTTTTGACTGAAATAAAAAGTGATCATTTATTTAAACTTTTGATATACTTTTTTAATTTCATTTTTATCAATTCGGTCATCATTACTAATGTATAATTGGAAGTAGCTTAGAAAAAATAGATCAATACTATTTTAAAATCAGTTTTTAAATCAAATATTTTTCATGTCTGTTATTTTATAATGAAGTATTGTTTACACTTTTGTTATTAATGAACTAATTACTGATAACCACTTTTCCCATTTAGGAGTTTCCATGCAGATAATTTGCCTCTCTAACTGTGCATTAATTGGCTAACTTTTGTAATTAAAGAATAAATTATTAACGGAGTTTTGTTTACACCGAAATTAACATTTGTGATATTAAAATGATATATATTAAAAATTTGAATATTTATATACTGACTGATTTCTTTTTATACTAGAAAAAAAATTATCACATATTTTACCCTTAAAATGTCTGTGACAATATATATTATATATAATTCTTGTTTATAGTTTGTCCTTGTATATGTCGACTTTAAGGAATTAGAATGCAGTTATATATTGAAAATTGATGTACTTATTCTGAAGATGACCTAACATAAAATCCAATTAATTACTTTTTAAAAATATTAATAATTTAATTAGATAACTAAAAGTTGACAAATTTATGATCAAATATGTGTAAATCAAGGTTTTAAATGAACTGGTGCATCGATATTTCAAATTATCATATATATTGTAATGCAATTATACCTGTTAGTGATTATATCTTCTTCATTCTAAGGCCTGGTTATTTATTCATCCAATGATCATCAGGTCACTGTGTACATGGTAGAATGTCTATAACCTTAAAAATCAACACTAATTGATTATAACCTATGAAACTCACTTCAAGCACAAATCTCAAGGCAAACTACTGTAGTATTTCCTGATCATCATCTTCCCACATATACATATCTTAATCTAATAAAGACACATTAGCCTTATCAGAACAGCTATATATTTTAAATACCAACATATCAAACACTTGTGTAATGGAAAGATGTGTGTTAGAAAAACCAAGAAGAAATCAAAAATTCAATACATGGGTGAGAGCATAAACAAATATCAATGATATCACTGAAAAAATTAAAAAACTGAAATGGAGCTGCAATGAATATATTGCTAAAAGAGATAATAACTGATGTCAGTTTTAAAGCAGATTCCAAAAGATTATAAAATATCTTGAAAGAGAAGATCACAAGTAAAAGAAGGATTGCAAGGAAATCAAGTCATATATCATGTGACTTAATTTAATAAGCTTGTATTACAAATGTTATATAATGAGGGTGTCAATAGCTCTTAATAAGCTTTTCAGATTCATTCCTATTCTCAAACTGGTTTCTAGCTCTGGCTTTCATCAGTGAGATACTAGGATATTCAAGCATTAGATTTAAAATACCAGATCAAGCCCAGAACTTTATTTAATGATTAACTATTAAGTAAAAAATCTGAAATTTTCAGACATCCATGTCTTCAAATCCAGCTATATAATTTAAATAGCTATATGGGACTGAACTAAGTTCAGATACACCATACATTAATAGCTTTGGCAATATAAAATCACCAAAGTCTTAAGAGAAATAATAATAACTGCAAAGAAATCAAGTAATATATTATGTGACTTAATTTTATAAGCTTGTATTATGAATGGATATATAATCAGTGTGCCAATAGCTCTTAATAAGCTTTTCAAATCATCCCTATTCTCAGACTGATTTTTAGCTCTGGCTTTCATCAGTGAGGTGCTAGGATATTTAAGCATTAGATTTAAAGTACCAGATCAAACCCATCATATAACATTATATAACACTTGTAATATAAGCTTATTAAATTAAGTCAAGTGATATAAGACTTGATTTCCTTGCAATATTGTTATTTCTTTTAAGGATTTGATGATTTTATATTGCTAAAGCTATTAATGTATGGTGTATCTGAACCTTGTCCAGTCCCATATGGCAAATTAAATTGGATAGCTGGATTTGAAGACATATGGATGTCTGAACATTTCAGACTTTTTACTTAATAGTTAACCATTAGATAAAGTGCTGGGCTTGATCTGGTATTTTAAATCTAATGCTTGAATATCCTAATGTCTCACTGATAAAAGCCAAAGATAGAAACCAGTCTGAGGATAGGGATATTCTAAGAAGCTCATTAAGAGCTAGCTATTGGCATGCTCATTATATAACACTTTGAGAAGGATGGATGAAAGAAGAAAGTTTGTTAACATATTATGGAGAAGAGAAGCTAAGGATTGCAGTATCTGGATTTCTACCCAGAGTCAATAATAATTAAAAATAATGGTGTTGATGAGATTCACATATTATCTTTAACAATTTTAAACAATATTATAAATGGCAACGTTTGCTGGAAAAAAAAATCAATAAATCTTTGTTTGATTTATGTCTCCATCACAAGTGTATCATTAGCAGCATGGAAACCAGTTAAGACATCAGAAAACATAGCAATACAAGTTTTATCTAAACATAATCCAAAAGTTCAATTTAATATTAAAATTAAAGCATAATTTTAATTAAATTGCCATTAAAACTACACCTAAATGTTAACATCCAATTGAACATTGAAAATTTATTTAAATAAAAACTGCATTGCTATTTTTATCAGGTTGCTAATGATATCAATGAAAATAAATGATGGAAAAAAATCAATCAATGACTACTACACTTATTCTTTTCTAAATAAAAGCTCATAGATATTATTTAAAACTTGTTACTGATTTATGCAGTGTTTCATTAATTATTAACACAAGTGACTTACATTTTGGAGTGATTTTATTTGTTTAAAAGTTTTTTAATTGAGTTTACAGAAAATGCTTTGTAGAATAAAGTGAGTAGCAAAGAAATTAAAAATAAAAGAAACATTAGTTAAATCATCTACATTTTTCAGATTATGTGATGATATTTTACTAAATAATACTTCAAAGCTTCATGAAACATATGAGAATTATCAGTTGAAAATTAGTTAAAGATAAATATTATAAAGGTTAACGGTTTTTTTTTTAAATATTTAATAGTTTTCAAAAAGTGAGTGCATAAAGATTGATAATAATAAATTATAAAAAATAATTACAAATATCTTAATCACTTTATTAAATGATTAAACATAAATGAAATTAATTATAGAATTAAATGTGAATGGCGTCATTTTCAGGTGCAATACCTAGAACAAAAAGTATGTTTATATGCTGGACAGGGAAGATTTTTAATAAATATGCTTTACTAATACTTATATACTAATTTGAGACTTCGATGCTTAACAAAAGAGCAAGTCAGAAATTTCAGACCACATAGCAAAATAAAAAAAGAAGTATATTGAGAGTAATAGTAAGGAAGTATCAAAAGAGAAATACATACACAAAAGCTCAAACAGATATTATTGATAGCATTAATAGAGTTAAAATACTGAAATGAAACTGGTTGGGATTTATTGTTAGAAAAGATAAAAGAAAGTGATTAGTTAAAGTCTTAAATTGAATCCAAAAAGATTATAGAACACCTAAAAAAAGATTAAGTAAAATAAGAATGTTTATTGAAGTGTTTCGGAGAATTGGAAATTTTTATTCTGCAACAAATTGGTAACATTCGGAAATGATGATAAAATGAAAAAGCACAATGAAAATGATTATGTAGTAGAAATTATTAGTATTATTTTTTATAAATGTAACTATTGTAGGGCTTATTTTAAGTTTATTTAAAGTAAAAATACAAAAATAATAATAGTAAGGAAACCATAGCTATCATTTGACTGTGCTATGAATAACTGACATTACTTTTTGAAAACAAAGAAAAAGATATAAAATATCTTTATACATAATAATTACCTAAAATGTTACAAAAGGACATATAAATAAAAAAAAAAATTATGCATAGAGAATTATTCCAAAAATGTTTTACACTGTATATGAAAGGAAGAAATAATATAGATTTAAATAGCCTTCTTCAGATAATTTTTTCTTTTTTGTTTTATGCTCTAACTAAGAGCATTTATTATCTATTAATAATCAGATGTCTAAATAGCTTTGTTATATATTGATTAGATTAAAAATAAATCCTAAGCTTGCTGGAATATCCCTAATTGCCTGAAATTTCCAAATTTCCATTCAGTTCATAAACAAAGCAAGAAGAAATATAACATATTCAAATATAAATATATCATGCTTATGTATATTTGTATTTATTTGAATTTTATAATATTGGAATCATTATTTGAAATGAAAAGCTATGATAATTTTGCCAGTTTTTAACTTATGGATCTGAGAAAAAGAGCAATCCAGAGACTCAGACCACTCAATAAAATTTAGAGAGATGTAGAGAAGATCTAAAATGAAATAAATAGATGAGAGAACAAACAGGTGTTACTGACATTATTGAATGAACTATAAGACTGAAGTAGAGCTAAACTGCACACATTTCTAGAAGAGATGATAGTAGACAGACAGTAAAGAGCTTAATCAGGATTCCAAAAAAATTTAAAGACCTAGAAAGAAACTATATATGAGATGGCTACATGTGGTGAGAAAGTATTTTGAGATGATGTCGAGAAGCGAGACTAGTGATTGGAGAAATTGGATTAAACTCGGAGAGACATCCATTTTTCAGTGGATCGATAATGGTTGATAATGATGACGATGATAATGTTTGATAAAAAATCGAAAACAAATTATCATCATATCTTTTGCCAAAATTCTGATTTTTATATAACTTAAGAAATATTTATAGCATGTATGTATATTATGCAAATATATAATAAATCTCCACAAACATTTTTACGACTTTTGATAAGCAAGTGATATGTGTCTACATTTATTGCTGATAAAAAGAAATTTCTTTTGAATAAACTTAAAATGAAAACACAAACCAAAGATAATGAACAAAAGCTTTAACAGAACTTTTTAAAAGTATGTTTTATTAAAGTAATTACAGTTAAAACATCTCTTAATATAACTTAAACATGTAAAAACTAATTTATAACAAAGAAAACATAAAAAGAAATTCTCGCAACAAATATTTTAAAACTTTTAGAAAATTATCTGTTAAAATAATATTTATTAAAAGAAGCAAAATAAAACCAAAAAAAAAAAAAAAAACAAAGAGCGAAGTAAAATAAAATTATTACTTAAATGGAATTATTCATTGTAAAACTATTTTAATGATTTAATTAAAACGATTACTTTTAAAATTTAAAGAATATTCGTTAGATGGTAATCAGATGGAATTTAATACTAAACAAAATTTAATCAGTTTGTTTATCTATATAAGCAAAATGTATTAAAAGAAAAAAACACTTAATAAAAAATAAAATACAATTAAACTGCAAAAATAAAATATCTGATCAAGAATTTAATGCCAATACATATGTTAAATTGTTAAAAAAAACGGCCAGTTACCATGGCAATGGTAATTGACAGATACTGATTATTTATTGACACAATGCTAATTTACAATTAAAAGCCATATGCGGTATAATGCAGGAGAGAGTGATGAACTCAGCAGCTTAAGGCCCTTGGATTACAACACCAGCAATGTCACATCTCATACTTGAACTTACAAACTTCTGAGGAATATATGAGAATAAACCATTCAATTACTTTAATATTTTAAAGATGAGGCAAAGTTTGATAGATATTCCTATTTGTTTTCTAAGAGCATTTTTGAAAGCAAGTAGAAAACATTTGTTATAATGTCTTTGATAATAAATAATACTGACAACCACTCATAAAAAAAAAAAGAAATTATTCTCTTTGCACAAAAGAAACTATTAATATGCATTTAATTAAATTCAAACCAATAAATAAATATTTTCAATTTTTTGATATACTAGTGCATATTATCTCATTTTAACTTCATCATATGACAACCATTACCCAGTGCAGAAACTGATAAATAAATACTGCATTAAATTTTAAATAACTCATTTTAACATAAATACTTTGGCCTTACTTAAATCTAAATATTTTATTCTGACTAAAATTTTTATTTCTTCATTGTTAATTTAAATTTAATTATAAATTGTGTTTCTTCATCAATCAAAAATCTCATTAAAGTTTATGATACAGTTTAAAATATGAAGATTTTGTTAAACAGAAGACAAGCAATGGCAGACTAGTATTCTAATTACTTCAAAATGTATTAGGAAGAGATCTTAAGTTGTACATATGAATAATAAATGTGTTTAAACATTGATTAGTTACTTAGAAGATCACATAATCTTTAAGGACCTATGCAGCAGGTTTGAGAAAGTTCATTCAATTGACTTAATTGAGATTTTGCAAAGAATCAATCCAGAAATTAACAACCATGAATCCACCAGACTACTATATTTGTAATACATAGATTTCAGTTTAATACATTATTTTAAAAAAACAACAACTAGATTTGCTTTATATAATATTGCAAACACAATTGAGTACTGTATAACTTTTATCAAATAACATTTTTTTTAAATAACTCCTAACAATGAAGAGTCTTCAATACTTTTTATATGCAAATATAAATATTTTTATTCACAATTAAAGACATTTATAGCACTGTTGCAGTTTAGTGCACTAGTATAAAGTGGTGAGATAAACATCCATGGATTACAGCTCAATTTCGTGACAAAATAAATTAAAAACAATTGAATGGTCTGTTGGATGAGAATTCACATGGGACATTTCATGATGTTTGAGCATTGGAAATAATAAAATTGAGCTGCAATCTATGGACCTTAATCTCTAAAGTATAACATTATATCAGTGCTTTAAATCATGCAGAATGACTGCCATTTCTGGTGTTTGAAATGATGTGATTTCCTAATCAGCAAAATATTCAATTATTGTTATTAAAATATATATAGTCTTGAATGCTTTCTTTAATTTCAAATATATATGCTGATATTAATAAGTGCATCTGATTTATTTGGATTTTCCCCCAAACATCTAATAAGTAAGTATTTTCAAATACCATATTTTGCAATTTGATCTTTACATCACATGACCACCATTTCTTATGCTTGCTCATAACTGTTATTAAAACAGGAAAAACTCTCCATACAGTAGAGCCACTCTATGCAAGCTAGAGTAATCAATGGATGCCAAAAGACTTGTGCATAAAATCTCTATCTAGTGCCTACTCACCCAATATCCCCAGACTAGTTTCTGGCTTGAAGCCTTCATCAATGAGGAGCCTTGGATCTGAGAGCACTGCATATAGATCATAGGATATTGGATGAGTAGGCACTAGATAGGACTAGGTGCAGTGCTCTCAGATCCAAGGCCTCTCATTGATGAAGGCCACAAGCCAGAAACTAGTCTGGGGATATTGGATGAGTAGGCACTAGATAGGGGTTTTATGCACAAGCCTTCTGGCATCCATTGATTACTCTGGCTTGCACTGAATGGCACTACTGTATGGAGAGTTTTGCCTGTTTCAATTTGATCTTTGTTTTACTTGGTATGTATTCAAAACTATAAAATAAAATATTGTGTTTTTTTAAAAGATTCATTTCTTATTATTTCTGTGTGTGAATATTTAAAAGCAGAGTTATATTTTATCAACACATACTTAAATATATATGTCTATCTATAAATATTAAATTGTTTCTCAATTCAACGGTTTATATCTATAAAATCATACAAACATTAAAGAAAAACAAAAACTATAATTTAATCTCATAACTCTGTACTAAGTTTATAAATAAAATATTAGTTTTTGTTATTTATGTGTGGGAAAATTTAATAAAAACATTAATGGATAAAGTAGTGTTGAAAATCTTTCATTCTACTATTTTGAATGAGTTATAGATAATATCACAATTTTATTGACTAAAGAACATGTCATATTATCCATTTTCCTGGCCTTTTAATTTAAATATAACTCACTGATGCATTGTTCAACACAACAGATGATGCAATAAGCTGCTCTGAGGAATAGTCATTGTATTAAACTCTGAACTATCTTTATTAAAGTTGGAATTTTTACTTCAAACCAAAAAAAAAAACATTGATAAAATTGCTAATTACATTACTCATAAATGTAATTTTTTCCCTGTATTTATATTTAAAAACAACCTATGTACTGCATACCTGCATAGAAGTTTAATAAAAATAATACTTTCACAATTTAGACCTAAATATAAGCCATATTTCTGTTTATGTTCTCAAGCAAAAATATATGCTGCACTAAAAGTAAAAGTAGATGATGTATTTTGTTCCATTGCCAAATATAGAATAAAAGTTTAATAATCAAATATTATATAAAGTGTGTTTAGACAAAGTAAAATTCTCAGAATTTTTATGACAATCACTATATTACCAAAGCTGGAGCTTCTCTAGTATTCTTCATAAAATTGGATACTCATCAAGTTTAAATATTAGAAACAAGTTACCAGAATCTTAAAGTTTTGAACAATTTCTTATTGCTTATTTATGTCTGATAATACAGAAGTCTGTGTTAAAAGCACAGGATTAGATTAAAATAACATTGCTACATTAGCAGATATTATCAGTTATTAGATTTTCCACAGATGTTATAAATACTTTGGTCAGAATCATAAAAACAGTTCTAGTGATTGAATTTTTATTATTATTTAATACTCTATTTTTGAACTGATTCATTAAAATATAAATATTTATAAGTACAAGATGTGTATAATATGAGAAAAACATCATAAAGTGTGATTTGAGATATATGGTTTTTAGTAGCTCCAAAACTTATTAATAATTATTACGATCCAAAATTTTGAATCAAACACTAATATTAATAGAATATGAATCTAGATAAAATATTCCCAACATTTTCTTATTTCACTATTCTCTCCTACTAGGATTTTAAGCTATCCTAAAATTTTGAATTCAATTTTTTTAAAAAGGTGGATTTTAATTTTATAGATTTTATTGTGATTCACTCTAATTTTTTTTAACAATTACAATGTTATGCATGAAAATCAAATCGCAATCGAAATATAGTAAATTTTGTTTTCTGATAATCTAAAAATAATTTTTTATCTTGTCTAAAACTTTTGCTAAATCAAGATCTACTTTGTGAATTAAATATTGTTTGTCTTTACTGAAATCTAAAGAATTTTACACTTTGAGATGATAGCACAATAACTTATTTATTATAGATAATATCTACAAATATTATATAAGGACATTTGTCTCTTGACATTTTTACTGGTTTATACTTCTATCTAGGATTCTGATATTTAAAAATATAATTTCAAGTATTTTAACTATGGATGAAAGTTTATTCTTTAATTTTTTTCATTATTTTATATATACATACCTCTCAAACTGCAATAGCATGATTTAGAATTACATTTACCAACAACTGCTGCTCTTATCTGACTTTATTTAATATCTGTGAAGAAGTACTGATTTGAAAATTAATAATTGTAAACATCACATAGGCAAATTAGAGCACAAAAATATAAAGAGAAGTCAGTTTTGATTTTTTTACAATTTGCATATGGCATTTAAGTTGAGAAAAAACAACAACAGAATATGTTTTCAGTGCAATCTGGCTGAAAAACAATAAAAAAAATATATATATATATATATATATATATATATATATATATATATATATATATATATATATATATATATATATATATATATATATTGTAATGAGATTGGTGGATTGGGGTGGAAGAAAAAAAGATGTTGTATCTGGAGTGATGGCAAATCATCATGATTCTCAGTGAATTTAAAATGAAATATCAAATTAATTATTAAAGTAATGTTTAATAATTCAAAATATATATTAAGAGAGCATGAGATCAAGAAAGATATCTATGAGATCAGCACAGCTAAAAATCAGTTATTTCTCAGAGCAAAATATAATTAACTAAATTCACCAGCATTATCAATAAGTAAAGTAAGTATAAGTAATAATCAAAAGAAGTAATCATCCATGAATAATCTATTAATCAAACTACATCAACAGTCCATCTGGTAAATGGATTTGAACAATAAAAAATATAAATCAATAGTTAATTTGGTGACTGAATTGGAAATGAGTCTTCTATAGAAAAGGCTAACTATTGAGCCATTTGCCAGCTTGGGGCAATTATTTAAACATAATTTGGATGCACAAACTAAGTGCTAATCCACATATCATAATCATAAAAAATAATAATGCTGGGACATTAAAACATGCTGATGATCATCAATGCTCTGGCCACATAGTACCATTAATGTACTGGCCAACTATAAACTTAATTTCCAATAGACTAAGCTAAATAAAATGTAATTCAGGGGTCTTAAAGAATATAATCTTATGTGCCAACCAGGATAATGACTGACCATCCCTGGATGCCCCTTAAGCACTAAATAACTATCTCCCATCATATATTCAGCCAATATACTTGAATCTAGCTCAGAGAACATAAGCTCTATAACTGTAATAGTGATCAAAAGATTATTTACATAATATTCTATAACTATTTACAATTAAGTCACTGGAAAAATTTTAACAATTAAAATACACATTTATTAATAACAATAAAAAATGAAAATAAAGTCTTTATAATATGGCTATACACCTAAGCCTTCTGATTTTGACTACTATACAAAATTCAAATTATTACATTGATTTTATAATACTTCTTAATTAGTTTACATACAACACATATATAGATATGCACATAGACATTTGCTTTATTCTATGCAATGATACAATTCAATTGACATAAAATAATTATAAAAAAAAAATTAAATTTTACCTGCATCTATTTGACACTCATTGATATATGCATATACACAGCATGCATTATAATTTTTTTTAAAAAAATGAACCTATTTGAATTGTCCTAATCTAATATATGATTAAACTTTTTAAGTTACATTTTTAGTAATACAATTACCTCTTCTATATATTTATAATTTGCACCATGTTTGACTATTACAATGAATACATTTGAATTATATAAAAATAGATTAATATTTACACATGTAGAATATATATATATATATATATATATATATATATATATATATATATATATATTCTACCCGTGCCAAACTTCATTCTCACTTCCAGATAGTATATGATATAAAGTAAAACGGGTTCTAGCTCAGTTAATAATTAATAAATAAAATATTCAGCATTAAAATTAAATATTTCACTAGCTCAAATTTAAAATACGAATAAGGTTCATTTTATAAAAATAAATTGAATAAATATTTAATATTTTCATGAGACTTGGAAGTGAAAATACAGGTGACAAGATAGATTACATTGAGCCAACATCCTACAAGATATTACCTCAATGGCATAAGAACACTATCCCCCCATTACTATTTCAAATAAATAAACTTATAGTATTCTTACGACTTTAAATAATTCCTACTCATTAAGATTAAACTGATAATTAAATCTTAGTCTTCTATTTATAATAATCTAGCTCAATAAAATCTCAGGTTCATGAAATTTACTTTAAGTTAATTAAAATTACGATAGTAAAATATGAAAAGGGATTTTATGTCATAATCTACTACACTAAACTAATAATAATAAAGCAATAGTAATATTCTTCATTGTATAACTAACTCTGTATATCCTTTCTTATACTATAACTTTATTACCATAATAAAACAATAAAATAATTTAATATAATCTTTTATCTTCATGTAATAATATAATAAATACGTGGTAGCATTTGATAATCTGACAAATAAAAGTGTGTGGCAATTGATAGCATATAATCCAATGTATTATTATGATAATTAACTTATGACCATAAGATAATGTAAATGTGATTACTTAATAAATAATCCAATTCTTAAAATAATTCTTTATTTATTTCTGTGCAAAAAATATTGGGTTTACTTTTATTAACTCTGTGTTCAACTTCATGAAGATGGAAAAAAATAACAAACCAACACACAAATTTTGAGGAAAACAAAATTTTAATAAAGTTTATTATAACATTAACAACATAACAATTTATTTACAATATGTACATTTTAAACATCTGAAAGATTGGTACCATTATACATTCTTTATATTCGAACCTCGTTAAGTCTTTACTCTGACTTAAATAAAAATAATAATAAAAAAATGATACAATATTATTAATCCCTGCTTGATCAATCTTATATAAAAACTTTGTACTTATTTAATGCTTACTCAAAATACATTTTAAATCCTTTAGCTATTATTTATTTAGTATGCTTCTTTTTTTAAATTTTTTTTTATAGAAAACATAATATGAATAAATATAAAATAATACTAATCGAAAACATGGATATCCTCTTTTTACTAGACAATTTCATTTTAGCAATATTATCGACATTATGTAAAATATCTATTGATAATTTATCTCCAAATTATGGATACTATTGTTCACTACACTGGATTTATCAACTATAATACATTCCATTATAACAATATTATACTACTATAGAATTATAATTACTAATACATTTTCTATTATTGAATAAATATAAATTGTACCTAACTTATTGTGTAGATCGTTTTTACTTTATAGAATTATATTAAAAATATGCAGTACTCTTTTTAAAAAAAAAATTGAAATAAATACTTTAATATTATTTAATATTCAAAAAAAAAAAACAACTTTGCTTTACATATTTTATTCTTAAGATCTTATATTTATTTTCCAAAAATAAATAACTTTATAACATATTTTATGAATCTTTCATTTGAAATCCATTGGATTTCCAATTCCAATTCATACAAATTCTATTTCTTCATACAAGCAAATGAACTCATCTCATTCCAAACAATTGCATATCTCCAACTCTAAATCATCTATTATTTTCTTTTAAACATACTATACTGTACGATGTAGCTACTTTTTGAAAAATAGATAGCGAATAGATTTATAGGATGGGAAAGAAAACTAGAGTATAACACACAACTCATACCGAAATATACATCATGGCACAGTGTAATTATAAAAACCAGAGGGAAGACCTTTTCTTGTCTAATATCCTCAAATACTATAAATGATGTCAAGCTATTCATTCAGCTTTATTGATCATCAATGCTCCAAGAAAATAAACACTGTCCAAAATAAGCATACAATTGCAGGGCTATGTTAACTGCATTGCACCTTTACAAATATTATGAAATACTATTCATATCCCAAATATCCTAACTTAATAATCTCCTGGATTCATGTTTATCATATTACTAATACCAGGTCACTATCCTATTCTTATTTCTTAAAGATTTACCAGGTCTTACATCGACAAATTTACTAGCTTGCATATTCAAATAATAAATAAGATTCAACTGTACTTAGAGCAATCTTACTAAACCATAAGAAAAGTTTACTTTACTTTAGTATTCTAAACTAAACACATAATATTTTGATCATCCAGTAATATGAAAGTTCTTTAAAAAAAATCATATAAATATTTATTATCATGTTGGGTTATATTATCATTATAAAATCATAGTATGCATATTCCAAATAACTCCTGATCTCACAATGTTTTAAAATATGTTGTAATGCATATTTAACATTCATACATCATACATTATGACATAAGCAATCTATAAAAAGAAAAAAATAATAAATATCAATAATTCATTAATTGTTACCAAGTGACATTTGCTCATCTATATCACTTTTGCAGTCTTCTTTTCTCCAAACTGGATATAACATCTTATACCATAAAATACTCATCCATGCTTCTATTTAAAATATTCTAAATTAAGTTATTAAATATTATACTATAGGATTCTATACCATAAATAATTAATATTCATGTTCCTATACTTATTAATCAAAAATTTACATTTTAAAATAAATAATAAATAAATCAAAAAACATATTTACGTAAACTTCAGATGAAACGTATATTTTTCCTAGGTTCAAATATTCCCATTTTCTTTCTCAAAGTTTTTTTTTTTTTTAAAAAAAAATGTTCTCTTCAAAAACGCTTTATTTCTTCAAGAGCATTTTTACCTTTCCCCCGTTGCTATGATGACGAACAAGACAATTTGTCGGTCGGGCGGTGGTGAGCGATTAAAAAAAAAAATACATAGTAAAAGAAATAATACGGACGACGTCTTTTTGAATCTTGAAATTAAACAAAAATAATTATCAATCCGTTTAGCAAAGTTTATAGATAAATAGTTTATGGATTCTATAAACTAGAAAGATAATTATTGGAATCATAATAAAATACACTATTCAAAATAATAATTCGAAAATTCTGTTCTGGAATATTCCTATGTTGGTTAGGTGATGCATCCTTCGACTTAACTAAAAAATATTCGGATAAACTTATTGCGCAATCTTTATTTCCATGGCTCCATCCTTTTATTTATTTATGTATTCATTTCTCCCATAAGTTTCTTATTTAGTACATTTACTTCCATTTAGTACTTTTCTCATCAGTTTAAAAACTTCAAGCTTTTTTAAAAATCCTTTCTAAAATGCGTTTAACCCTTTTAAGACCGTAAGTTTTATATATCAAACGCTTTAGCAAATATTTTCCGTGATTCACTTTCTTAAATAATTTCTTGCAAAATATACTTTAAAAATGTTTCCTTCAGAAAGAATAACATTTTACTCTTTTAACATGAAATTTTATCAATTATCATAAAGTACAATTGTCTTATTATTACTTAATTTTAGACAAGTTTATCTTCCATATAAAAATAATGCATCTTTACCTTTAGACGGTAAAATATCTTTCTATCTGGGCTTCTTATACAATGTCCAGTCCACATTACTATTTTATTCATTAGAACAATCCTCCTGTTCATTATTAATGAAACTGTATCAACAAATATTATATACATTTTTAAAATATTATAAACTGAATATACTTTACTTCTTGACATATCCATTTATTATCGCGACGTTCTAAGTTAGACTTTGATAAAATACCACTGGCAAAAGGAACTTTAAAACTTTAGCAAAACATTTTTAATGAAGTTACTAAATATATTATAGTTTAACTCTCTTTTGCAAATACTTTTTAAAATATCAATTAGCTTTGCAAATAAAATTGTACGAGAGTACAAAATTGACTAAATAAAAAATTTTAAAATTTAATATCACCTTTATATCTTCTGATATATTTTAATCTGATTTTTATCCATCCCGTGCAATGGTATTTTATACTCCAGAAAAAACGTCATTTGATTGGTTGATTCTCACTTTTAGTTTGAGATCAAATTTACATATAATTCAGTTTTACAAAATTCAATTTTAAAAATAAAAATTATGATGTAATAAAACTTAAAAATATTATTTAAAATATAACTTTTCAATCAATTATTACTTTATCAAAATTATTTAAACATTTAAAATAACTTTTAAAATATAATTTAATATTTATCCCACTCTTAATATTCAATTTATCTAGTTTTATTTAAACAAAATATTTAATTTTTATTATATCTGTATTCGTCTTTACTGCATTGTTTAAACATGCAATACCGATAGTTAACTGAATATTTGCTATGAGCTTTTATGATAAGTAAATAATTCTATTCAATCCTATGTTACAACTTTTAAATATTTCAAACTTTGTTATTTATTCAAACAAGCGTGTGTGTGTTTAACCATGTATTAAAAGTCAAGTGATTAATGTAAAATTAAGGCAGACGATTTTCAATCTATTTCTCTGTCTAAAATAATAAAATTGCAACACTTTATTATATTATATAAAATAATTATAAAAATTTGGAAAAATAATTTAAAATATAGAATTAAATACAATTTTACTATCATAAAATTACTTTTAAAATATACGATATTAATTTTTTATCAATTATAATTCATAACTTTAAATATAGCATTTATTAAATACAAGTTTAAACCATTAAAATTTAACATTTAAATATACTTTTAACTATTTATAGCTGAGTTATTTAATATGGCCAGCTTTTGCAATCATATGCAACCATATTTTAAGCTTTACATAACTATTCTTAAATGATTCACTATAATTTTATATACTACGTATTTTATTTAGCTTCAAATTATACCCTATAATATTATTAACAAAATATAATTAACATATCAAAAGAACATACTCTAAAATTTAAAATTTTTAGTAATCTATTGTACTTGACTATTTCTGACCTATTGAAAAGGGTACAATATATATATGTGAAAAACTAAAAACAAGTTAAAAACTTGCTAATGCTTGTATTTATGTCAACAGATGGCATTCTACCAAAAACACCATCAAGCGTATGTTTACATAAATGTCAGAGCAAGTATTCACTATCTCTAATTCCACTTTCAGATCATGATTTCAAGCTATTTGCTATCATCAGTGAAAGACAGGAATTTTAGAAACTAGATATAAACACAAACTCTGATCGTTTATGAAACAGTTTCTATTCAGCTTGCAAGCGTGAATCTTTTAGACGCGTAATATCTTCAAACTCAGCATAGCAAGCCAGATAGCTATATGGGTCTGATCTCAATTCAGCATCACCACATAGTAGAAGCCTCTGCAATATATATCATACAAGCCTCTGCAATATATATCATTGCTAGAAAGACCTCAAAGGTACATTTATGAAAAACAAAAAACAAGTTAAAATCTTGACATAAATACAAGCGTTAGCAAGTTTTTAACTTGTTTTTTGTTTTTCATAAATGTACGTTTGAGGTCTTTCTAGCAGTGATATATATTGCAGAGGCTCCTACTAAGTGGTGATGCTGAACTGAGATCAGACGCATATAGCTATCCGGCTTGCTATGCTGAGTTTGAAGACATTATGTGTCTAAAAGATTCACACTTGCAAGCTGAATAGAAACTGTTTCATAAACACTCAGAGTTTGTGTTTAGATCTAGTTTCTAAAATTCCTGTCTTTCACTGATGATAGCAAATAGCTTGAAATCATGATCTGAAAGTAGAATTAAAGTTAGAGATAGTGAATGCTTGCTCTGACATTTATGTAAACATGCGCTTGGCGGTGTTTTTGGTAGAACGCCATCTGTTGACATATATATATATATGCACACATACATGGGGGTGCATGTAATTTCTGAACATATTTGACTAGACATTTAATAATAAAAAATAATTATATTTTATATATATGTCCTAATAGGTTTACTCAAAACACACACACACACATATATATATATATATATATATATATAATCTGTGCACAATGTGTGGTACAATAATTAATTATATAAATGAATTTCATTTTCTATCATATTTGATAATAGCAAAAACTCATTTTCCTTTTTATGGGACAAGATTTAATATATATGTGTGTATGCCTTTAGCGATTTATGCACACACTGACTTTTACATATTTTAGTTTGACACAATAATAAAAGTTATTAAAATATATTAATCATATAAATCCATGCATGTAATATGTATAAATAAAACTATAGATGATATAAATTAATTATAAACACTTTCATAAAAAATTTTCTTTTTCATAAAAAAAATGGTCATTTTTTTTCCTTTTTCAGGTAATTGTTTTGATTGACTAATTATCAATGGGATTTTAAATTTAAAATGACTTTGTTTTTTTTAGTCTAAAAATTTTTTTGAAATGTTTTTTCTTTTAAAACGTAAATTTTAAAATAATATTGTTCCATGTATGTCACATGATCACAGGTTGATTTTTAATTATAAAGGTTTTTTTTTAAATTTAAAAACATAGGTTTAAAAAAATGTTTTTTAAAGGAATATAAATATAACTTCTTTACAATATATATAAAACCATCTATGTCTCTTCTTTTAGACATCTAACTCAAACAAATTATTTATTTGCTTTACTTTAAGTTATTAAGTTATAAATTTATAAGTCATTTCTAGGATTTTAAATGAACTCACCAACTATATATACTTTTATCTGTGCTTTTCTGCATATAGATACATCAGCATACATATAGCAATTCTTCAAGCTTTCTATTGATACACTTGGTTTGGTTGATTGTTATCATCAAGATGGATATAATTCAGGCAATTTGTTGGCATGTCATGAACTTCCTTCTGTATAGGATTTGATGAGATTCAGGCCAGCAATTGTCTTGTAATTTAAGGCTAGTGGTTGATTTGAAGTGACCCTGGCTTCAAGTGAATCAAAACTCCCCCATAGAACCAATAGACTGCTGCTGGATCTACCTTGACTTCAGCTACATCTCATGGAATCTCTGTATAAATCTAAGAGCCATCTCTCTGGCCATCTAAAGCGAACTGTTGCAAAATTCAACAACCTGCAACAAAATATTATAACCAACTTTGCAGCTGGCCAATTTGGCCACTGCTTCTCAAAAATTTAAACCAGACTGAATTGATATTTTATCAGTACTTTTTATAAGAGCATCTGATGTGATAAAAACATCTTAATTTAAAACACTTTATTTTTATCTATTCAAAAAGATCACTAATCCTTTCAAAAGCAAGTTTGAAGTTTTATCAAGATGTGATATACAAAGATTTTAAAAAATAAATAATTTACCAATTAATAAAAAGATTTCAAAATGACCATACTTGTTTTTAAATTTCAAAATCAGAATAAAATATTGATTTTTATTAGACTTTTTAAATGTTTTAATTTATAATAAAATTCTGTTTTAAATTCAGAGTTATTTAATCCTTTATTTATTATTTTTATTCCAAAAAATGTAGAAAAATATCTAAAAATATTTATATCCCTGTTTATTTCTAATTTTCCTTTATATATATATATATACATGAGCACACCCACAACTATGTTGCTGTATGTCATGTAACACAACTGGTTACAATATATATATATATATATATATATATATATTAGAGTTAGTACAACTCACATTGGCAATTTAGAAATTAAATTACTAAATTCTCAAGTAGAATTTTTCTTTGAAATATCTAACAGATCATTTTAGATAATGTGTGTAGTATACTTTTTTTTTTGAAAGAGAGAATGTAAAACTATTTTGGTTAAGATAAGAAAACAAATTCTTATTAATAAGCAATTAGTGGTACCTAACAAAAGAGAAAAGACATACAACAACATTCCTTCAATAATTAAAGATAGTTACCCAAAGAAAAGTGAAGGAAAAGTATGATTTTGAAGCAGAATTATTTCAAATATTGTATAAGTTAGCAGATGTTAACCAGAGATGTGCAGAGACTAAAAAAAGAAAAGGACTTTAAAAGAAAAAAATATTCTATGTGTCAGTACTTAATTACTTATTTACTTTCTGAAGCTTCATTCCTAAGGTGAAACAGTATGAAATAAAAGTTTATTCATCAGATAATCCATAGAAATGATCAAAAAACTATTCTCACTAATATGTTAGGTCATATTAAGATGTGCAATTAGAGGAAGTTCATTTGTTGATGTTGCTCCCCTGGAAGTCTTGAAATCCCTGAGTGAAACCATTTCATAATGGAATTTTGACTACCTACAAGCAACAAGGATATTGAATCTCAGATCACCACAGGATAATTCTATGCATGGCAAAATATTCAGGACAATAAACTTTCAAACATACCAGTAAAAGACTTGATTATAAATTAAAAGTGATCACTCCCCTCAAACTCTAAATATGACAAAATGCCATACTGAGCCATAATAATTAAAATCAAATCTTATTAGTATTTCTTAACCACAAGTTATTTCTCTGATATTTATTCTCTTAATGATATTATAATGTTTTATTTTGTATTAATAAATGTGTATATAACTTATGTTGTTTTTTTAATTGTTAATTATAAATAGTTTAAATTTAGTTAAACTCAACACTTAATATCTGATTAAATAAATTGCCAATGCTGTACTGTAAAATACAATTCTCTGGTTATTTCAAGTAGTTTATGATAATAATTGACAGAATAGGAAGGGTAGGCCAGTGGACTTTTGTATGAAGTCCTGGTGTCTTTCAAACAAATTAAAAACTGGTTTGCTGTTCCCTATTATTTGGGTAGTTACATCGAGTGGGAGGGGGGTCATGTGACCAGAAAAGATAAGCATTGATAAATTCAACTGAAATGTTCTGATGTGAAAATTAATAAATCAAATGTAACTTGGTCACTGAATATGAGGTAATTAAGTTGTATAAACCCTAAAGATACTGTGAACAGTACAACATATATATGTCATTTTAATTCTAAGCCATTACAGCAATTGAATAATTAAGATATCTATTAACATTTGCCTTCTAATTCTCCTAGCATTTGAAAGTGAACTTTTATTTTATTTCTTTGGATTAGGGATCACCTTTTTTGATTATCAACTCCCTAAAATCTCCAGAATCTCTTATCAACCCTCAAAAAATTTATTTTTAGTTATTTATTTATGTATTACAAACAAAAATGAAGTTTTTATTATATTTCAGCATTTATTTTGCAATTTTTCATTTATTAATATTGAAGCTGGAAGTATAGTGCATATTTCTGCTTCACCTAGTGCCAATGTCATCAACACTAGTATGGGTTTGAACCCAATCTTGTATATTAACTGACACCCATCTCATAATAGGTGGTAGTATATTTAAATCAATATTTGTAATCAATATTATAATCTTTCATTATAATCAATATTTGTAATCAATATTATAATCTTTTATCTAATTTATATTTCATTAATTAATATTTTATTATTAAAACTAACCTTTTATAATAGTTTATTTATTTTATATTTGTAAAAATGTATATTGTGTTTATTTTATTAAATTGAATTGGATCCTAGATATCTATAAAATGTTACAAATATTTTAAATTCTTTTATTAAAGTTTATTTTTCTTCAATAAATCAGTGGTAACATTTTATATTAATCTTTTGATAAATGTACATTAAAGGATCAATTATGTAAACAATCTAATAATTGTAAAATATATTTTGTAATTTTGTATTTAAATTTTATATCAAATATAAGTTTGAAAGTCATTGTACCAAATTCCTAAAATTTTTGTGAATAAAATTTACATTTTTGTTAATTTAAATCTTAATTAAATAGGCTTTGTTAATACAATGACTGATAAACTTAATATGCTTGTTGATGTTTTCTTTTAATTAGCAAATGAACCCTTGGGGCATGTTTAATGCAGGATTATAGATTTCCCTCCCAAGCAGACACCAACCTCCTAGAACCACTTAGATAAATTGCAATTGGCAGTTGTCACTGTAGATTGAATCCTATAGATAAAGCCAGATCACATAAATAGTGGAAATTTTTGATAAGAAGAAATTATTATTTGAAGAACAGTTCACTGAAGAGAGTAGTTTATATTTACAGTACATTGTGACTAAAGAAATGATGGGATGAACAGATCGGCCATTGCTTTCCAGAGTTCTGTTTCTACCAGTTCATCAATGCCTTTCCAATACTCTCAACATCTATCCTGAGACCGTACTGTGACAAGGAAGCCTGCTAAATGATCTGACTGTATAACTGCCTGTTTCAAGCCATTAAATATCTACCAATTGATTCTGAGGTAATGTCCAATTTGCCCCAAGCCACGGATTCTATTTTACTTGTTTTCCAAATCAATATTAATTTATATTATATATATCTGTAATGTTTATACAATTTAATTTTAAAATGCGTCTTTTAACATTTTTCTTAAATTTAAAAATATCAATTCTTATAAAAATCTCATATTATTTTGATGTGGCAAATTAAATTAATTTTTGTTGGTTTATTTAGAATATTGACTTACTGAAATTTCCAAGTATAAAACTCAATGAGAAACTAACTTTAAATCCTCTCCCTTTTATTTTCTCCATTTAAAATCATTACAGGAGATTTATTTCCATTAAATTAATTAATTAAGAAAGCTCATTTAGTTTTGTACCTCTTATATTATAAATTTATTTTAAATGATTGAAATTATTTTAAAAGTTAGATGTGGTATTATTACCTCAAATTTAAAATTGCCCTCATAATTTTTTCTGAAAGAATAAAGAATTTTAGTAAATCAGTTAAGAAAAATCTATCACAATTTCTGTAAAACAAATGTCTTAAAAGAAAATCATTGAAAGTACATTCATCAAAGCATTTTATCAGTATATGTTTCATACATATATATTTTATTTGTCAGAAAAATAGTAAAATTGTGATGTATAATTTATTATGCTGTATATAGTCAAACTTCATGAGAAGTGAGTTTGATATTTAATGCCCAATCTGTCTATGTTAATTAAAAGACAGTCTTATTTTGTAATCTTCTGTGATGAATTATTTGAAATATTTGGAAAGTGTAAAAAACAATTTATATTTTAATTTTAATTCTTGCCTTCCCTTTTTATATTATAATTTATGATTCATTCATTAATAGCCTAAGATTTCTGGGGACTTTCTATTATGTCAGGGAGCCAATTATTTTAATCAGGATTTAAGTTATTATTTTCATTAGTGATACACTATCTATCTATACATGTCTAAGGCATTACGTATTTATATCTACAACCATTCATTTATTATTATTTTGCTTTGCTACTTACCCCTCAGGACCTTCAGCAGTTTAAATATCACCAGTCCAATGTTTTACTTTCCCTCAAAGTAGGTGTAGTTCATACCAAGGAATCTTTTTTCAGGCATTGCCATTAAGATGTGTATGGGAAGTCCAGCACATCAAATCTATTATTATTATTCAAAGACATGTTTTGGCTGGTGGGCCAGCATTTCTTATCATCTACCTGTATATACCAGAAATTTCTTTTAGTAAAGCCACCTAGAGGTTCATAACAGACCTCATTTATTCTTTTGTTGTAATCTATAATAGCATACTGCCTTCATCATTTTATATCTTTATTTAGCAAACCTGAAATGCTTTCTGCTGTGATGGCACATCCTTCACAAACCAATACCATTAATTAATTAAATATGATTATCTAATTTATTTAAAATGAACTATCTTGCTTTCCACACTAAGTATAGATGACTGATTTAAATGTAAGTGTTTTAAATACACTCGCTCATGTCTTGTTATTTATATATATATATATATATAGATATTACAAATAAATCTATTATATATATATATATATATATATATATATATATATATAGAATAGATTTATTTGTAATCTCTTAAAGAGGGCTAATAATATTTTATTACTGATTGGTTCGTGGCAGACCAATTAACAAACTGTTACTTTGTTATCAAATGCCTTGCATTTAGCCACATCAAAATGAATTCAAGAAAATAACTGAGTTGTATAAACAAAACTTAACTTATATTGTAACTCAATTTCTTAATAAATTCATATAATATTATTATTTTAAATAAGCCTAGTTTGTCACCACTCTGAATCTCTAATATTAATTATCCTAGTTATTTCTAATATTTTTTTGATTTAAAGTCACTTCTTTGTAATGTTGCCAGAAAGAATTATAATTATTACAGTTCAAACTGTTAGCAATCAATATCAAATCATATCTGTACCATTCTGCAATTGTCAGAATTCATTAAATCATTCATTTCTCATATAAATCCTTTATTATTTTGAGTCTCTATGTGAACCATGACCTCCAGCTGGGATGGAATGAAATCAAGGACTGCTAGTATCATCACAAATGTTATCCATTAGGCAGAGAGGCAATAGTTCAGGCAAATAGGTTAGGATTCACCATTCCCCTGACAACTATATCTTGGGTATGGTTGGATTCAAGGTACTTTTGCTTGGATTATTGGTCTTGTTGAATGAATACATGATTTTGACCAGCACAGAATCTTCGTTTATATAATAATAATTTTCATGTTATATATGATTTGCTTTATTGATTATTATAATTTTGCCATTATGGCTTTAGCTATGATGAGGCTATTAATATATGGTAGATCAGAATTTGGTTCAGTTCCATATTGCTATTTAAGTTAAATAACTGGAGTAAAAGGCATTTTCATGTCCAAAAACTTCAGGGTTTCTACTTAAATATTATATATGAAATAAGTGCTGGGTTTTGAGTTAATATTTTGGATCTAGTGTCTGAATATTCCAACTCTTCACTGAGGTTAGCCATAAGCTCAAAAACAATTGGTATGAGAATAAGAGTATTCCAGATAAAGATTTTAGATATTTTCTCTTACTGTGGTTATCAATTAAGAGCTTGTTTGAGCTATTGGTACATTCTCTGTATTACATTTTTGTAAATACAAGATTATAAAAGCAATGTCAAGTTATATATGACTTGCTTTATTGATTATTATAATAATCATTTTAATAAATTTTCTGACTGACAATCAGTGAGACAGATGGGCTCGATGATTCTTAGCAAGATTAGTAATATTTGATTTAATTCTCTGTTTGGTTAAGATGTAATTAATATAAGTAAAACCAGCTTTACAAACTTGGAAATGCCAGCAAAAAAACCATATCACAATGTTTTGTGTATTTATATTCATTGAAAAGTTTCTTAAAGTTACATTTTTAAAAAGCAACTTTGCTTCAAGATCAGCTAATAATTCAATATGTTCATCTTGCAAGTTGATGTTGACATTTAATGGAAAGTGGCATGATAATCCATTAAAATCATTGCTCAAATTTTGAAGATGATTTGTATATATTTCCAAATTTTCACTTTTCATTTGCAATTGTTGGAGATTTGAAAAGTACTGAAAATCATTATGCAGCTATGATTTAAATAAATTCAATTTAATGTGGAAACTTAAAACAATTGTTTAAGCTTGAATAATTGTGATATCTTTATCTTAGAGTTCTGTTTGAACATCACTAAATTTTGCAAATAAGTCTGCTAAATAAAAAAATGTGATTCTTATGTTTTTGCAGTTCATCACTCAGAACAGAATTTATTTTGATGAGAAATTCTATCATAGAATCAAATAACTCAATATGCCTTTGTAAACATGCACCTGACTTCAGTGTAAAAGTAACTAATTTGATAATTTGTCATTTTTCTCACAATGTTTGGAAAACAGTCTCAATTTAAGAGATTGGGATCTAATTTGATTAAAAGATTTAATACAGACTTTAAAGTGTTATGCAAATTTGGACTGAGATATCTTGCCACTAGGTGGATTCTATGCAAAACACAGTGAGAAGTGCATATACAAGGAACTTTTTCTTTAAGAAAAATTATAATAAACTAAAGATCAGCCTTTCAAGCTAACGTACATCGTTTTTTATGAATATTAATACTAATAAATGAATACTTTCATTTCCAACACAAGATAAAGTTTTTTTGAAAGAATATAATGAATCCACATATTCTTCCAACCCAAATGCTTATATATGGGCAAATCTTAAGTGTCCATATATAAGCATTTGGGTTGGAAAAATAGGTGGATTCATTCTATTCTTTCAAAAAGACTTTATCTTGTGATGGAAATGAAAGTATTCATTTATTAGTATTAATATTCATAAAAGCGCATGTACGTTAGCTTGAAAGGCTAATCTTTAGTTTATTATAATTTATAAACATAGCGCTATATAAAATAAATGCCTCATTTAATAAGAAAAATTGCAAAACCTCAGTAATGGCAGTCCATAGCAAGTCTGCCATTTGAAGTAACTGCTATTATATTATTAAATGGAATGTCATATTTATTCAAATATTCTTCTAAACATTGATATATTGTCACACTATTTCCATTACTTTTCAGTTATCTAGCAAATAAAAAATCATCAGTGATTTAACATTTAATTTTACTAAAATATCTGATGTAAGCCATAAGAAGAGAAGAAACATTAAAAGCAGACTCATCAAGTTGAGTACTATATTTTCTACATCTTCGGTCATTTGATCAATATGCCATTTTACAGAATTTGCCCTTAATGATAAGCACTTGAAAACAGTAACTGAGTTTTTTTCCATTACATTTTCAATGACATCTTTAATTGCAAGTATAACTACATCTTCTGCAATTGGTATAAGTTTCCCTTTTTTGCTATATTGACCAAAATCTTGTATGAAGCTATTAATCCTTCTTCAATTTCAACTATAGCAGATGGCTTCATAAAACTTTTTATATATGGTTGAGTTGCAAATTTTCCTTTGTTTTTTAAAAAAAATCAAGATCTTCATCCTTTTTATCAGAATGAACTACCTCAAGAAGATCTTTCATTTTAGCTGGTTTCATTGTATCATTTGTAAAAATTCCCTCATAGAGAAAACACATAGATATCTTTTCATTTATTGGTGAAGGAATACATCCAAATTTCAAATAATCCAATGAATACTGTTGTCACTTTTTTTAGAAACTGGAGCTGCCATTGCAGAATTAGGGTCCTATAAAAAATGAAGTAACTGTAGTCTTACCTACTTTATTATATGGGCATACCAGTAATTACATGAAATATTAAATGAATGTTGATATAAAACCAGCTATAGAGATGCTAATAATGTCAGTATCCTGTGAATGCTTGACATGTACTATGCCTTAAGCTATGTTTTGGGTAAAGAATGGTGATCATATGATATTCAATGTTTTGGGTAACTGGAGCATAAGCTTAAAACAATTTCTGCCATCCTTGTGTGACTTAATCCATAGCCATTTTCCACATAGCTGGATAGCTATACTGTGTACACTGTGGTGAATTATGTAATTTTTGCCAATAAACAAGCTGACATTAAATTCATTGAAACAATATTCAAAAATGTTTTATACATAATTATATTTGTTATTTTTAATCAATTTTTCCATTAACCCCCTAAACCGAATCAACCTCCAATAATGTTATATTGATCCCTAGGGGTTGATATCAACCACTTTGTTAACCCCTGGTTTAGCTATTAGAAATATTTATTCTAATTTCAAAGTTTGTTCTTACTTTCCACATACATACATTCAGATAAAATACTGCACCGAAAGTATTATTTCTCCTAAATATCACAGAAAGACAAATGGTTTGTTATATAGTTCATCAACATACTAAATTCTTGTTAAAGAAATTTGAACTTGAAATGAAGCTCAAAAATTATTAAACTGCTTTTCTTTTGTAATAGATTTAGTACAATGAAAATAAATTGTTTCAAATTATTACAATTAGAATTAATATCATTGACTTGATAATGTAAAAGACTGTATATTAACAAATGGTTATCTAAAAAGAACATTTATAAATTAAGTATAATTAAAACTTAAAATTAATTATTTTAAATGAGCATGTAATAAATATCAATTACTTGAGTAATATTTAAATAAGCATCTGCAAATTTAATTAAAAAAAACTTTTCCTCCAAATTTTATTTATCTGAATAGTAATTGCAAAATCATTTGATTTATCTATTTTACAAGATGATTTGAAATAATAATAATCATACAATTTTTAGAGTGCATTCAATTTTAATAATCTAGAAAAATCCAGAAATTGTATGGTGTGCATTATTTTAAAAATACTAAATCTCCTGATGTGCAATTGCGATGATATCTAATTGTTCTTTTATCCACATATTTCATTATTATGGTAATAATTTTTAACTTAATATTAAAAGAAAATATCTTTATATGTTTTAAAGAGAAAAGTTTAGGATTTTGAATGGATATATTTTTCGTTATTGCATATACATCTAAGTCTTGGACACTTAACAAGAGAATAATACTGAAACTTCTGAGGACACAATGAAATATGGAGAGACTACATATATTGATAATATTAATAAATAGAGATTTAAAGAAAAATAGCTTATCACTGACGTCATTAAAACAATTAAAAGGCTGAAATAGATATGAAGTGAAATACTGTTTAAAGAACTCATAATAACTTATAATAGATGACTAGATGAAGTCTTAAACTGAATCCCAAAAGTTTGTAAAATATTTGAAAAAAGACTACATGAGTAATGATTAAGAAAGTTTACTGGAATATGAAGAATAGAAACTATAGATCAGAGAAAGTGGCTCAAATTTGAAGAGATCTTTATCATTTAGTAAATAAATAATGGTTCAAAACGAAGCAACTTTTGCAAATAAAATTTACAAACTAATAATAATTATTAGTTCTATTATTCTGTATTTATAAATATAGAGATATGCATATCTTAATTAGACAGAGAAAGTATTGGCAGATAACAAATTATTGCGAAATAAAAATTTTAACAATTTATTTAAAAGTACGAACAAAGAAATAAAGAAAGATTAAACTATAATTAAATAAGAGAGAAATCTCTTTGCATAAGATTTTTCTTAAAATCAATACTTATTACTATTTTTTTATTATAAAACAACAAAAAAAAAGCTCTGTGTGAAACTGGATTCGGGAAAAATTTTAAAATCAAAATAAAGAATTTTCTTAATCTTTTTGATTATTTAAAGGAAAAAGAAACTTTGCTTTAATGAGGTTTAACCTTTTAACATATTTTTGTTGTTATTAGTCAAATTTAAATTATAAAAAAATTACTGGTTTTAAAAATAAAATCTAAGAAAATTTAAGTGAAGTTTAAATGTAATTCTAGAGGTTAATTTAATTGAATTTGTTACATAACATAAATATGCGGAATAATAAAAGAAAATTAAACAATAATATCACAACTACCCTTAGGCTGCATTTAAACTATTGGGAACACTGGTGCTAACGTAATTATAATACTTTAATACTGTTTCTTCTTCTATTAAGAATAACAATACATAAAGATTAGTGAAATATTTTAAAAACATATTTGAAGTCTGTGTTTACTATAATATAATTATTAAACAATTCAAAATAAAGCAAAACTCTCCATATAGTAGTGCCATCTTGTGCTAACAAGAGCAATCAATGGATGCCTTCTGGCATCCATTGATTGCTCTTGCTAGCACAAGATGGCAGGCACTACTATATAACAATTATGTGCTAGTATGAGATAGGGATCATGTGATGTTTGGTAATATAATTATTATGGTACCAAAATGCCCAGAGTGGTTTGGTGCAGTCGAAGAGTTGCAGAACCTGAATCTTAAGTTCTACTGACTCCAGTCCAGGTCTATTTTTCCGATGCTCAGACTTCTTATGAATCCTGAGGAGGAAATATGTCATATGAAATAAAAACAAAACAATCAGAATTCTCCTATAAAGATGTTAAATTAAAATTCAGTTAATTAATTATAATAACAGATTGAAATTTTTATTAAATATGTTTTATTTGTATTAAAGTGTAAATAATCTAAAGTTTCTCCTCAAAAAAAGGCTTAAGTGAAATTCATTCAATTTTAGGTTTCATCTATATTAAAATGAAAAAATACATATTTGAGCTTTAGTATAAAAAATGTGCTTTCCAATATGTCTTTCAATAAAACATAAACACACAAAATTGACAAAATCATTGTATTTTCCAAGTTTGCATAAATAAAATAGTCAAATGCTTAGTTCTTCAGATAGTCATATGATATTCAATAATCTGAAGTAATGGTTGGGTTGTGATCCAATATTCTATAGCTTTCATGTATTTCACTTTTCTAGTCTGCTAAACCAAAGAGAGCAAGTTATGTAAATAAAAAAGAGACAAGTAAAAATAAATGTACAAAATATTAGAGTGGGAAGAAAGACCAGGAAAAAAATATCTAGTGTCTTTTATTTAAATTAAAATAATTCTATCTATAATATTTGAATATGGTTAAAAGCTTACTAAATACTTCCTTTCTAAATTTTGAGATTGTATTGTTTGAAAGTTTTTGAATACTATTTTTGATTTAAATATAAAATTATGGAGTTATATATTTATGATACTACTTTGACTTGGATAATTGGCTACCAGTTAAATTGTATTTTTATGTTGGAATAAAAGTATTAAGTTTTCCATAGTTGGAAGATAATAAAATTGCCGCTATTTCATTTAACAGACACTGTTTCTCTTCATATAAAATGAACAGGTTCAAATTTAAAACTATAAAATAAAACATTTATAATTTTTGCTCAAAATTAAAAAAAAAAAAAGGAAAAACAAGGGCAAACTGTAGGATATAACGTTCTGTAAAAATGAATAACTTTTATAATTTATTTTTTGCATTTATTATGTAAAACTGTCCTAAAATATTAATATAAAAATTTCTATACTCTCTTATTAAACTAATACGTTTTTCTTTTAATTCAATACCATTTTCATTTGATTTCACTTTAAAAAATTACTACATTTTAATAGATTAACATGTTAATTAAAGTGTTTATTGTTAACTCTAAAATTGAGATATTAAAATAAATTGTATTAATGTAATGGTACTGATAAATTAATACCAATAATAATCAAAAGTGTCATTTGTTTTGTAGTATTCTGTTGACAATAATCACAGTTTATCTCTCAAAATAGAAGTTAAGTTGTATATAATATGCATATTAACTATTTCTTTTTATATAAGAATATAAATATCCACTCCAATCTAAATAATTTATAAAATTTAACACAATTTAGTTATAAAATTAGAGAAAAAATAAATTTAATTAAGAGACACAGAAAAGGTACTTTTTTTAAAAAAAAAAAATTCAGCTTTATTAATGTCTAACATATTTTCAATATAACATATATATCAAGTCATGAATATGATATACATGTTATATTAAAAGCATGCTGGGAAGTAATAAAGCTGAATATTTAAAAAATAAAAACTACCTTTTCTGTGTATGTTTTCATTAACAGTTGTTTATTACATTAGCTCAAAAAACAAGGATATTATTTATAGTTGAATTACAATAAATTTAATTATTATTATTTCTGATGATTTAACATTCTTTTCTCTCTCTCTCTCTATATATATATATATATATTAGTGTTAATATTATTACTGTGCAATATAATCAAAAATATCAGCATATGAAACCCATACAATGAAACATGAAAAAAAATTACAATGGAATTATCAAAGTGATATTGAAAACAGAATGCATGAGCAAAAGATCAAACTTGCATTAATAATACCAATGAGAAAATTAAAAGGAGAAAGTACAATTGAATCAGATATGTTGCTAGAAAAAATGATAATAAATGAATAATTGGAAACTTAAATTGCATTCCAAAAGAAAAAAAGAGAGACCTACAAAGAGGTCTCAAGTAAAATGGATGAAAGAGATAAAAGAATTGCTAGAATGATACAGAAACAAAAAGCTATAATTAAAAACTTGATTAAACTACAATAAATTTCATTCTATAGGGAGCAATAATCGTCGAAAAAATAAATCACATGCACGATTTTCATTTAAAAATATTAAACTCTTTCCTTTCAAAAAAAAAAAGTTGTACACTTTCGTTTTGTTCATAAAATAATTAAATTATCATATAATTCCATACTAATTTTGTAGAATGATTTGAAAACTCAGAAAATGTTTTTGTATAATTCCATCATTCTTTTTAGTTTTTTTATTTGAAAATTCCTGATTTCTATCAAATATATAAATGACCGCAGTTTGTCAGATTAGAGAGGGGAAAAGTAAAATTTCTCTAGCTATTTAATAGACTTCTTTTAAATTGAATAGTTTATAGATCAACTAAATGAAATTAGTCTCCCTCTAGATAGCTATTTTAAACGACCTTTCGGTTTCATTTATAACACAATTTTAGACCACATTAGCTAAGACTTATTTTTTTATTATTCTTAAATCATTCACGGTTGAATTTATTTTGACTACAATTACGTTTGTTTTTTTACAATTAAAAAATAATCAATGTATAATTAAATAAAAAAATATGATTATGGTTGTTTGTAAACAGATATTGGAAATAAATGTGAGCATAAAGTAATCGAATGGTTTGTCGCTTAGGTGGTCATAAGATATACAATCATGGGAAGCGACAAATTTGAGCTGTGATTTCCTAAGATTAGTTGAGTTGTCCACTGCACTAAATCGCATAAGAGTATAAATGTATGATAAAGATTTATAATAATAAACACACATACATATAAACAATTTATCTATGACATATGTCAAAATATTCTGCACATACAAACTATTTTCATTACTATATAGTATTTCATCCCAAACCAGGAATCTTGTCAGGTGATCCTGAAAATTAACATCTCCCATACATTCACCTAGTGATTTTTAATATTTAAATTAAGAAATGTATGATTCTACTAACGGTAGAAAGAAAACTAAAAATGAAAACACTTAAAAAAGGCACATATATATATATATATATATGCCAAATGATTATATCTCATAAACTATATATAAATGATTATTATATGCAATTATTAAAATAAGAAATATACAAATCTAATCAACAGAACTAAAAAAAAAATTCTTGAAAAAATACATATTTAAATATTATAACATATAAAAAAAGTGATTAGATTCTGGCTTTTCTACTTTTAATAATAGCATATAGCAGTGGTGGCAAACATTTTTACGTGTACGTGCCAAAAATTTCCAAAAAATATTTATTGAATGATTAGCGTGCCATACAGTCATTAAATCAAAATACAAACAACTTAATTATTGCAGTTTTTTAAAAGTTCATAAAACAAAATAATAATAACAATAATAATTAAACAAAATTTCTAAATAAGCTAAATACAAGTGAACGATATTTATTTAGAAAAGCACAAGTTGAATAAAATGTAATAATAAAAAATTAATAGTAATTAAAACAAAATTTGGGAAATAAATATATAAAATCAACGTAAATAGATATTATTTAATGAGATTTTTGTTGTTATACATTGGATGCCAAATATTTTATATCTGGTTCATGTTTTGTCATTTTTAATAATGTACATGCTGAATTAGATTCATCTGTCATTCTATTTCTCAACCTGTCTTTAATTAAATTCGTTTCTGAAAACAATGATTCACATGCATATGTAGAGAAAAAATTGATAATATAGCGGTCGCTAATTTTTTTAAACAATTAAATGTTTCAGGAATAGCATTCTAGGCAGTTAATAGTTCTTCTTCAGCATTCTTTTTACATATATCCAATAATCGATCATTTTCCATTGTTTCTAACACATTCCTCAAGGCAACAAATCTCTGTTTCCATATAGAACCAGATTGGAATCGACTGACTACATTTCTATATCATTCAAATAAAGCCACTGAAAAATTTCTAACTTGAGACTATCCTCTGATGTTATGTCTGAGTATAAAATAAATCGTTGATATTTCTGAAAATTGTTTGAACTGTACAAATCTTAAAAAAAATCCATTATTGATTGAATAACAGCACAAAAGTCTTGTGTCAATTTTACTTGATCTGGTTTCTCATGAGATTCTAAATCAGTCAAGAACTTTTTTAGATTTGGAAAATATTTGAAGGTATAAAAAATAAAATCATGGTTGAAAATTTGCAATATAACTTCAAATGCTTTGATCAAATCAAACATGACAACAATTGTCTTATTATAAACTTGCAGTTTCATATTTAATTTATTTAGATGTGCACACACATCGGTAAAAAACATTAATTTTGAAAGCCATTCAGCACCCATTAATTCATTATATTTTTCAATTATTTTCTTAATATGTAAAAACAGTCTAATTTCTTTTAAATACTCAATGAATTTTTGAAGAACTTTTCCTCAACATGACCATCGGACATTGTTATACATAAGTAAACCATAGTATACAGAGTTTATCTCACTCAATGTGTAGATATAAAATTGCATAACTTAGTCACAACACTTATAACATCATCCAGTGCCTTAAAGCTGGCCTTCATGCATACAATTTGCTGCTGTATAATGCATTGAAAACCCAAAATTGAATATCCAATATGGTTGGTAAATGTGAGAAAACTATTTTGTTTTCCAGTCATAAGCACCATCTGCAGTTACTGATACAATTTTGGCAACATCTATATTGCAAATATCTATTCCTTTTGTTGTTATTACTAATGAGGTTAAATGAATCAATTCTTATTTGATATTATTCCTTACATAATAGTGAATAAAAATAGCCGATGAGCTGATCCATTTATGTCTATACTTTCATCAAGGCAAAGAGAAATTAAACTAGATTTTATATTTCTTTTTGTTGGTAAGTTATATTGTTAGCCATTTGCAGGATTCTTTATATAACTGTATTTCTAGCCAATGATAAATGTTTTATGCTCTGAATAATTTTTTTCTTTGTTTTCAAAATCTTCAAAAAGAACTGGTGCACATTTCATCCAAGCTTCTTTCATATATTCTTTATCATTAAAAGGTTTCTTATGTTTGGCAATTATATTTGGGAAAAAAAATTGCAGCAGTTATATTTAAATGATTTTCAATAAATTCCATTATAGATGTTGATTCAATATTTATATTTTTAAATGCTTGGGCAATATATTCTTTTTGTTCATCATTACCTTTTTCACAGAACAATTTATGATTGGTATCATATTGCCATTTTACAAATGATGTTCTCAATATAAGTGTTCCAGAATATAATACACATACTACCCTAGTGCTTTTGTTAATCATTCCATACTCATCAGTCCACCAATTTTGAAATTCTCTACTGCTTGATAATTTTGGTTTTCTATTTTCACTAAGCAGATTAATATAATGGTAACAAATTTATTTAAAGGTAAATTTAAATGAGCTTTAATAATTCACCACATAGTTCAATCCAGAGTAGGGTAAAAACAATACTTTTGAAAACATATAAGAAATATCAGGCAATCATGTAATGTTGTTTCTGATATTAATTTTTCAAGCCAATGAATAAAAAAGTATTTTTCAAAAAACTAACATTCTAAGATATATAAAAACTGATCTGATTTCATATATATCCTAAGTGTACAAGAAAGTTAGATTCAAAAACTTAGGGTTTTTTTAAATAGCAGAATACTAGCTTGAATAAAAAAAAGAGTAAGAAGATACTACTAGAAAAGATACTACTAGAAGCATAAGCATATTAGTTTCAGCTTTTAATCCTAGTCCTCATTTATTAAGACAAAAGCCAAAAATCAGTCTGGAGATAAGAATGCTATAGCTATACTATCTTGAGTCCATGTTACTCAATGTTACTATAAATGACTTTACAGTGGGGTGAAAAAAATTATTTTGGGAAGAATGTAACAACAATATAAGAACATCATATGAAGTTGTTAAAATATTAACAAATATATTAATAATTTTTGATTCTATAAATATTTCTTCAGTGATTAAAGCATTGGATCATCAAGGCATAGATCCAGGATATTGTCATATTTTAAAGAATATTTTAAAAATGCAACAGCAACAAATAGATTACATAATGATACTGGGAAAGTCAACATTGAGAAAGGTGTAAGACAAGGTGACTCCATATCTCCAAAACTTTTTACAGCAGTGTTGCAATAAATATTTTGTGGATTAAAATGGGAAACTAAAGGAGTCAAAGTAAATGGAGATTATTTAAGTCATTTAGATTTTGCAGATGATATAGTTCTTTTTTCAAATAATGCTTCAGAGCTTCAGGAAATGTTTCAGGAGTTATCAGATAAAAGTAGGACTAAAGATAAATGTTAAAAAGACTAAAGTAATGTTTAATCAATTTGCTCAAAATATGAAAATAAAGATTGATTATGATGAATTAGAAGAAGTTAACTGTTACAAATACCTTGGTCAGATTATTAATACAGATGAAAACATAATGGATGAAATTAATCATAGAATTAAACTTGGTTGGAGTGCTTTTTGTAGAAATAACTTGATACTAAAAGGAAATATGCCTATGTGTTTGAAAAGAAAGGTTTTTTAACAAATGTGTTTTACCAGTTCTTACTTATGGATCTGAGACTTGGACACTTAGTAGAAGAGCAATACAGAGACTCCAGACCATTCAAAGAAGTATGAAGAGATGCATGTTGGGAGTAACAAGAATAGATCGAAAATGCAATGTATGGGTAAGAGAACAAACAAGTGTTACTAACCTCATTGAAAAAATTAAAAGATTGAAGTGGAGTTGGGCTGGACATATTGCTAGAAGAGATGATAATAGATGGACAATTGAAATCTTAAACTGGATTCCAAGAGATTGTAAAAGACCCAGAAAGAGCCCATGTGTGAGATGGATGGATGAAATAAGAAAGTATGCAGGAGTGATGTGGAGAAGAGAAGCTAAAGATAGGACAAAAATGGATTAAACTTGGAGAGACCTTCCTGCAGTGGATTGATAATGGTTGATGATGATGATTAATAATTTTTATTAGTCATTCATTAGACCAAAGATTATCTACTTAATGGAAAATATTTCTACAGTGTAATTTTCACTACCCAGTCACATATAAGGTAGGGACTGGTTTATTTCCACTTTTAACATCTTATTTATGATTATATCTTCCACAAGTACTAAAAATTTATAAAAACTAGTCCCTCCCTTGCACAAGAGTGATAGTGAAATTTCAATTACTAAAATATTATTCAATAGTAACAAGTAAATTTAATTTTTTTTTTTTTATATATTTATATAAACATCATTACATTAATATTATTTTCTATATATTTATATCATTTTAGCACTAAAATCAATCAGTACTTACAATAAATAAATAAAATGTCAGATGAGATTGATTCTAAGATTAATTTTTACTTCTAATACTATTGAGAGAATGCAATCCTACCCCAGGCCTTTTATAATTCATTTTTCATTTTCTATCAAGAATATGTAAATGTATATTTTAATTTATGTTTTTAAAAGATAATTTTTAGTTGCTTTTTTTAACATATCTGTAAAGTATGTACAGCAATCAATTTCATACATATTTTTTACATTTATATTTTTGATTTTCCTGCTTAGTAATTGCTTTGGATGATAATGTTAGTCTTAGCCATATGTCTGAAACTGACTACCCTTACATATTTATAATTTTACTGTAAACTACAACCAACCAATGATATAACAAGTGGAATTCTGAATCAAATCAATTCATTTTATTATATTCCACTACATTCATTATCACCAAATTTCACAGTACAATGTTAACCTTGATTACAACAGTTATTTACTTTAGGTACACCAAATAAATAGTCAAGGCTGGATTTAGTATACAAATTTATTCTGAATCTAAAGATTTCTACTCCTTCTCACTAATTTATATCTTATGACTTGTTATTGATAGTTCCAGCACACAACTGGCATTTCTAATGTATAGAATTTGAATACATTGCCTGTTATGTAATTTGGCAACTCAATATGTAAGTAAACAATCACTTACCAAATCTATTGTGGTATACATATACAATATTCTTCCTCAGTTAGAAAATATATTTATCTTCATAAGATAATAGCTAATTAACAAAATATTTTTTCAAAATGCCCAATGTGATCTGAAATAATGGTGGAGAAGCAGACTGTAAAACTAAAGATTCATAGAGAAGACAAAAGTAAAAAAAAAATCTTTTTGTTAAATGACTCTGTTGTTCTCAGTTTGTCAAGTTGATGCCATATTATCCTCCTCAATAATTTGTTTTTATTCAAAAATAATGTTTTACTACAATTAAAACAATACATCTTATTGATTTAAAATATTGAAATCTTTAAAATTCTAAATTCAAGCTATTAATATATCAAATTACAATCTAAATTTCATTAAGAATTTTTGAATTTAAATATTTAAAAAAAAAAACCCAAACATAAAGGATAAAAATATTAATATTGTAATTAAACTAAAAATAAAATCACAAATTTTTCATAAAAAACAACAACATCTTCTTATTAGATGTTATATGTTAGACGATTTCCATTATCTATCATTAAATATTGAATCTCTAGAAAAATTTAAACTTTAAAGTTTTCAAATACAAACAACTGCTAGTAATAACACACAAATAGATAACATGGATTGGTAGATTACACATTGTTTTAAGGGATATTACTCTCCAGTCTTCTTCAGGTATTGCTGGTCTGACCAGTGACAATGCCAACCTTTAAATTCTTGAATATTGGATTTTAAGGCAAAACTCGAACCAACTGAGCTATTCTGTCAAAGGCAACAGTCAATAGAAATTTGATATACACCTGAGTCTCATTTTATGTGGATTATTTTAATGCAATTTTGAAGTTATGTGATTCATGTTTCTTCTTAATATCTTTTTGTGCAGATTTTCTTTTATGTGATAAAAAAAGTTCATATTTCACTATATTTATTAGATATCAAAAAATTTAAATTATTAATAACTTATTTTGACTTTGAAATACTTTTTTCCAAAAATATGTTATAATAGCAGCTAATGTGAGTATGACCTGAAGCTGTATTTAGAATTTTAGCTTCTATGTAAATAACCTAATTATACTTATGAGTAAATAATAATAATAGATTTATACTTATGTATAAAAATATCACAATAAATATTTAAAAATTTTAAACTTTTAAAATGTATTTTGTTAGATAAAACAAAAATAAATATTCTTTTAGACTTTTAAAATAAATAATGGAGATTTTATTGATTTTGTAAACTGAAAATAATCTTTCTAATGATAATGTATGATCTTTTTATTTTGATTGTGATCTCATTTTTTTAATATAGAAACAAAATGTGAACCTTTAAAATTTATTTCAGTAATAAAAAAAATGACAAATTTATTGTTTTCTGATAAATATATAAAAATCAGTTAATCCTAGATTTTATATTGATGTGTGAGACAAAGAAAAACATCAGAAAATGCTGAAATCTGAGTTTCATGCAATGAACAACCTCTTAAATTCCAACGAGAGCTAAATAGTTATATGTCTGGATATTGCAAGCTTTATAAACAATTAGTAAAATCATCATCTCAAAGTTTAATCACCAATTACATTGTCAACAGAAAACCATTAACACAGCACAAGACTAAAAGTGGTGCTAGTTGTACTTCCTCTTGTGACAAATCTGATTTCTTATCAGTTCACAAACGAATGCATATTTACAAATAGCAGTAATGATTAAAATGTGTATGAAAAAATGTAAAATTAAATACTGTAGTTAACAAAAAAAGTAAAAAAATTTGTCTTGTATTAATTTTTTTTAAATATTTGAAATTTTTTACTAGTCATACTTTATTTCCTTATTTTTTTAATGCGAATTTTAAAATAATTTTTTCTTGTTGCTTTGCTTTTATGTGATTTCTGAAAATTACAAAACCTTTCCCCCATTTTTCAAGGTAAGTTAAGTTTATTTTTGTGTGATTTTTTAATGCAGGTTTTCTGTGAAACCTATCTACTGCATAAATCGAGACCCAGGTTTACTTAACTATGAGGATTGGTTCAAATTCTCCTAATTTCTCAAAAAAATTGTAATATTTATTTCTAAAAGTAAGGTTAATTAGAGCCTTTCAAACATTATATATTATCACACTGAGTTGACTCATAGGATTATTTGCCATTGTCATATGAACCATTTCTTTGGATTTTCTTCTTTGCATCTTTTTCTCTCTATCCAATATTTTTGCATTTTCCCATTTGATCTTATGTTTATTAAAATATACATAGTCTGTTGCTGTAGACACATCTGTCTCTTTTCTTTTCTAATCATTAGTTCATGTTCTTTTAATTACTGTTCAACAGGAAAACTGCTCTCATAAATATACTTCCTTGCACATTCACATGGTATTTCACAGATGCAGTTTTTGTTTGTTAGCATTTCAAGTTTAGGCTTTGTAGAAGTTAGAATTCTTTGAAGTGTGGTATGGCTTTAAAAAGCAGCTCTAATGTTATACTAATCACATATTTTTAAAATTTGTCCACCATTCCATACCACACTTCAAGGAATTCTAACTTCTACAAAGTCTAAATTTGAAATGCTGAAAAATAAAACCTGCATATAAGAAAAGCCATGTTAATTTGGAAGAAGGTATATTGGTGAGACCAGTAGTCCTTCTAAAAGAACACAATCTAAAGGTTAGAAAAGAAAAAAAAACAGAAGTGTCTATGGTAGCAAACCATGTATATACCAATTCTTACAAGTTTGATTGTGAAAATCCAAAAGTATTGGAGAGAGGAAAAGGTGCAAAGAATAAAAATTAAAGAAAGTGCTCATACAACAATGGTAAATAATTTTATAAGTCAATCCAATGTGGCAATACATCTTGTCTAGAAGTGTCTAATTAAACTTGCTCTTGGAAATAAATATTTAAAAATAAGGGAGGGATCAGGAGGATTTGAACAAACTGTCATAGTTAGGTAAATGAAATTTCTACAGATTTTTGCCTTTGACAGAATAACTCAGTTGCTTAGAGCATTGCCTTAAAAGTTGATATTCCCAGAATCTAAAAGGGTAAGTTTGACTCCTATGATAATATTGTTACTGGTCAGGATCAGCAACACTGGAAAAAGAGTGGGAAATAATATAACACAAAATGTTGGATAATTCACTAGCCTATATTGCTAATTTGTATATTATTATTAAGAGTTGTTTGTATTTGAAAAGTTTAAATAAAGTTTAAACCTTTCTAGATATTCAACATTTAATGATAGATGATGAAAATAGTCCAATATATTATAACATCTAAGATATCAACATCACAAACCTTCAGATAATTACATCTTTCATTAGACTATTACTAGAATCATGTTATACTGCATTTACTTAACAAGGAAAAAAGAATAATAGGAGCCAAATTTACATTTAGATAAAGGTAATAAGATTTAATTAGAATTTGTGAAGTACTTAAAGCATTTTTATACACTATTACACATATTTAAATTATATTGTGACAGTCAGATGATATATTTTGGTTTAACATTTATTTGACACTTCCGCCACATCGACGCTATATATTTTATACGACAAAAAATAATATGGTGACTAGCCATGACAAATCTATTCATCAGGAGAAAAAAAAAATTTGCTTTAACTCTGAAATCCCATTTTATAATCACACAAAAAAAAACAACTAACAGAGTGTTAACTTTTATAAATGTAAAACATTTATTTCATATATACTAAACTCAGAAAAAAAATTTACTTTATGACACATTTAATTTGTTAATTAATTTAAAAAAATGACCTCTGGCTCACATTAGGAAACAATCTTGGAAAAATTATACATATATTTTTATATAAATATACTAAACTAAAACTAACTTCTCAGGGTAATAATTTTTTTTTAAAAAAAAATGACATACGTCCCACTGCGACAAACTCGAAGCAAAAAATTTTGTGTTATTTAAAAAAAACATTATATATATGTGTACAAATCTGAGGGAAAAAAAAATTCTACATATATCTATTACTTCAAATCCCCTATTCCTATTCTTCCAATAAAAAAAAAAAATCACCCCATGTTGGGCACCAGAAGCGGAAATTTTTTTTTACTGTGACAGTCAGATGATGTATGTTGGTTTAACCCAGTTCAAATACTAGGTGAAAGTACCTCGAAACCATCCACACGTGAGATATTAAATCAAGAATGCTATGACCTCTGCCCTATTTGCCTATTCTCGAGGCTAATTAATGAACAAACAACATTATCTGAGACACACATAAATTATTTTCTCACCGGCCACAAAGCTTAGCAACAGAGGTAGAGACATGGACGGGAACACATATGGAGCTAAATAGTCAAATGTGCAATAAAAGTACTAAGAAACATGTGTTTTGCGTGCCTGGATCATTGGAAAAGTAAAATAAAGCATTAGAATAAAATTATGAAACTCAAGCTTTTTATAGTTAAATAATATGTTTAATTAAAAACTTTAAAATATGAATAATGATTTAATGGCCTCCACTATTCCCCTAAATTAATGGAAAACTAATTAGACAATGAAAACAGATTAAACGATATAATATTTTTGCGGTCTAAGTCTTTTCTTCCCAATTTTAATAAAATTGTCAACTCGAGTCTCCTCGATAAAGTACAATAATAAAAATCTTTCACAAAGCATTTTCTAATTTCTTTGTGCTAGAAACAGAGTTTTAAAATTATTTAAAATGTATATAGCTAAATCTAATATACGTAATAAGCTAGTGGCGGACAAAAGACGCGTTATCGAGGAGATCAAGTTGGCAAACAAAAGGAAACTTA